>OZ022414.1:47797128-48329801 GCA_963989365.1 Rhimphoctona megacephalus
GGAAAAAATAAGGGGGAAGGATAACCAAGAAAGAAACAACCCTTAAAAACTGGAACTTTACCGGGAGCGGCACTTTGAATGGATAATCATGGTGTGCCAGTCGATTTTTTCTTTTCCACCCTGCCCATATTCAACGCTGGTCTCTAAAGTTTTTTTTTCTTGCTTCTATTTCTACCTCATTTTTTTTTGTTTCTCCAATGGAACAGGAAGTAGGGAGAACGGGGGGGGGAGAGGGGGGGGGAGAGAGAGAGAGAGAGAGAGAGAGAGAGAGAGAGGGAAAAAGGATGTACTTTTCAACATGGAAGCACGGAGAAAGAAGCTTTTGGTATTTCGTTTCGGTACTAGCCACGTAAACTTGTCCATTTTTATTTCCTCCGCTACATTACGTTAATATATATATATATATATATATATATATATATATATATATATATATATATATATACACGCACGTACAATGCAAGCTACATGGTCGAGCATGTGTTACTCTCGCGTTCGGCTACGTAGGAGATGAAAAGTAAAAGGAACTGCTTGGACTGTGCTTCCAGTCCGGAAACATTCCGCTGTGAGCTTTTCACGTCTCATCCTTTTCCTATCACTATTTATATTATATGTATATATAGGGGAGACCAGCGCAAAGGAGGGTACCTGAAAAAATTAATAATTAAAAAAAAATGAACATTTTTCTTTTATTCCAGAACATGAATAATGTGCCCACCTTGTTCGGTTTTGAGACCGAATCCGAAATTCGATTATTTTGAATGAACTTTTATCGACGTTGATAGACTTTGCAAAAGCGCTTTGGTTTTTGGCTTTTTGTTTGCCTGTTTTATCAAATTTGATCTTGCCTTTCCTGAGCTTATGACGATACGATGAACCTTGTGAGGATCACAGTTTTGCCAGCATGTGTATGCTTCTGCTGAGGAAAATTCTTTTCGATTAATGCCAATGGATAAAAAATTTTTTTCATGAGGAATTTAAAAGAACACACTAGATTTATTAATTACTACGAGTCAAGAAAAATGGACAACTTTCATTAAAATGAAAAAAAATATATAATATTTCCTAAGGTGCTCCGCTTTGCCCCGGTCTCCCCTGTATGTATGTATGTGTGTGCGTCTAATGTATATATACCGCTGTAGACGTCGGCAAGTTCAGTCACTCCCAAGCCAGTTCGTTATATGTCTTCGAAAGATCGTACAAACATAAATATTCTTAAAAGCAAGATAGTTTCAATTCGATGTAGCAGCGTTTCCGAGACCTCGTTTTTTACTTCGTCTTCGTTCCTATACGAGTTTCCGCACTAATAATTCATTAGAATACCGTTTTATTGGATGTTCCCTGGGGAATGATAACTGCTATTTAAGACTGCGTTAAACTGTCGAGGGCGACGTCGTTAACGTCCACGATGAGAAATGACAAGTCGATGTATACTTATATAATTGTTTCCAGCGAATTCCTATTATTCGTGCTTCTCTGTCTCATTAATCGATGAGTGTTTATAGGTTCGATTAGTTTGATTGAACTTGTTATTAACACGTTGCATCGGAGATTTCAAAGGATTTTTTATAATGACTGAAGGTTGTGTAGAGCTTTTTTTTACATTCTTTACTTTTTTTATGGCACGATTCAGGTTGCTTATGAATAACGAGCTTTTTCTTATCCCACAATCGGTGGGGATTTCTCAACATCTCGTTTAATTATCACCTAAACGATCGGTGTTTCCGTATACCCTGCTTTATAACGATTTTAAGGAGTTCATCAACGACACAATAATTCACAGAGTTGGATCATTAGCTCGTTGGGAAGAGAATTTGCCAAGCGCATATATACACACTCTTTGAGCTCGTAGATAATCTCCCTCCAGAGGCAACCAGGAACAGGGAAGGTTAAGGAGCCTGCGTGCTGATGCAACCAGAGGAATCGTTTCCGATGTTTATATACACAACTTGAGGAAGGTTTACAAGGTGCAATATCGTGATTTTAGTACCAAGGGGGAGTGAAGAACAACGTTGTGGCGCCTCACAACCGGGAATAACAATCCCGGAATAAATAGACAGCAACCAAAACCGGTATATTATGTACCGCTACTATACAACGCCTCCTCCCCGTTTGTGTATCTTCAAATACGAGGGAGTGGATTATACGACTGCTATAACATCTTGAACGAGAATGAAAAGGAGAATGAAAAGAAAGAGAGAGAAACTAAGAAAAAGATCGACGTTGAGGTTTGCGTCGTTGAAATGCATTGAAATTTATTGTCTTTTATTTTGTATTCGTCCATATTTTTTTAAAGTTGAAGCCGGGCAAATGAGGTAGTAATTAGTAGAATAATTCAAAGTCTACACTGTTGGTATACACCGAAATTTCTTTTTTCCTATTTTTTTACACGTTTTTGCACATTTAATGTACGGAATTTTATTGAACATTTTTTTATTTTGTTTTCTAGGAACGGTTCACTAAATGGAGAAAGACTTTTTGGATAATTTGTATTAATAAAAGAATGAGAATTTACATGATAATTTTGATAGTATTAATTCTCGTAGGAAGGGAGCGAAACGAATAGAGAAAGAAAAAAGAAAATGATACACGCAGTATATAAATCAAATCAATAGTTTTTCAGGGTAAAAAAAAAGTAAAACAATTCGCATTATCGTAACTGATCTGTAATGAAATTTACAAAAATAAATTGTAAATGTTAATTTTACATCATTCAAATATTTTCTCATTTTTTTTTTTTGCATTCTGAAGATTTGTTTTGTCATTTTTTCATTGTCGCTTATTTAGAATCCATGATTCATTATTTCAGGCGTTGAAAACAAGAGCGAAAGAGCTTTTTCGATGGGGCGACAAAAACTGTGTTTGAAACATTCGGTTGTCAGCGCGTAGTAGAGACTCCAAATTATCATACGCCTCCCTTGATGTGTATTGTTTTTCAAGGCTGTTTTTCTCTCGTCTCGATCGGACTTGCCATTTTTTTCGTCTCTTTTTCTACTGATTTAAATAATTTGCATTATTCCTTCGGGACTGTGACACGAGCAAGTATTCTGTACATACATATTCAATGACCCTTCGCAATGCCACATTCGCGAGAAAAATATCACACCCCGTCTTTCCAAGCAAGAAACTTTTTTCTCTTCAACAAGTCGAAATAAAAAGGTTTTCACTATTTTTATTTTTTATTTTGAATACAAGTAGTGCGGAAAATGGAGCAGCGATTCTTGCGAGATTTCAATGAGCAAAAAATGTGTGATCGCGCTAAGTAAAGAAAAATTGAAAAATGGTAGTCTTTTTCCCATTTATCCGTCGAACAATGTACAAATGTTACAACGGAAGCAAGTGCACGTGACGAGATGGCAAAGTATTGTGAGCAATCTTTATTATTTATACGATGGATTTCATGTTTAGTCGACAAAAACCTTTCCATTTTATGTTGAAAAGTATTTTTTTTGCGTTTTGGCAGTTTTGAAAAAGGCTTGTGAATAGCGGACAAAAAATTGAAAGGTAATTTTTTATTTCACGGACGCGATTAGTCTCTAGAATTCAATTTAAGAACAGTCAGTTCCTTTGATTTGCGTTTTTCCAAAATTATTCTACGTTTTTATTGCGTCATTTTTAATTCAAAGTTAAAAGGTTAAGATTTGAAAACCGGTTGAAGAAAAAATATTAGATAATCCACAGAGCCTCGAATATTGATTGGAATATATGAAAAGCATGTTTCGAACCGCGTGAAGAAGAAGAAAGAAAAAGTGAATAATAATAAGAGCACCATCGGAAAATCCCGTCATGCCACGACATTATGAATGAGAAAAAAGAGATAATAGATAATTGCAGTAGAAAGCATAGAGGAAAAAGAAAGGAAGTTGAAAAAAAAAAAGAAAACAATAAGAGAAACGAAAAAGGAGAGAAAAATCGGGGGTGAAATAAATGAAAAGCTTGTGGGTTGAAAGCATTGAATGTGCTGCTCTTGCGTGTACCAGTTTCCTAGTTTTTTACGTCCATATATATATATATATATATATATATATATATATATATATATATATGCGCATACAGAAGCAGTAGATGTTTTTGTTACATCCTTTTATTTCGCTACAATTCCTGCTGTTCCATGGAGAGCTGTCTACGCCACTCTACACTACTCTAGCATGTTTACACTTTCTCGTAAATTAATATATCGATTAGTCAAAATTGATAAACGAGCATCGATGGTAATTAAGCACGAAAACATTATTCTTTATTATGGAGACACGAGAATTTTTCACCTTGATTTCATTTGCGAAGAGCACTTAATTTATTGAATGTTTTTGACTGAAAAAATGTATTAGCGTAAATTCGAGATCCAAACTTAAAATTTTTTGGCAATCATGTCATATTAGTTATTTAGTTATCTTTTCAGATTTGTGGTTAACAATTTAATCAATGACATACTGAATATAATGTTATTAAAAAAAAATAATGAAGTAGTTGAAAAAATAGTGAAACAATGGAAAAAAAATCCAACATAATTGAAAATATAAGAGAATTCAAAAAAAAATTATACATACATTTAAAAAATATATATATTTACATAAATGAGTGTATATATAAATTGAATATTTCCAGTGTTTGAGAAAGAGTGAAAAGGGGGGGAGAGGGGGAGAGAGAGAGAGAGAGAGAGAGAGAGAGAGAGAGAGAGAGAGAGAGAGAGAGAGAGAGAGAGAGAGAGAGAGAGAGAGAGAGAGAGAGAGAGATGCGAAAATAGATCGAAGGGAAAAGACTGGGGAGAATTATAGTGAAACAGAATTGTCGGTATAAGCCAATTTTGAATAGAGCAACAGAGAGCTTTGACATCGTGTGTGAACTTTTTATCCCAGTTGCGCTCCAACTGCAGCGGGTGCAGCAACGGTTTTGGTACTTTGAACTTTTATCGAGGGGCTAATACGCTTCACGACCTTTGTGAAACTGAAACTGCTCTGCCGGCCTTCCAAAATGCAAGCACGAACCATCGGACCCATTATAAATGAACCAGCTGATAAAAGGGATCCCATAAACTATCGCTATTCACATTCGATAAGCCCTTCTCACATCAAGGGTGCATCGTTATATAAACGTATGTATGGATCGACAGTGCGCATATGTGCACGATTATCGAACGAAATTTTCTAGGGATCAAAGGAAAATATTCTCGTAGCACAAAGTACGAAAGGGGACTTTTATGCAGACCACAAAAATTTAACGGTTCATAGTCACATACGTTCACAGCCAAAACGATTAAATGAAAAATAAAAGAAACACTCAAATTGCTTTCGGAGCTTATGAAGAGGAACAAGCTATTTTTTCGTCAGTTAAAACACTTTTTTTATTCAATGCTTCAAGGAAAATTTTATCGAAGTTTTTACCTCTTCCATTATACATAGTGATTTTACAAAATGGAAAGTTTTATTTATATTCAAGATTAATATTTTTTAACCTGGAATTTAGCTAAATAATTTGATAAATATTTTCGTAAATCGTTAATTAATTTAAAATATTGAAATTCGAATTCAATCATTTATTATAAAATTGATATAATGAAGTCGAAAATTTGTTTAGATATTCATTTTGATTGGAAATGTAAGTGAACAAATAGGTTCATTTGTTCGACATATGATATTTATGAATCTATCATTTTATGAAAACAGTAAAAGTAAAAAAGTAAGAGATTAAAAGTAATTTTCAATGAAAAAGACTAAATTTTCATTAACATATGAAATAGGTACATATAAAGAATGACTGAAGATATAAAATTCTTATCTATAACTTTTTTCAAACATTTTTATTCGAAATCATCCAAACATTTAAAATAAAAAGTTCACAAGACAATTGAATTTACTACATGATTAAAAAAAATCGTAAATCGATATATGAAAATAAAAAAATAAGTCACGATACTAAATGCTATTTTGGAATTTTTTCCGTAAAGGCAAAGTTTTGTTCGAAAGGGAAATTTGCTTAAAAGAATGCAAAATAAGCTAAATAAATGTAGGACATTTTGAGTTTCATTTTATCGTTTTATGTACCAGGCACTAGCTTAATTTTTCATTTGACATAACTCACATGCACCTGGCAGGGTGCAATGCCGAGGAGAACCGCAAAACTTCTAAAAAGAATGACAAATCCAGAGTGAGATGAGGGACGTGTCGGGTTGGGTTGACTGGTTAAATTACCTGGAACAGAAAAACAAATGTTGCCTCGTTTATAAAAGTGTTAGAGGTGTACCCTCGACGTTAATTGACGAGCGTGCGTTGCATAATGACAAAAGCAAAACAAAAGGAGTTCTCCTTTTTGTCCAAGCTCGCGGCAGTTTACAGCGAGGTTCATTTTTTTCACTGGAAGTCTTGAGAACTTTAAGCACTGAGGCGAATAAAAAAAGAAAAAAAAAAAAACGGCAAAATATTCTCGCTATTGTTCGTACAAACGACTGTGTTCAAAAGGGATCGCGCGACTATCAAACCCCCAACAATAATTTGTCGAAGTTCTGCGAGCGGGAGAAAAGCGTGAGTAATGAATTTTTCAGGTTTCTCCTAGAATAACGATCGTCGCCTCGCAGGAGGACGAAAAAAATTAAGGTGAAAAAAAATAAGAAAAAAAAAATAGAAAAACTGTAGAAAACTGTGGAAGATGGTATGGTATTGTTATGGTATAAGCTTTCAGCCGAGCTCCCTATCAAATATTCATAGAATATTCTATTTCTCTCTCTCTCTCTCTCTCTCTCTCTCTCTCTCTCTCTCTCTCTCTCCATCTCCTTTTCGATCTTTTATTTTCTTTTTTTTTATTCCTCGTACACTGGACAAAGTTTTTCAATGTCTCAGGACTCCGCGGATCTTTATACCGACGCTTGGGCACGGTTCAAAGTTCCAACGAGGGCGAATACTCGATTTTATACGCGAGAGGAAATAAGAAAGAGAGCGGCCACGGGGAAGGGATGGGGAAGGATACTTTTGCATTTTAAAGTCGTTTCTTCGGTACTATGCACCGCTAGAAACATCACCAAGTCGAATAAATCTCTCGGGGAAGGCGAGAAAAATGTTTATATATATAACATGTATATCTATATATCTTTGTACATATATACGCATATATACCAGACCAACGTCCATGAGAAAGAAAGAGAAAGAGAGAGAGAGAGAGAAGGAGAGAGCAATATCATTGTGAACACGTAAAAGTTGCAACCCCGTTGTAACATTGAGGTCATTTCGTTTAACTATAGAAGACTAACGCGAAGAGGTGAACGAGGCAAAAGATAAAAATCTCATTCACTGTCGTTCGTTAAAATTTTTTGATACTCCGCAGCCTCCCTGTTTTTAATACGTTTATACATATACACACATTTATTCCGAAGCTCTCACAGTTTATGTCATTATTACGGAAGTTCCACAGCCTGCAGCCACATTACAGGATGACAATTTCGGAGCTTTTTTTTTTTTGTATTCCTGTAATTATCCCCTTTTTTCTGTGACATAAGGACTGAATTGGTCCATGGAAAATGCTTAGTGAGCAATCATTATTCTCAGTCATTATTTATGTGACATGTGTATTTTAGTGTTTTGGAGCTTTGTTGTTATTTTGTTTAATGAAAAATTGAAATTTAAACAAGTTATGGAATATGTGACCAACATAAACTTACACTAAATCGTGTCAGATTGTTCTTCGTCCAAGTGCTTTTTAAGTTATAATAGAGAAATAATGGAATTGAAAATCTGACCCAAAGAAATTTACACGAAATATTATATTGTACTTAGTTATTTTTTAGTTATCATTTTTCATCATACTTTTAATGCAACTTTCTATTTACTGACTTTCTTTCCCCACACGAAGGAAAAAGAATTTTCAAGTTTTCTTTTGCTGCTTAAAAAACAAAAAAAAAATCCGAAAAATCTGATCCAAAAACCCGACACAAAATATTCTATCATTCGTTTTTCTTTGGTTATACATCATTTTTTCTAATTTTTGGAGCACCTCCTTTTCATTCTTCCAAATTTTATCAGTCCGAATAAAAAATACTTTGAAAAGTTTTCTTTTTCCAGAACTCGGACGTTAATTTAATTGAAATTTTTGTACATGAGAGTCTCGTAGTAACGGCAATAGCGAAGATGAGGGGGCAACGAGTCTTGTTTCGAAATTCAAATTCCCTTCGTTAACATTCGCTCCGTGATATTGCTCGGTGTATATATATATATATATATGTACGATGGGTACTTGATTCGTAGTGCGCAGCGGATTTTGTACCATGGACTTGTGATTATTCGGTACCCAGGGCGTTAGAGAAGATATAAGTGTCGGCAAAGATCTTATAGTGGAAGGGAGATGTACATACGTTAACCCTCGGGCGTGCCAAACCGGCAAACTACATTGCTATATAAACTGTGGTTATTATATACCATCGCTACGTCACAAAGGAGCTTTACATGAGAAGAGAGTGGAAGAGAGAGAAAGAGGGATAGAGGGTGGAAAGAAAGAGGAAAGAGAGGGAGAGGGAGAGAGATAAACATTAAGTTTGTGCGCTCAGCAATTACATAGTTTAACATCATTTTGATAACGCGACTCTACATGCTCGCAGAATTCTCTGTTATCTTGGGGAATTATTTCATATGTTATGTGAATAAAAATACGTACGTTGTAGCCTTCAGGCTTGTAATATGCGCATTCGACCAATGAAATAATTCCTCGGTCAATAGAAATGTGCTTTTGGCCAAGAAATGGAATAAATTCCTCGATTTTTTCCTTTTCTTTGCGCAGGGGAATTTCGAGTTTTGCCATTTCACATTGCAAAATCTGAAAATTTGAATTAATTTTTTCCTATGCGATTAGCATTAGCTCGAAACTTCTGATACGAGTGAATTTGAGGCCGTAGTTTTTGTCTAAAATTCTGTTTTCTAATATGATTTTTAGCGTAGAATAAATTTAAAACTGTTCAAGTTTTCTTTCTGAAATTTTGTACACGTCCTTTAAGAACACTTAAAAAAAATTTCGAGAAAACAAAAACATGCTTAACAATTTCAGAAAGGTTTTCTCAATAATATGCTTTTTAAACTGGCGAACACGAGTCTCGATAATCATGTCAACCGTTTAAATTTTAATTTGGTACACATCTTCATTCGACTATTTTTCAGCAATGGAACCAGAATTGAGATGAAATAACTGTTATCTCAGAAATAAATTGTGAGGTGGAGAAAAGTTGGAAGAGGATCTCCGTTATTTAACTGTCTGCGTGCGAAAAAATACAAAAATTATTTCCAACACGTTTTTTGGCTTTCTTTGTGGTAAAGGTAGCGAAATAATTTTGCCCAAAAAACGTCTAGATAACCATGCAGCCGGCAAACTATCAAAATAACGAATTGAAAAACCGCGAGGTAAAAAAATCAACTTTTCATAAAAACAAAATATTTCTGGTGCAGCAGAAAGTTTTTACAATAAAAAAAAAATTGGTCAACGAGTCCAAGCAATGGAAAAAAACAATGTTTTGCCACTGATTGAAAAGTTTCTCTCGTGAACAAACATGAGAATATCTTTGTATTTTTCAATCGAATCGAATTTTTTTTTACGTAAATCCTACAAATCCAAACAATAATGATAATAAACAGGAAAAAACTAGGTAGACAGAAGGGAGGACGTTTGAAAAGATATCGTTGAGATTTTCATGCATGTGGAGAGGAGGGAGAATGGGCAGTGATCCTCGTCACGTTGAAAACTCAGAAATTCTTCCAATGAATGAGAAACTCACTTGGGTAATATGCATACGCGATATGCGCTCTGGATTTTTCGCCAATGCGAGGCTGTTTCGTTCGTTGCTATGAATTTGTGCTCTCAAGTACCCTTGAGCTTGACTCTTTCTGACTCTCTCACTGTCTCTCCTTCTCTGCCGATAATCGAAGAGGATGGTTTTCGCTCGTTCTATTTTGCACTCAATATTCGGAGCTATACGAAAAAACGCATTTTTTGCCAAAGGAAAAAGGTAGTTTCGTCATTGAACTTGTTGGAAACGTACACTTTATCCCGTCCCCCCTTCCCCCTTTTCGTGTCGACAGGAGAGGGCTCACATCCGAAATCCTGGTACTTTGGTTATCGGTTGGACGTTACGTCCTAGGGGAAATTTCCATAGAGGTTACTCCAGCTGAGCTATGATACGTAGGGCTCTATATCTTTATATTTTCTATATCTCTTTCTATATGTATACATGTGGAAGGATGATATATATAACCTAATCCTCTAGCAAATCATACCGTCAAAGCTGCGCTATTTCAAGTGGTTTCCTATTGGGAAGTTTGAAATTGAGGGCCTATTGAAATGATCGTTGACTGGTCGGATCCTATCAGCTTTACCGTCCTTCCTATATCCCTTTTCGCCTTTTTCTTTCACTCTATTTTGTACCTATTTCCTCTCTATATTCGACCATTCTCCTTCAGCTTTCTACCTAGAATTACAGCGGTTATATGCACAGAATTTTGGATGATTTAACCTCAATTGATACACATGACCACCGGTACTTTATCCAGATTTACTTCGAGCCAATGCTACAAGTAAAAACAGCTCATTTTTAACCATTTCTCTCTCTCTCTCTCTTTTTTGTTGTTTTTTGGCATTCAATCTGTACTTTGATAATTTTCGGATAATTGCATTCCTCTATTCTAACGTCTATGTTGGAATTTCATGTTTAATTAACGAGAAAGAGGTGATGAGTGTTACTGTAATTGTTACATCACTATACTGCTCTCTTTTACTTATCCCTTGTACTTTATACGACGATCTGGAAATAATTGTATTTGAAGGATTTTCGCGAAAAGTACAGCAATAAAAGAAGAACAACAAACTCTTTAAATTATTGTTAAATTGTGTGATTTATTAATTTTATTTTGTAACTCTATTGATATGCATTGGATAATTCTGACGCAGACCAAAATGGTAATTTTCGACTAAATTCGAATACACCTTTTTTCTCAACTCCGACTGCATGGAACAGAATCATTTCTGGACATCAGCATACTGTATCATTCGCTTAGTGAGGTTGTTCGATTGAAAAAAAAAATATATCCGTCAAAAAATCCCAATCCCTTCTACAGCTTTGAGCACGCAAAGTTTCCGGGGTCATAAAGGTCGTAGTTACAACAAGGCCTCACAATAAAATGAACTTTTTCAAAAAATCATCATAATTAATGATAAATGCGTTTTCTCAACCTGCTCTCACGTTCCAATCTATCACGAGGCCATTTTCACTGGAAATTTCAGGGCGAAAAAAAATTTATATTTTTTTCTATATTTTATTTATTAGTTCTCTCAATTTGGAAATTCTATTTGCAGAGATAACGGAAATTCTTCACACGTACCTATGTCTCATTTAAATCAAATGCGTTTGTGCACTAAGACCAAGAAATTTATCCTTGCTAGTGAGCAACGAGAGATTTTGCAATCTACATATACGCGTCTTTGATTTCGGAGTTTCGAGAATACAGAGATTCAACGAAGTTTTGCTTATTACTAAGTTTACTAGAAACAGTGATCTCAGAACTGTGAGTCACTCGCAAGACCGAATCATCATATGATATGCTTCAAGTTCGCTCACAATACTCTGCTTTATTGTACACACATCGGAATGTGTATAAATGTGGACACGTGTACAGCAAATGTTCCATAGTTTCTTCTCTGAAGCCCCAAAACTTAGTAGTTTTGGGGCTTCAGTGAATATATTAAATCAAATTCAGTTCGAGAACCAGGCGGTATTTAAAAACTGTTTTTTCATTATCCCAAACTGCTTATTTTGCGAAATTCGTAATAGAAATTAAAAAATTATCATAACCTGCAATTTTCAAATTGAAACGTGGAAAAATTCTATATCTGAACAATTATAATTAAGAATTAATTTCCAAATTTTTAAAACCGAATTATATGGTATTCCAAAAAAATTCGATCAGTCGATAAATCGTTCTAATTCTAAAAAATTTACGGCGATATAACAGAAAAAGATAAAGCTAAAGTGTCATCCGCACGATGAGAACCGTCCATGAAAGGTACCTGGAGCCGTACATCAACTGCTTAGGGATCACAGGCATGAATTTATGAAGGTGGAGGGCGAACCACCCGAGATTGCAGAAGAAAAACATGGAATTTTTTTCAGATTTTCATTGGTGTTTGGTCAGGAATCGAACCCGGGACCCACAGTATGTGAGCCAGACTCCTTATCCACTGAACCAACCGCTCTCAATATATTTCATGTTAATATAAAAATCGTGTATTCGAGTGTTAATCATTGATCAATAAAAATGATTTAAATCTATCAATATTTAAATCATGTTTCAACCTTAAATCCGCAAAGGGAGATGTTGAGAGATAAAATCTTCGAAATTAATTAAGATTGATTAATATTGAAGTCACTTTTTGTCTTCAAATCCACTATTCTCATATCTCTCGATGTACCAACATGATATATATGTATAAATATATCAAGCGGTAGAAATGCAACATAAGATCTAGCTGCTCTGTGAGATGCACGGAGAAACAGTTGACAGGCCCGTGAAACTCCTGTCTTTGGCTTAAAGGGTTGTTAGAGTTAGGCTGTTTCCAGGAGGGGGTCGGGAATCGCGGAAGCTATAGCCAATGTCGCAAGTATGACAAAGGGAAAGAGAGAGAGAGAGAGAGGCAGAAAGCAAGGTGGCAGGAAGAAGCGTGGAGTAGCGCGTCTCGAGTTTGAGTCATAACTTCGCCATTATCCGACTTGGTAAGTTTCGGTCACGAAAGTGGAGGTGCTGGCAGGGCGAAGAAGCGGATGACGCCGGAGGTTTGAGGTAGAAGGATACGGAGGTTATGTCGATGCAATGCCTGTCTTCTATATAACGGACGTGGATTTCTATCCCTTTCTCACACTTTCTAGTGCACGTAAAGAGAGATAGAGAAAGAGAGAGAGAGAGAGAGAGAGAGAGGCGGGGGGGGGGAGCAAGGAGAAGGAGAGGATGAAGAGCATGGCCTAACGATCTCTACTTTGCCCGGGCTCACCAGAGTTTTGGTGGACGAGTAAGGAACCACGCGTCCTTAACCCCTCCTGGGATAGATAAGCAAAAGTTTCGTTGACATTTTTGCGATAACGTTTCAGCAAGAGACAGACTTAAGGGAGCCTCAAAATACAGCTAAAGACAGAGAAAGAAAGTAAAAGAACATAATGGACCAGGCAGTCTTCTCTCATGAACGAACTAGACGTTTATCACCTCTCTTTTCTTGTCACACCCTTATTCTCGCACGACTAACTTTCAGACACTTTCTCCCATAGTGATAAGGTCTTTTTTCTTATCATTCGGCTCGACAACCTCCAAACTATGGTTTATTGCAGCTTTCTTTATGAGTCGTTTGCTTTATCACATTTGTTTTCACTTTCGAACCAAAGTACTTTCCGATTCAATGGATTCGATGAGAAGTGCGTTATTCTAAATTGAATTTTATGAGATTCTGGTTCATAGCAATATTGTTTTGAAAGAAAAAAGAAAAATTTGTTCATATTGATTCATCCATCTATACAAATTACAGTTTTAACTTTTTATCCAATTTTCTGCCAAAATGCCCATAAAAATAAATACGATTTCGTTTTTCTCGTCATAATTTTTGTTCTTCTTCGATTCTACACTTTCACAACGAATTTCTCTATAACACCGTTGCTTTTCCGGACATCCTATCGTTTCCGGTGGACATCGAACGTCAATGACCATTCACCTACGGGAAAACTCCTCGGTGTCGCCTCTTTCGTTTCCTTTTTCATAGTTGATCGAGTTTGCACGAGTCCGAGGACGGTGCGAGTGTCGAGTTGGCCAAGAAAGTGGTTGGAAACGAAATTTTCCACCTGATTAGTCGATCACTCGTAGGGAAAAGGAGACAGAATAAAAATCTAAAAAGAAAGAAAATCTCGTGCTGTAAACGAAATTGTTGGTTGTCACCTTTGCTCGATTTTCTCATGGAGAATTGAGCCAAGTCGATTGGAATTGGGTATGTACGATAAAACGACCTCTTTCGTATACTATCACAATGTAGAAATGGAAAGTTTTTCACCAGACGTCCAATCGACCAGAACTTGTTTCTCTCGACGGAATCATTCGCGAAAACATTCTCTATATACCTCGTATTCTTTCGTATTTCTTATACCCTTTCGAACGGTCGAAAATTGCACTCCAAGGAACATCGTATCGAGACAATCACAATGTCAAAGTTTACCTATTTTTTCTCACTCACTGGTTATAAAAACGACAATGGATTTTTCAGGAATGACAGAAAAAAAGACTTTTATCATATTTATTATTACTCCTGTTCACACGATAAATCTACGCTGATAAATTACCCTTCTATATCATGTCCAATTTTATTCTCAGCCCCTGTCGGAACGTATTTGAAAAAATAAAAATCAAATGGAAATGAAAATGTTTGTCGCTGAGTTCAGTCTGGGTCGAACAATCGAACCATAGAGACTTTAATTGAATTTCTGTCAGGTTTCGTGCAAATCGCAAATTGCCAAAATTTGCATCGAATCGTAGTGTATAAAAAAACATGTTAGCAGAGAATAAAACCAATTGATTCTCCAGTGAATCTCTACATTTTTGAAAAAATCACAGTTACAAGGTATCGTTAAAAAATTGTTGAACACTTCATATTTTTATCTAGAGAATTAAAAAAAAAACAAACAATACATCAAATGAAATAAATTCTATTTCCAATATTTCTGAAAAAAGCAAAGATTCTGCGTTGATTGAGCTTTTTATTTGTGCGAATAACTAAAATACCAAAAATTGTTACTCCCTGCTTTACAATTTTCTTTTCATGTCTTCAAAACAATCCCTTTGCGAAGGAAGTTGTGATTGGAATATCGCACTGATAAAACTATTATTAATTCCAGTGATTACATAAAAACCAAAAATTGTTACACCCAACAATGTACAAAAATGGATATGGGCATTTTTATCTTCAAAATGTCACAATCTAACCTTTCTAAGAAACCTCATCAGTGTCTCTTTTGAAACAGCCTGTATTCACAGCATCCAGCGAACAGATTCATCACCTGTCGGCATGTAAATGGCTCTTCTATTCTCTCTCTTTTTTACCCCTATGCGATTCTGCATGTACGTGCCTCACGTTTTTTTACTCGCTCGTTATACGATTGCGTGAATATGTACATGTTTTTTTTTTATTTTTCCTCGTATACTGTCAAACACTTGATATTTCTAGATAGGGGTGGGCATATTTGTCGTTCTTTTTTTACGTGCTTCCTGGATATACACGTTCTCGTTTCCATCGTCGATACACTTCCCATCAGGTGCATCGACCAGAAATGCACTTCCCAACAACCTTTTCTCCACTTTGCGTATGTACTCTTCCCGAGCTCTATAGCGCTGTCGTTTATTACCAGCCATCATCGAAGCGCACCGCTATTCAGGATTGGGCCGAAGCACGATTCTCACTCGAGCTTGTACGCGTGATGGTCTCCGCGATTGTAGTTTCCAAATAAAAACAGAGTGTTTTGAAAGTTACCCCGAAAACTTATAGGATAAAAGAATCGTAAAAATTTGAAAGAAATTTCATGTTCGATAATTGCATAAATGCATTATTTTGAAGTTTGCATCTTTGGAATGCAGCAACGATTCTATTTATAATATTCTATTTCGTAATTTTGCAACGCATTCTTATTTTTTTCTATTTTCAGTTTCAGTCAACTTCTCAATAAAACTAACCATAGCTTGAATAATCTTCTCAGCTTGCATTTATGGAAAAGAATTGGACAATACGTAAAAAAAATAATTTCGCTGCTTGTCAACATTGCAAACTTTAATATTTGTCCATTTTTTTTATTTCTCAAAATTGTTCTGTTCAATAGGCTAAAAATTATTCAAACTTTTTTTGGGGCCTTGTTACGTAGTACATTTGCAGAGTATAAAGTACAATCCTTTACAGAGTAAATTCGTCAACAAGATATTAAAACTATGATAAAAATACGCAATTAAAAAATAAGAATAGAATTTTAATTGCAGTCCAATGACTTATATCTCAATAGAAACGATTTCCTTTTCTCTGCATTGTCGATAAGATATGAATTAATAAATGATAGATAATTTGACCATTTCGAATTAATTATTGCATAAAGACTCTTTCCTCAGAATTGTATGTGACTTCTGAAAAAGCCTATAAATTTCCATAGCGCGCAATATAAAAATGCAGCTGCGAAAGAAAAAAAGCTTGTGCATTGATCTTCGATTTATGACATTCAGAGTTGTTTCGTAACTTTCGTTATGATGATTGAATCTCGGTATTTTATAGTCACATCGGATTCTCGCTGTTTCGCTTTATTTTCATTGGGAGACTTTGTGATTGAAAGCACATAAAAAAATTATAGGTTTTCAGTCTCGACGAATTAAAAATAGATGAAGAAGTCGATCATTTATAATAGATCGCACAAAAAGTCATTAGAATTCGAAAAATGGGTGTATGAAAAGATGACAAAAACTCATGCATTTGAGTAAACTTCCCCAATTTTCGCAAAGTCGAAGGGGGCTAACACTGTGAAAAATAAGATTTCTCGCTTAAAATTTGGAAAAAATTGTTGTATGTAATATTTTGATGTACTCCTACATATTTTCATATGAAAGTACGTTTTATAACTAAAATTTTAACCCTTCATCCATTCGGTTTACTGCATTTTTGAGAGCGATTTATTGATATTTGAAGAAAAAAATTGGAAAATTTTTCAAAAATTCGTTTCCAATGAACGTGTTAAGATAAAAATTTGAAAATAATCAGACGATCGCCTTTCAATGAGCTCTATTAGAGAAAAAAAATCAATACTATAAAAAATGCGAATTTCAAAAGTGGCCGATTTGGCGTGGAATATTATATATAGAGAATATAAAATAATATATAGAATATAAAATTGGCATATATATATATTATATATGTACCTTACATAATTGTAAAAAAGGCGACAGTGTTGGTTACGTATATTATTGCAAGCGTTTTTTCCCCATTCGCTTTGAATAACCTTCCCGGAAAGAGAGCTTAAGTAGAAAATTGCACCAATTTTATCCCTTCCCGTTCGCAATTTCTTCCAATTTTTGTTGTTAGCACAACCGGTTTATTTTCCGCTATAAAATAAAACTGAGGTCGTGCATAATTAAATACAAAAAATTCTTTCTTTTTTCGCAATAAAAAAAGCAACTGCAGATCAATTACATCGATAAGTAAAAAAATATGTCACTTTTTATTTCACATAATACCAGATGTATGTTTCGTAGAAAATATGTTACTGGCCTATAAAGAATTAAAAAATGAAAGATAAAAGAATAAAAAAAAGGAATTGACAAAATGGAATGACGCGAAAGATTTTATGACTTTTTTGTTATGTTCTGCCTCGACTATTTTCATTATCCATGGGGGGGGGGGGGGGGGAGAACGACCAATCTCTATAAAATTGACGATAAAGCTTTTTTCTTTCCATGTGCGATACATTTGTACGTCGCATACGCGGTAAATCACTGGCAGATGACGAGATACCGGTATGGTGGTTGAAACAGTGGCCACTGGATTGCCAACAACGCTCTCAGTCAGTTGAGCCTGTGCGATAGTCCCGGACACACTGACCGTTGTTCGCTGTAGTCGAGTTTCAACACTGGATTGTGGATTATCCCTTATACGAGCATGAATAATGAAGGGCGTAAGAGCCACGCTTTAGTGCTCTAAGCAAACTCAACCTAGGACTATTTGATTACAAACAACCCAACATATACGTCTCGCTATCCGAGCGATGTTCATCCTATATCTATCGCCATACACGTGGATGTTCTCACTTGTGGAATTTCTACTCCGCCTCTCTGCAGCGCCGTCTATACTCTCACCATAAATGCTCATACCCTTTGATATGTCCGTCCAGTAGTAAGGCCTCACACAGGTTTATTATCGACCAAGAATGAAAAATAGACGCATGAAAACGGCTTCAGAACGATTGCTTCTCGCGTCTGACAAAACCAGTATTTTCTACTTGCTCCCCGTTTACACCTGGCTCTTGGAATTGAAACGGTTTCTCAATGCTTATAGCGTCATTCACATGGTTTATTTTTTATCCTACACTGCTCCAAAATATCTTAAATCGATCCAAATGAAGACATAGAGAAAGTATTTTATATTCAGTTAAAATTGAAAGGTGGTAATGGCGAAATTTATATTAAATATAATTACATTCGAAAAAATAAGTTCAGATTTCGACAATGTTGGGCTTTAAGACATTTAAAAGTTGCCAAAAATTTGTGTAATTTGTATCCACGCGATTTGAATGATTATTTATATTTTAAAGGTTTGGCTAGAGAAGCCTAAAAAACAATTTCTTTACACTAATTTTGGGAACTAACATCGCGTCACGTATACTTGAGTGTAATTAAAAATTGATTGAGATATATCGTCGTTTGATATAATAACGAATAATTAATATTACGTGTGACAAAACGCGTGTATTTCTACTCGAAATGTGAAACATTTATACAATGTTTTTAAACAAAAAGCATAGTATTTACACAAAAACAAGCAAAAAAATGACAGTCATACATCAAAAGGAAAATCGATATGTTTGTGTCTGACTAAACGCGCATTTTTCTACTCAACCCGTCAGTGGTCGAGCTACTTGCATCCTAAACGTTGGTCATGCAACGAGAGATTTTCCCATACGTATAGTTTCAAGTGCTCAAAAATTGGAACTTGTAAATAATTTCGCCACAATAATTGTGACTATTGAACGTTTTTATTTCTCAAAAGCCACAAGTAAAACGATATTCGATACTATAAAAAAAATAGAAAATAATTTTTTTTTTTAAGGTGGACCTATCGCAACAGCTAGTCAAGAGACACCCTATTATTTCGAAAACCGTGAATGAGCCATGTATGATAGATTTAGATATTATTTGAATAGTATTATGAAAGTATAAGATTTTGTAAGTGTGTGCCATGATTATTTATGGAATTTTATTCATCACGAGATTTTTCAATATGAATCTGATTTGACTCACATTGTCTAATCGGTCATACTACTAATATACGTGTCAACACCGTCTCGTGCAAGGAAGAATTTAATAAAAAAAAATATGATGAAAATATGAAAATCTATTGGAAGAACGTCATCAAGGGTATTGTTCTAATATGTAATCATAAAAAAAATCCAATATGATATTTTGAATCTGTTATTTTTTTTCTAATAATCTTTTCGAGGATTTTTTGTACGCGCAAGATTTTTACTGTAGTTATAATTGTCAGAGATATTTTTTACAAGCATATTATTCCGGGCATCGTTCGGGATAAATTAACTCAATAACTCAGTACTACTGTTCAATAGAAACAGCCTGATAGCGGGCATATTCGAATCGATCCCGTTTTATTCGAAGTTATGCAGCGTTGCCAGATCTACGTAGTCAGAGCGGTGGTAGCAGTAGATATCGACATACTAAGTAATTAGTCAACTAAAACCAAGATTTTTATTATAATTGCTCGACAAACCTCATTTTTTACGGTTTTTAAATGACCCTTATCATTTTTTAAACATTTTAAAATTTTGTTTGAAAATATATCTAATTGTGAAAACTACACATTCATGCCGCAATCTCTGTCAAAGCGAGATTTGCATAAGCTATGTATTAAATTTCTAAACTTTATCAATTGTTTATTGTTGTAACCAGTCGACGATGGGCTCTAAAATTTTGCAGGCGTTTTCCAGTACACTTCAACTGTAAAATTAAAAAAAAATTGAATTTCTCTCTAATAATGAGGTCCGCGATAGGTCAACCTTAATTCAAGTCTTCTATCATACGGAAGAATATATTCGAAGAAAATAGAAAAGTTTCAAATGCTTATACCATTTCGCGAAATTTTTGAGTAATTACCGTTTTAATAAAAGTGTGAGAAAAAGTGTTATAACGCGAGCGTTGACGGGTCAAAATTAAAACGATCATACACGACGTATAAAAAAAAACTATATAGTATTTTAACTGCTTCGATACATTTTTAATATTGTTTCGTTCGTCTAATTAAAAGTTTCATGACGATATTACGTATAATAGTGAAACGGACATGGAGTTTATAATTTTGTATTTATTCCATGAGGTTACTATGGATATATGGGCAGAGGTATAATATACCCATGAGTCTGGAATTAATATCTAGCATATGTAACTTGAGAGGTGGGCGACTAGCCCGGGAGAGAGGATACACTGTAAACTCGACGTTTCATAAACCTCCAGTCTCCCTTGCTCTCTCTTATGGCATTTTCTGGGGAATATGCATGAGAAGGTGTGGCATCTCGGCCTCGAAGTTTTTGCTCCCGGCTAAAAGGCGCCCCTGTCCACGATTCACGCGGGATTTTCGGAAACGTAAATCGGCGAATACTGCCTCCCTTTGCTTCGTGTCGCGTCATCACTTCACGCCAGCGTTCCTATTTGCAAAGCAAAATAACTGGCTTCCGTTTCGTATATATATATATATAAATACCGACAGAGGGGAGGGGGTGAAGAGTTTCATACATCATATTTTGGAGTAACTCTCGTGTCATCCACAGGTCAGGCCTCTCGCAAATGTTTCAAAACATTTTACAAACACGTGTCATTCGTAGTTTCACATATACTCAACTTTTCACTCCCCTAGATTCCAAATTCTCTAACTCTAAAATGTTTTTGCCAATCCTTTACTCAGTGGTACTAAAAATATCACGAAGGATCACACATCCATAAATTATCGATGATTCAATGCTATTTTATCAAATAAACTACTTGAGAATATGTATGTTATTTATTATACAGATGGTCGATATATTTTTAACAATTTGAAAGTAAATAAACTATATTAAGTAAATATAAACTTAGTAGGTGAAGTTTTAAGAATTCTTAAGTTTTGTTTTTAAGTGAATATATGTTTTTAAATTCTTTCCCGCATACTGTTAAATATATCGTGAACGGCAAAAAGTGTATGCTTGTGCGGAAATAATGATAATATAGAATTGCCTAGTGTTATTATGTCAATCATAATACTTGAGAATACATAAACCATTCGTGATGTTCATCGTTCTTAAATTTTTAAATATTTTTCTCCGTTATAAAGTAATTTAATAATGACAGCTTCCCCATTTGATGTTTCTTTATACTAAACAGGGAAATAGTTCAACAAAGATGAATACTCACTGTAGAGGGCTTGAATTATTTACTACTGAGAGGGGAAAAAAATATAAGACCCTCTGTGAATCCATCACCGTGGAAAATTATTTATTGTTCAGTAGTATGAGCTCCGTTAGGTCAGACTTTCTTACGGCGATTTTTCAAGCTCTTTATCCTTTCATTCTTCTTAGGAAGACCATTTTCCGACAGTAATCTCGTGAAGACAACGCGAAGGACGACGACGAGTAAAGAGCATACCTCGCAGTTTGTTTGAGTTAAGAGTAGTCAGCAAGTAGTGCTGCTGTTGCTTCTCTACCTCTCTCACCACCGCCGCCACCGCCGCCACCACCACCACCACCACTGCCACTTTTGTCGTCTTCCTTTCTTAACGAATACGAAGTTACCGGAACATCTTTCGCATTCCCAAAGAAAGTCCATAAGCGAAAAAGAAAGGGAAAAGAGAGAAAGGGCGAAATATAAAAAGAGAACGACATAAACAAGGGTAGAGAGAAAGATGTAGCGTAAGAGAAAGAAGAGGAAGTAAGAAATATCTGCTCTAAACATTGCTACATTGCGAAGAAGCCCAGACCTTTCTTTGGGCTTCCTTCTCCTTAACATCCCCTTTATACTTCCTTCCTTTACATGAATACTTAAAAAAATGACCAGCCACAGGTCGAAAATTGTATTTCAAGGTTTCTCAAAATCTCTTAACTCTTCCTGTGGATTACGTGGTTTATCCCATTTGTCAAAAAATCACAATAAATAAAAAAGCTTGTATTTTTTTTTTGCTTT
Organism: Rhimphoctona megacephalus; assembly: GCA_963989365.1. Lineage (NCBI taxonomy): Eukaryota > Metazoa > Arthropoda > Insecta > Hymenoptera > Ichneumonidae > Rhimphoctona > Rhimphoctona megacephalus. The sequence goes on from OZ022414.1 coordinate 47,819,085, forward strand.
ATGCAGTCCAATATTGCCATGGCTATCTATTTTTTGTTCTACTACTTTATAGAACTCCTTTGATACAAAATTTATTTCACTCAGAATTTTCGACGTCTATTGATTTGTAACAAAGTTTCTAATCTCTTATGGACCATAATTGTAATCATGAGATTTTTAGTTTAATTAAAACTTCTTGCTAGTTTCACGGCGAGGAATTAGAGTGGAATATTAATTTTTCAAGGAACTACAGTTTCTTATAGTTTCATTGACTTTTAGTAAAATCTTTTGGCTATCTACTCCAAATTAAAAATCCAATTCACAACTTTTCAGATTGTAAATTTATCTTCGACATTTTTATGAAAAAAAACTAATAACAACAAATTGAATTGAATATATTCAATGTATAGAGTGCAGTATCGTTAGTTTGCGAAAGCGGAAAAGCCGCAGTCACATTCGAGTTCGGAAATGATCGTCGAAATAGAGAAAACGATAAAAGAAAGAGGTCGATGCCTAGCGGGCCCAAGAGAGAAAAAGGAAGTCTTGGGTTACCAGTTCGCCTTAAAAGTTTCTTCACGTTCTGGACTTGCAGTTTGCAACGAAGCAAGCTCCTTTCGCAAGCTTCTAACCGAAACGCCGGTTACGCGAGCGGCGCTACGAAGAATCGCCATTAAAGGCGTAAATTGCGAGGGAGCAGCAGTACGAATCGAGTCGCCACTTTTGAAGTCTCGAACACACCCGCGCGAATCATGTACAATTTTTCAAACAATCTCATTCCACTTTTCTATACGTTTCTATGCTATTTTTTAGCGTTTCTAGCCGGTTTCCGCGGAATTGCATACAAAAACGCTCTGGTATTTTGAATTTTAACTCTTTCGAAGTGAAAAATCTTTATTTACATTTTTCTCCGATACACCATTGGCGAGACATTGAGCTAATAAGACGATATCCAATCTAGTGCGCTTAAATGAAGAAGTATGCGTGGCACACACTTCCGAAAAGCTACACCGGATTTGTTATTTTTGTTTAGTTTATATTTCATCAATGGTGTATCGGACAAAAAAAATGGGACAGGACTTTTCGCAACAGAATTTTGCAATCTACTATTTCCTGGAGTTCACCAGCCTTTTTGGATATAGCTGTATATATACAGATTCTTGGGTATATGAGTATGAAGCGAGTGAAAACTTTGAAATTCGATACTCGGAGTTCTGCCCCCTTGGGGTGAAAGGTACCATTTTTGTCCAAAGCGATCGGGAAAAGCGGAGAAAAACTAAAATCTAATTTATTTGGTACGAAAAATCGTATGAAAACAAGTTCAGAAATGGAAAAGTCAATGGCAATATAATAAATTTCTTCTCTTTTTTCTTTCTTATGAGACGATTCGATGAAAATAGCCGGATCAATCTCTCCCAGTTTTCATTGATTATGTAAAAAGTTGAAAGGGTAAAGAAAAAACGGGAAAAAACCTTTGGTTAACAACGAAAGGTTTTGCTGTCGGCCACCGGGGCTAATTCAATTCGATGGAATTAAGTCCCCGAACGTCACGAACTCTTCGAGATCGGAGGAAGCGAGAGGACTTTTAGAGGACCAAGTTTTTCTTAGCTCTCGACTTTTTCTCAGTTCGAATGGAACACCTTTTTTTTGCCTTCCAAGCTTTCCCCGAAGACAATGTGGACAAGAACCCTTGGGGAGAAAGAGTACCTAAAAAAAGATCAGCTACTTCGGTATATTTTTTTTGTTACAAATCCAAAGGGTGACTACAAGCCTCAAGGACGAAGGTTTTCAAGAACTTTTATTAAGATTTCGGAATATTTGATATAATGCTTTATAATTCTACTACGAGTCGAAAGAATAAATCAAAAAGTTAACAAATAAATCAAGATTAGAAAAAAAAAGAAAAATTCAACATAAGGCAACGTTTTTGACATTTAACAAAAGTGTGGAAAAAGTGGAGACACGAAAGTGAAAATGAGAGACATTTTCGTACACGTTTCAAAGTGATCAATATCGAGTCTTCGTCAAATTCAGGAACGTCTGCGGCCAGCTTCAGAAGAGGACTGGATGGTGGGGGGAAGTGAAAGAAGGGTCAAAAGGAAACGTGTGTCGTCCAGGATCTTCGTGTTCAATTCGCATCTGCACTTTCACTCGGTTCACCATTAGGAATTCGAGGACATGTGTCGAAGCCTTAAATCCCGGATTTGGTCGACCTCTGAACCATGTCAGTGTGTGCATGTAAAAGAGAGATGAGGGTGAAGAACGAGACGGAAAAAATTAAAGAAATAGAAACTTTTATAGTGAGAGGAACTACTGGATACAATTCGAGGAAGCTGTTTTGCAAAGAAAGAGAGATCCAAGATAAAGGAGTAAAAATATAAGATGGTGAAGGGAGGTTTATTGGAAGAGAAAATGAGAATGATAAATAAAGGGTAGAAAAGATATGAAAAGAAAAACCGACAGCGATAGGTATGCGGTCGGTATATGGACAGACATGAAGAAAGGGAGGAACAAAAGGACAGAGGGAGAGAATAAGAATGATTGAAGAAAAAAAAGAGAAGAAAAAAGCATAAGAAAGACAAAAAGTGAAAAAGGTTAGAGAAAATGAGAGAGTAGAGTAGAATATAGAGAAGTTTATGCACTAGGACACATGAGTCCTCTGGCATATAACATTTTTACAAAAATAAACCATTTAAGTAATAACAATTAACTAGAAATAATACAAAAGAATCTGAAGATACTCAATTTAAACCGAAAATCAATTATTACAAAGAAAATAATGATAACGCAATATTAAAATAATAACAAATATAATAATGATTAACGCAATATAAAATAATAAAAAATATTATAATAAAATTATACAAAAGAAACTTAAAAGACTCAATATAATTCAAAATCAATAATTAAAGAATTATTAACACCCCGATCTTTTACATTGTCATTTCTAGAACCATTTCAGCCACGAAACGTTTAAACGCTTTAAAGAGACGGAAGAGGGGAAGGAGAGAAAGCTCAAATGAAGGTTGAATAAGAAGCAATGGAACAAGAAAGAGAAAAAGAGACAGAAGGATTATAAGAACGACAAATATAGAAAATGCGGAGGGTGGAATGAAGGCGCAAGGAAGAGAATTAGAGAGAAAGAGAGTTTGAAACATTTGGTGTAGATATTGTTGATCCTCTGAAATGAGACTGCTCCGTAATACGGAGGGGTTGAGCGAAAAACGAGCAAGGATGAAGGTAGGTCGAGAAAGGACGAAAAGGTCGAGAATGTGGTTGATCGATAACCCAGGGATCATCCCCCAACGTCCTTTTTGGCATGTAACGTTTTCTCGTGTGTTTCAATGTGCTTCTATTATGTTCTACCTTATATATATTTCACAGTAACGAACACGAAATCCAAAAGCGTTCCTTTCTGATCTTCGCCATAATGATGCGTTTCCAATATGTCTCACAGCACGAAAGTAACCACAATTAAATGTTACGATTGAACCATTTTTTATTGTGATTTTGTTATTAGGCTATGACAATTCTTTAGTTATATACATTTCAAAATTTACCCCATTTCACTATTTTTTTAATAGCAGAACCTGTTAATTTCGTTTTGTAAAATAAAAAAACAGTGATAAACTAATTAATATGAAAAAATCATAATTCATTTAAATACTACTACAATAGTAATTCATTTCGAACTAGTGTTTAATTATCACTGAACAAATCATATTTTTTCACGGTTTCACCTAAAGATCTGAATTGTTGATGTTTTTCTAAACTTTACATATCCGATTTTCAGCTATATATACGTTGTTTTCAAAAATGAAGCGAAGTGCGATGAAATGTTTGATTCAATGGATAAGAGATGGAATTTTATCGAGATATGAAAGTCCTGAATTCAAACGTGACTGTGAATAAGTAGTTATAAAAAGAAAGAGGGAAATAAAGACAGAAATATGTATATCAGATTGAAAAGTCATAATTCAGAGAGGAGAGAGAGGGAGAGGGAGAGAGGGAGAGGGAGAGAGGGAGAGGGAGAGGGAGAGGGAGGGAGAGAGAGGGAGAGGGAGAGAGAGAGAGAAATCGAATGAGCAAAGTGCAGAAATAGGGAGGGAATTTCTGTTGGATATGCGTAGTTCACCTTTAAACTAGTCGTTTCATCCCCTGGGGCTGCGAGTTCGAGCATATAACTCGTGTTTCCTACATAAACGCGTATATATAAGAGTACATAGTCATGTTCAAATTGGTCACCACCAGAATTTGATCGGCAAGTGGTAATTTAGAAAAGAGGTGTTGCCTTTATCGATCGATCTTCGTAACCACGACAAGTATAAATCGTTTTTCATATTTCTCGTCTATTCATCCTCTATGAAATAATTTTTCGTGACTCGTGGCAACAGACGATTCTAGGGCATAAGAAATAATATAAATTTTTATGGTAATTTCATGTTATTTGGATCATAATAACTTCCAGTTTTTAATTAATAAAAAAAATATTTTTATTCTCTCTATTACTTTTATTCTACTAATATTTCTATTCTAAAAATATTTTTAATATCAAGAATAATATTTTTTTTATAATACAAAAATAGCAATAATTATATTCTTTTGAATAATTTTTTTGTTCAGATTGAAATGAATCCAATTAGGAATACTATTGATTTTGCTGTGGAATACGCTCTATATTGAGAATGTATTGTGTGAAACATTGGTTTCGTTTCTTCTCATAGCCCAGTGCAGTGGTATCGGTTCTGAAACTAGTCTATGAGCTTTGAAAGGTCTACAATTTTTTGAATTAATTACAGGAGATGAAACCAACTGTCGTAAACGTAATCCCGGTAATCGATAATAAAACGTGATATGAAGAAATAGTAGCCCGCACTGGTTTCATTGCGATACGTAAACAAATATTTATTATGTATTTATAAAGTAATTTATTTTATAAAATTTATAAAATATTTATTATGTATATCGCGATACGTAAAAAAATATTTATTTGTGTATTTATATGGGTTCTCAAAAACTAAAAATCGCATCTTATATCGGGTTAATTTTTTTTCATACGCATAGGTAATATTCCTGAAGATACGAAGACAATATTCATGTATGAACTTAATAAATAAAGCATGGGGAAAAAATTGTTTAAATAAAATATTTTGAGTTTATTATAAAACATTTATAGTTTTTCACTATACTGATTCCCCAAAAGTCTGTTGAGCAGGAAACTCATATCATGGAAAAAAAAAGTCTACGAAAATTCCGACCAAGTCGGATGAACATTTTATTTTACAGATACGTATCGACAAATTGGCAAAAATAGTAAATCTCGACTAGATTTCGGAAAAGACGGTCGGAACATCGCATCGGAAAGAGTCCCGCTGAAATCATGGTGAAATTATAATTTTTCGTATGAATTTTCGTGCACGAATATGTATTTTCATCGAATTTAATAAATTAATGCGAAAGACGACGCGACTTTTTGTCTGCGCGCGGTGTGCAAGCAACGCGATGTTCTTGAGACACAATATTTGTGGTACAATCGGTACGACCACTGAAGGATCTTTCAATACTTTTTATCGTTTATTTTACTATGGAGTCATTCTTTTTATACTTTGTGTAGATTTCTGTTTATAAATAATACGTAAAGAAGTCAAACATTTCGTGAAAAGCGCATACTTGCTTTCAAAACGTTACAAAGTTTTTATTTTTTTCCATCGAAAAATTCAGCTCGATAGATCATGCCGACAACGCTTATTAAAAGAAAATAATAGAAATTCAATTCAATAAATATGATCTAATGGCATGTTTTATTTGATTTTTTCCATAGATATTGGAAAAAAAATCCTTAAAAACATTAATTTTTTTTTTGGGGGCTGGACATATTAAACCCCTTGAAAAATTTCAAAAAATGGAAAATTCGGGGAATGAAAACTTTTTTTTTAGACAAAAAATTACGTCAGCATCAAAAAATAAATGGCTGTAATCATTATTTAGACATTTTCAATTCAAAGGTGTATGATGATTTTTAAGGTGTAAGATGTATATTTTTTTTAATAAATGTAAATAGAAATTTCCAATTTTTTTTCCATAAAATACAGCAGAACTAAAAAAGACAATGATGCATTTCCGATATCGGAAAATTATATCTAATTTGTATTTAGCATGTCTTAAAAATACATTTGTAATACACGTCAAATATTAAATCAAATACAAATAGTTTCAATACAGATGTATTTTTTTTTTAAATAAAGGTGAATAGAAATTTCCAACTTTTTTTCCATAAAATACAGTAGAACTAAAAAAGACAATGATGCATTTTCGATATCGGAAATTATATCTAATTTATATTTAGCATGTCTTGAAAGTACATTTGTAATGCATGTCAAATATTAAATCAAATACAAATAGTTTTAATGCAGATGTATTTTTTTTTTAATAAAGGTGAATAGAAATTTCCAATTTTTGTTTTTTTTTTTATAAAACTAAGTTAAACTAAAAAATACAATGATGTATTTTCAAAATCGAAAAATGACATCTAATTTATATTTAGTATGTCGTAAAAATAAATTTTTAATACATGAAAAATATCAAATCAAATAATGTACGTAATCTCGGTGATTGTCATTGTCGTTCGCTGACGGCTGAAATTGTCATCTTATAGCATTTTCGTCCGAGTAGCATGCGTCAAGCATTCTATAACCAAACGAAAACGCTACTGACATTTCAATACATATCATATCTCCGCGAGTTTCGACAAGTGAGGTCAATGTCACTTGGAACGAAGCAGTCTTTCACGCGAATATGGGCTTTGCGCGATGTCGAATCTAAAACAAACGACTGTCGAATCTAAAAAAAACCGAAATTCTATTGCTTGTCATTTAAAAACTATTGCACCGAAAAAAAAGCCTTTGCAGTTTTGCTTAAAATCGCATCCCGAAGACGCCAGTCACGGGTTTATATGCTATTCTGAATCACCCTATATATTGATTAACGGAAGAAACCAGTTTAGGAGGCCGAAATTTTGGTGTTTTTCGTGAATTTTTTTGACAGTGAAGGAATAATCAGAATTTGTTTAAACTTGGAGGATATTTTATTCATGTTTTGAAGTACACTTTGTAATTTTTTCAAGTCATTTCCGCCGGAAATAGTGGAGTTAGAAGCTGCTGTCCATGGACGATCGCCATCCGAGTTTTTTGCTGGTGGGCATTCCTGAAGTCACAATTTTTATCTGTAATCATTACAATTTTCTTTTTTCGTTAACAACATATTTCCTAAGAATATAAACCTAATTGTGATAAAAATTTGTGAGGTGTTTGAACACAATGCCATGTTTTTATACCATGTTTTTTCACCTTTTTTGCATTAAAAAAAATATTTTTAATAATAATATCATGCCAGACTTAGATTCATATAGATAGTAGATTGGTCAATAACTTTTTGAGCTAGAATGCCCACCAGTTGAAAAAAAGTCGTCCATGGACAGCAGCTTCTAACTCCACTATTTCCGGCGGAAATGATTTGAAAAAATTAGAAAGTGTACTTCAAAACATGAGTAAAATATCCTCTAAGTTTAAACAAATTCTGATTATTCCTTCCTTGTTAAAAAAAATTCACGAAAAACATCAAAATTTCGGCCTCCTAAACTGGTTTCTCCCGTTAAGACTTGACATTGACAAAAGACTAAACAGGTTTTTAATTAATGGAAATGAAATCTGCTTTGTTGATCTTACCTCTGTTTTCAGAAAAAAATATTTGTTTCGTTTCAAATATGAAAACAGGCATTTATCTACTGAAATTAAGAACAAAAAAATGTATACTAAAAAATGGCAATCATCTCAACTTTTTAAAACTTTTTTCACCACACGAGTTCGTGAATTTCCACTCAATATTTTGTCATAACAATTAAGAACAATGAAATCATAGAAAGAGGGGAGAAGAAGCAGTAACAATGTTATCAGCGCCGATGAAGCCATGGGACTGAGACCTCTATTCTCCCCCCCCCCTCCGCTTTCTCACGCTCTTTCTCTAGCTCTCCCGATCTAGTCTTGTCGTGGACCAGATCCAATGTCATGGCGGATGGCTCGAAGCTGTCACTAGCGAACCACGCAGTCATTTGTCAGGATCACCGCTCTGTATTTGCCCTTTCCCCCGTCACCGTACCTTTCGTCCTTCAATCTCGCAAACCCCTGCTTTCCCAATTCATGAGATCTTCCTTCCCCTTCTGGCTTCTGGTTCACCAACCGAACCAAATAATCCGACACACTGTTCCCTAACTACAATGCTCCCGACATTCGAACGGTTTGTCATGGGCACGTGGGAGAAGGTGGGTGGATGGAAGAGAACAGCTTTGGCCCAGAAATTTCATCCTTTGAGGGACGAATGGAAAATCCTCGGGGGATGATTGACCGATTCCTCTCTCGTTACGTGGTTATTCAACAGCCACTCTGCTCTTATACATACGTATGCTAGATATATGTATATAGATATTAAATTGACAGTATCGACGAGGAGAATAGCAATCAATCTAACAATTCAATTATAATTCTCCCTTCGACCGTAAAATAATACTTGAATTTCCTAACAAAAACATGATGTTGAATTTTGCACCGTTGTAATGCAACTATTATATATTTTTTCCTTATTGTAGACATTTTGTTTTGCAGATCTAGATTATAAAAGATTTTAATAACGTAAATATCATTCAAAAGGTAATTAACTTTTTTCTTCGTTAAGGATATTAATAGATTCAAGTAATGCACAAATAAAAGCTTCAACTGGTTTGTATTGGAGGTCATATTGTTAGTTTTTTTTGGTCAAATTTATCGTTAGTATTTCCCGTGAAGAAAAAGAAACTGAACTGGTGCTTTGTTTTTGTTTGCCAGTATTAATCGATTAGTTCATGGGAGAAACAAAATAAATAGATAAAAACGGTGGACATTGCAGGTAAATCAGATAGAGATTTAGTACGAAGATCGGTAAATCTCTGTAGCGAGGAAATGAGAGCTTTTATCGGCTCGACTAGGCGGAAATATCGCCTTCTCGAAATAGAAGAAAAAATAATCTATAACTATTATATCGATGCATTGTTTCTTCTATATCATGCATCATCCAAAGTTTTCACATACTTAGGGAAAAGCACTTCCGCGTCTCAGAGTCACCCACGACTGCCAACGATTTTTCTCCGATACTAGGGTTTCTTTTTTTTTTTTTATTCGCAATATATCGCCTACCAACTAAAATTTCGTCGTACCATCGATTATGGATAAAAGCCTGATAGCTACACACGTTCCCTCACTCAAGAACACATTTTTCCTGTAAAAGACTTTTGTTGAATGGAAAAAAACATATTTTGCCCAAATAGATATGGCAGTAAATGTAAATGACGCGCTGGAAAAATTGAATGTCATCTTTGAGTAGGAAACGTCGGTCTGACGTAAATATGCAATACCATTTGCTCGAAAGACTCGTTTCTCCAAAAGAAAAAGTCGATTTTACATATACAGAATCATTCTTTTTTTCTCTCTCTCTCTTTCTCTGCTTACGTCCTTGATTTTTTTTTTCAGCCCCCGGAAGTCTGCAAAACTTTTTACTCCCTCACGATTTCTTGGGAGGCTCGAAATGTTGACTGTATTTGAAACGCTCCCTTAAATTCTATATGAAATGCTGACTTTTTCAATATTAAAACTTAATGTTTTTATTGCAATTCTTTCATATTTTTCTTTATTTAAAATAAGAATCATCCATACAAATTTCCATTAAAATTTATGTTTTAACAATTCCTATAAAGTGAACATTTTTACATGGCTGTTAACTATCAACCAAATAAAAATTGCCTGTTGTCGCTATCCTATCAGTGATTGTGACTAAAAAATGAGTAAAAATGAATTAAGTAGATAAAGTCGAGAGTCTAAATCATTTATGAGGCATTTCATAAATATAATATGCCCCATAAATAAATACAATGGTAGGATAAAAAGCTCAAGTATGCATTGAAACGAAGGCCGTAGTGAGCCATTTTGAAATTCAGCAATTCAGCCACGTGGAATGAACGAATACTTTTGACGCTCAAGTAAATTTCATCGAGCTTCTTCGCTTGGCCTCGTTCTGTATTTCACTCGCCTACATTTTTTTTTGCTTCTTCCCTCACCGGTTATTCTTCCAACCCCCTGGCACTTTTCTCCCCCTGTTGTTGTCTCATTTTTTTGTTCTCCCTTTTTTGTTCTTTCGTTCATGTGTATATATATCCTTGATATTTTTTCAGTCGAGCAACGTCTACGAGCGTGGGCACGAATTGCTCGACTTGCTAAAGACAATGCTTTTTCCTTCCTACCTTTCATTCTTCAACCGTAATATCTTTTTCTCATGTTTTTTTTTATCCACTTTCTTCAGTATTTTTTCATATCTCATCGTTTCGTTTTTTTTGTCGTTGTCCGAGCTGTGCATATTTCACTTCAGCCCAACTTTTTCTTAAAATTAAACCCGTCGCTTGTCACACCAACAGTAAATTTTGTTTCATCCATTTTCGTTTCCACCTAAAATTTCATTTTGCCACCTTTCCAAATTTATAGAATTTCGAAAATGTGTTCTCCTCGAATAATAAACGAGGTTAATCGGATAAAATTGTGGCTTAAATGTGTCTCTCTTCGATTCTTTATTCAATAATCCATCATGGATGAATTAATAAAAACAAAATCGATACTTACCAAGAGGACCGAAATAAGGGATGGCGCTGGTAGCATTTTATTAAACATTTAATGGTCGTGCTCGTAAATCGTTAAAGGGAGGTAGGACGAATATCGAGAGGTCACCCTCCAACTATCGTACTGTAAATGTTCGTGTGAATGAATGAACGAACACGCGTGCCCACGGGTGCAATAAGCCAGCGCTATTTTATTGTAACTCTCCCCTTCGTCGCGTTCCGATAAAACCTTTGCTAGACATTTCTACGTACAATTCGAGTATTCAATATATATATATCATGGAATTCACCCGCACCTACATGTGTATATATGAATTGTAGCACAAGGCGACGACATGAGCATGAGATCACGTGCCATATTGCCGATTCGTTTGGTGGATTATCGAATGAGAAATATTAATCCTCGACCTCTTTTTCACACTTTCACATTCTTTCTCTATTTGCACTCCAGTCGTAAAGCTCTCGGTTGACCTCGACGATTTCATAAAGCACTGAAAACCAAACCCTCGTATTCGCACATTCACAAAGTCCCGTCACGGGTGTTCCATATTACCAACTTTTCTTTTCTTATTTTTCTATGATTTCTGATAAATAATTCCAGCAAACCACTTTAAAACGCCGAAAATTTATCCTACATCAATTTATTTTGTAAATCTGAACGATCTTACTTGGCTAATAATAAATAATTGAATGTAAAGAAAAGTAATTATTAATCCTTTATTATAAAATTGTGAAGGCAGAAATTTTTTTTTTTTTGAAAATTTATAGTATTGGACATGAAAAAAAAAAAACATCGAAAGATAAATTTTAAGGTGCCTTCGTAAACATTATGCTAGATTTCCCTTCAGTTTTAATTTTTTCATAACAATTCCTATTGTGAATTAATTTTTCCTTATTCGGTTAAAGTGATTGTTCGCAGGCAAAAGAGGATGTTTAAAATGATAACTAATATAAGTTTTGAAGTCTTGTTTTTCTTTGCAATCGATAGGGAGTGAATCGATGAAGCGGGTGTTCCATTTTCTCAGGGTAATTTGTCCAATAGAGGTTCCTTATCACGGAAAAGTTTGGACACTTCGCACATCTAGATATGAATATATATAAACATCCTTACAGAAGTCTGTGGAGTCGCTTCAGTCAAGGAGACTACCGGCAATTTGAACGTGTGGATCTGACGAACTGATGCAAATGCCACGAAAACCGAGATACTTGAAGTTAAGTGGTCGAGTACCCGCAGGGTCGTCCACGCTCTAACTTGCAGACACGTCAAGAAGGAGGAAGAGGAGAAGAAAGATAGAGGGAATTGCAGAAGCAAGGGTTGCTGAAGTAGCGAGTGCCTTCGTCGACGGGATTAGCGAGAACGTCATTGCGCTTGGCCAGGAGCGAAAATCAAGGAAGAGAAAGAGATGAGAGAGAGAGAGAGAGAGAGAGAGAGAGAGAATTTCAGAAACAAGTTTCTCTCTCTGTCTACAATGGGAAAGTTAACAGCTCGACTAAAATAATTAATTCATAGTTGTAGCGTTGTCAGACAAACAATTGTTACGATTGTAGACCAATAGTCGTTGAATTTCGTGTTTCAAACCCTTTCGGATGTCCATTACTGTTACGTAATGTAGTACGCGTTTGAGACATGAGAGAAGTTTGATAAGGGAAAATTTCAAGATGAGAAAGAGAGAGATAGGAGATCTAAAGATATGGTCATTCATAAGGATAACTCTCATCTATCCGTCCAGATACCTCGTAGAAACTTTGATTCATTCGCATCAACAAATTGTTTGTTTCCAATTGCAATTAGCCGGAAAGCTACGAATACACAACGTAAATTCGATACTCAAAGTTTGCTGCAAACAGCAAACTCGAAGATTCCAATGTATTGCGATCTGTGTGTTGCATAATAGATTATTTCGTAGGCGATAGGGCTGCAAGTGAATAGTCACAGAAGCATTGAAGAATGAGAGGCAAAGAGAAAGAGACTGAAGAGAGAGAGAGAGAGAGAAATCACACGGTAATCTCTGTTATAGAGGCACAAAAGCTTACAAGGGCTCTCCAGTACACATAACGTGATATTGGTAAACCTGCACGTCACAGAATATTCATGTAAAAGTTTATCCTCCTGGCTCTCTCAGTTTTGAAGCCTTCCCAGAAGTAATCACTTCCTTCTGTGTGGATATTGTATATTGTACAGAGAGTACCAAGATAAGAGGGCCAAGATAAAAGGATAAGAGGGTATGTGTATATAAAACGTAAACACTTGGAACGAATGATAGATACCATTTAGGAAATTTCTACAGATATTTCTGCTTCTCATTCTCACCAAACTTTGAGGTCGGACAGACTCTCAATTGCTGATATCATTTTAATTACCTAGTGCGGAATTTTCTGCATTTTATATTGATACTTTCGTAGATGTTGAAGAATTAGCATTGAGAAAGTGCAATGAAGATTGAGAGAATGCATCAAGAATATGAATAAATGTTACATAACTAATTTAAAATAATTCAAATAATAAAACTGACAATATCACTTATTTAAGTGATATAAGAAAAAGAAACGAAACAGTACGTTATTGCTGTTGTAACTGTTTAAACTGACATGGCTCAAATTTTTCTTTGAGTTTCTTTTAGGGAGCCATGGATAATACGGTAAAAAAAACATTGGGAATTGAAATGAGAAATTTTGAAAATTTAAACCTTAAAAAAGGTTTGTTGGGTTCCAGAAGTGCAAACCCGAATTCCATTTTTCAAGATGTTTGAAAAAACTTATCTTCCACCGAAAAGTTCAGTATAATTAAAAGCAAGGAAGTTCAACAATTTTAATTTTTTCAGATGGCGAGGTTAAATTTTGATCAAAGATTTTCTGGAAAATTTGAATTTATCTTGGCTGCGAAAGGACATAGCAAGTCGTCCTGAGGGAGCAACTGTGAGTCTTGATAAACGTCTTTTGCCTCATCCAGTGGCAAAGAAAGAGACAGAGAGAAAAGGACAAAGAGAGAGAGAGAGAGAGAGAGAGAGAGAGAGAGGGAGACTGGAATATTCGTAGCGTTGATTTAACACCTCGGATTAATTGCAGGCTGTTCCACCCATCCACGTATAAGATAGAGAGCTTGCGAGAACTCTTGGTTAACCTCAACTACAAGAATTTCATCTGCGAGAGCTCTCGAGCGGACAGATTCAAATTTAACTCACCGGAGGTTTCCTCGTATTTGATAATAAGCTACGAAATGTACTTTACATTTTTTTTTCATACGCAGTCGTCTTGTTAGCAGCGTAAGGTCAAGAACATTTTATCATTCATTTTTCGCAAAAGCATGTATAAATCCTCGCAGGAGTTTAGGATAGAAAAGCAATATTAGAGGCGCGATAAGAAGGTGAAAAAGCTGCTAACATGTTATGAACGAGAAGAGGGCAAAACGACTTGGGAATTTATACATAAATATATCTATATATGTATATTGATATACGTACATACTTCACGGGGGTCTTTCAATCTCAAAGAAGATAGTCTCAAGCCCTCGTCGTTGGCTTCTATTCCGACAACCCCTCTCTGACCTAGATCCCTGAAAAACACGGATGTAACGTCTGGTCGCAAAGTGTAGAAGCCGTAAGTTATTTTTTTGCACCTTATATATAAGGGTCGAAGGTCACAATCAAAATAAATCTACGAGCGTGAATCACCCCAAGTGTTCACTGCAAATCGTTGATTTTTGTTTGTAGATTCTATTTCATTTTTCTTACCAATTTTCTTCTTCATTTTATTTTGTTTTTATATAAACTGAAAAATTTTAAACATTTGAATCAATAAAATTGAAAAGGAAAGAGCACAAAGAAAGAATGAGAAAAAAGGAAGACAAACAATAGAGCTTGCAGAGCTTGCATGGATTTCAATTATCAAACGAAACGATTCTGCCGTCGGGTGATAAAGAGGTAGAATGCAGAGAAAGAGAAAGGAAGAGCTGGAATGCTTTCATGGGTTTGCTGACTTGTGCCTATAAAACAACTCTTTCAACATTTAAAATCAATTATCAAAAAGGAAGTATAAATTACTTTTACCCTCCGCTATTTTCATTTTTTCCGAGGAAGAATTGCTTCTATATTTGAAAATAAAAGTGAGTTGGGCTGACACCAGAAATTTTCAAAGATGTCATCCATTTTGCACTTATCTTCATAAGTGTAAAATGTTTTTTGTTTGTTTATTATATGCGAAAGAAACACGTAAAAACAATTTAACCAACTTCAATCGTCTAAGTTTTTAGATAAAAATAATACGAAAAAATGTCGTTGTATTTCATCGACATAAACTCCAACGTAGTTTTTAGTCACGGCTTGATCTCTATTTTTCGTGATGTTTTCTCGACTGTCATGGCTCTTTATATTCGTCTAAATTGTTCGAAGAGATGATGACTCATCTCAGTTTATTATGTGAAAATTGACGAGAAAAGGCTCGGACGTCGGTGTTCTGGCACATACTTGCTCTCTTTCTCTTCCCTCTTTTTTTCTCAATTTTTATCTTTCTCTAGGTTCGGACAACATAACGTTATATGTACACGACGAGATATAACCTTAAAGAAAGGGGTATTACAGAAGAGAAGAATGCAAGGGCTATTCCAAGGGTTTCCAAGGGCTACTGCTACGTCTCGCACATTTATCACCTCGTTCGCGCGTTTTATCCGACGACAGCTCGTCGTCGACGGATTCGAAGCTCCGTGACAGGTAGCATCACAGGACGATAAGAGTGAGGGGGTATTTGCGACTCTTTTCCCTTCTCTTATCGTTGCCACTAGCTTAGCCTAAGTTACTAGCGATGATGCTGGATTTCTTCTACTTCCGGTTAAAAAAAGGCGAGGATTCGGGTCTTGGAGAAACAAAAACACTGATACGATTCACGAAAGATTTTGGAGGCGCGGAAAATTATGATTACAAGTACAATTGCAGATTCGAAACTTAAATAATCCGTAGGTTGCCTTTTTGAACAAAATTGATCAATTAATGGCAGTTTCCATATCGAAAAGATTCTAATATTTTTTATTTGTCGTTTTTAGACTATTTTTTCCTGACTTCGAGGACTTATGGTGAGAATTCTTTTGGAAGTCGCGAAGGGAAAAGGACTTTTCTCTATCTTGGAATAGTACGAAGGAACGTCTCAAAAACATCAGAGCTTCACGACACGAAGAAATTTATCTTTTTACTGTACTCTCACTTACTACGCTTTTCTCTCTTTTTCTTAGAATGACAGTATATCGCAGCAACCACGAGAAAAGATGAAGTCAGATAGACATGACGGTTTTTTGAGAAATATAGTAACGGTATCACCGCGTAAGGGACAAGATCGAAAGTCACACTCCGTCTCTAGTCCGATCAAAGATTCAGGCGACCTGTCGCTTGATATATACTGCACTTTTCTCGATCGTGAATGCTCCAGCTCCAATTCGCCCTTCCCCTTTCTATTACACATCACGCTTTGAAATATAAGTCATGTATATATATATATATTGAGCAATACAAAACTCCAATACATCACTATCGCACGGATTCGACCATTATGATTGGTCGCTTCTCCCGAAATTCGATTTACGTGCACTCTGTTTCTACATATGGGCTTTTTCTTGTCTGAATTTTGAAAAAATGCTTCAAAAAAATGTTGTATTGTTAATTGGAAGAACTTTTAAGAAGATACATAAATAGTTTTTGTCATTTTTCTAATGGCTTTCTTGAATTCAATTTATAGCACGTTCGTTATTAGAATAGAATTTCTCTGTAACTTAAAATTCCATTCTTTCGTTTTAGGCACGTTGAATTTGAGAATTTTATAAATTTCATAATCATGGAGAATATTAGTGCAAATGATTGTTTTTAGCGTTGATTAAACTAATGATAATTTTATTAACTTCAATTTTAGGAAAAATATCATTAAAATTAATTATAAATATAATTTTGAAAAAAATTATTTAATTTTTTTATTCAATTGTTTTTTGTTTGACTGAATGATTCGTGACGCATTCGAAATGAAAGATCCTTTGCAAGTATCGTAATATTTTCTTGTACATGAAAGTGACATTCGCTGGATGTGAATTCGAAGTCGAACTTCGATCACACATTTTCGTGTGTGTGGTCTTACGACAGCGTTTTCGCCCTTTTTTCTTTCCTTCATCGTTGGTCTTTCCGTTTTCCTTCCTTCCTCTACGAACGTGACTCTCGTTTCATGTTTTATTTTTTTAACCCCTTTTTTTCTTATTCAGTTGCCTGGTTGGCGAAAGGCTCACCATTTCCGTTTTACTCGCAGTCAACCCTCTGTCTCTTGTGTACTGGAAAGAATCTCCAGGAAGTGAGGTTCGCAAGGAAAAGAGAAAAGCATCGTTGAACATTTTCTAGAAACAGCCACGACCGCAAGTGGAGATTCAAGAATTAAAAAAAAGCTTCGGAAGTTTCCTTTTGTAAGCTTTTTTTGGTACGGGCTTCTTTCTTCGAGGTTCCTTATAAAGAGAACAATTTATATCTTGTCTTTGTTTTTTCTAATTAAAAATGACTCTAATTCGTGTGTGCTATTTTGCACTTAATCAATGTGGATATCACATGAAGATTTTCTCGCAGGAAACAAAACCATTTCATGAACTATTAATCATTCTTCTTTGAGTTGAAACATTCAGCCCTTAAGAATACAAGTTTGCTCACACACGATTTTGTTATTTGCGTTTTTCAATTTCGGCGAAATTTTTTTCTTTGTGTTTTATCCAGAAATGCTGTGCAAATTAAGGGTACGAAAAGTAGGTAATTTTTCCAGTTTTTTCTAAGCGAATTTAATCTCTACAGACTAAATTTGCAGAAAAAAAAATTTCACGAAGCCGTATCACAGTAGTATACCACTTTGTTTAAATTAAAAAAAAAATTACGAACATTTCTCAAAATGTATGTTTTTAATCACCAAGAAAACCTGCATCTAATTACGCCAATAGTTTTCCAGACAAACTATTTTAATTCTTCTTTTTCACCTCTTCCAGGTGTATGGCCACTTCAAAATACCGAAAGAGGCTGCAATTAAATGAAAAAAGAAATCTTTTCTGCTCCGCTTATTATTTTCTGTAATGACTGCAGTACTCTTATATTTCCAACACAAAAACAGCTCTTTGCCTCAGCTTGACAATTTCTCATTGTAAGGATAAAATTTTCGGGAGTTAATAGACTAATAACCGTTTGATGCTCAGACGGAATTCAAGGTAGCTGGATTTTCTGCTTTCACTAATGGGACTCTCTGTTGACAAGCTATCTGGAAACGGCAAGCAATTACCTAATATTTCACTTTGTCCAAAGGAACCAACGTATCACGTTTGTTAGTTTTTGTATGAGCTTATCCGTTGTGACGTTTGTCGTAAGATTTTTGGCCTATTACTTCGCCTCATATCTCGCTCACGAGAGTTTCTGGCTTTCATTACAGAGTTATTGGATTTCAAAACCCTTCTGCCCATTATTTCTCTGTGTTGAAATGTTATCAAAGTTTCATTGAGCCAACCCAAGTCCAAAGCGTGGACGATAATACATACTTTAATGATTTCCAAAATGATTACCAAAATTGTATATAAAGAAAAATTGGAAAAGAGAAAAATCATTTTTTTCACGACTTTTTTTCATAAACAACTCTATTTATCAAATAAAACAATAATTGAGAAAACTATGGTGAGGATTTTCATAATTTCGTCATAATTACGTGAGCAAATCAAATTAAAGTTTTACGTCCTTACAGAGCAGACAATCGGAAAATGTCTTTGAACTTTGTTAGAAATGGAAAGGCAATTTTTTTTTTCGGTGCCACGTAAAGGTGACGTAACAATTTTCCTTTTTTTTTACAAAATTCTTTTCGTAAAGAGTTCCCTCAACCATTTCACAATTTTTTATGTTAACTGTACTGAAACATGTGGAACAAATATGTGACTTTGATTAAAAATTCAAAATTTTTGGCCTCAATTTTTGTTTGTTTGTGAACTTTTAATGAATTTATTACAGAACGTTTTTGAAAATGTTACGGGTAGAAATTTTTTACTAAGACTAAAAACACCAGAAAATTTGTTGTATTTCAACAATGAAAAGTTCAGCACGATATTTGGGAGATGCTCTTGAGAAATTTTACATTAATGTACAATGAGGAAGAAATGAGGATTAAGAGATAGGGCCTAAATATTATATATATACATCAAAAAAGCATTCTTTTAGGATTTATTTTCGAGCGCAGTGTTACGCGGAATACGAAATCGACTTTTTGGCACTTTGTCTTTTCTCGTATAGCCTCTCTCTCTCTCTCTCTCTCTCTCTCTCTCTCTCTCTCTCTCTCAGTCCCTCACATTCTTTTCGGCGATCGCACCAATTAAACGAGAGACTCGCGCCAGTCCTGAATTTATTACGTGAACACGCTTGGGGCTAACTTTCCTTACCTGCATGCCTTCGAGTATTTAAACACACATACACACACCCACTCATGTACAACTCGTCGTACCCACACAAAATGTGTACAGACGAGTAAGCACTTCCTCACGTTTGGACGATGCAACGAGGGTACTTTTCGGGCTCCCCATGCCGCAAGGGTTGAAATAGCACGACAATATTCCTATCGAAGCACTGATGCAGGTACGAGAGAGACAAAAGTCGAGACCCGAGCAACTAGTTAACAAATTACGATTCCAGCCACACTTGCTCCCAGGGTGCATCGATAATGTACTACCGGAATTTATCTTGTACACACAATACGCATTCGAGCTAATAAACATCGAAGAAAAATTCGAAACAACTTTTCATTAAAAAATCGAATAAAGTGAAAATTAATTAGATAAAATAAATTGTGGAACTCAACATGTAAGTTTTTATTTTTCTGGATCAGTGGTGTTTTTTGTAAATTTTAATTGAGGAGGTGAGGATCAAAACCGTACATTTCAAATAATAATTGGAGGAAAAGTGATTTTAATCTTAACCTCCTCAATTAAAAGTCGAATAAAGTCTAATCAAAATTACGTATCATAACATTTTGTTTTTCTTTCGCATATATGAACAAGAGAAATAGAACAGAGGCAGGACGGTTCACATTGAAAATAAATGAATCACACGAAAGCATAAAATTGAAAAGTTCGTATTTTTTTAACGTTGTTCCACGCACATGCTTTTCGAATCAGCGAAAAATAACTTTCTTTTAATTTTTATTTTTATTGTTCCTATGTGTACCCTTGCAAGTTGTTACGAGCCCATTCCATCCCTTTAACGCCCTTTTCATTTCACAAATTTCCATGTTCCTACGACACCCCCCAAGAATGTTGCCTACAACTACACTTTTCTTATAAACAACTGTTATCGCATTTGTATTTGAGTTTCAGTTGGTTAACACCGTCAGAAACTCAGAAAAACTGCCTCCCCCCATTCAGCAATTGATGCGCGAGCCGGTGCACGGCTAAGCGGTCACCCAACCAAGTAATGGCCTCACCCGAGGCTGTTTAACTTGGGACTACGCCGGAGCTGCGCACCGATCGCGTACCCACCGCAGTCGGTTCCAGCGAACAATATTTTTTTTTATCGAAAACCAGTATTTCGTGAAATTTTAATGCAGAAAAAAATGAAAATTCGTTAGGTAGATAATTAATTGAAAAGTTTTCATCTCCTCGACTTCATTGTGTGTACGAGAATAAAGGATAACGATATTAGAGCAAACAAAAGCTTTAACGAAATGTCCATTGCGTCGATGGGCTCTCTTTTTCCTCCTAGAAAGGGAATTAATTTAGAATTTTTTATCCTTCAATCAATACAGCCTCACGATTGAGTGAGAATGATTTAGGCCGGCTACAACGAAAAATTAATTAAGACAATGTGTGCACGCCACAAG
Source organism: Rhimphoctona megacephalus (assembly GCA_963989365.1). Taxonomy (NCBI): domain Eukaryota; kingdom Metazoa; phylum Arthropoda; class Insecta; order Hymenoptera; family Ichneumonidae; genus Rhimphoctona; species Rhimphoctona megacephalus. Next base: position 47,839,603 of record OZ022414.1, read on the forward strand.
TATATTGTGTATATGATGGCACAAAATGTTGGGTGGATGAGAGAGAGAGAGAGGGGGGGAGGGAGGGAGAGAGAGGATGAGGGCGGGAGAGGGTGGGAGGGAGAGGGGGGGGATAGGTTCAATAAAAGCTTGACCAGCCATTAAGGATCGGCGATGAGGAGAGGACGTGAGTCGAGAATGGGTGGTAAATTGTGTATGAGAGGGACAAAGCTCATGGAGGAGTGGTATAGTGTGGAAGGTCGGGAATAAAAAGAAAAAGAGAGAAAAGTGAGAGGGGCAGAGAGAGATATATGTGGCGCCTGATAGTTGAGAGGGTGAGTCTCGAACCATGAGTGACGCTAAAACCGCACACACGTGAAATTCCAGGACGATGTTTTAAAATATAGAAATACCAAAGAGGAGAGCCCTACACAGCGCACTTCTCCAGCTCGCTCTCGGACTCTCTAACAAGTCGCTTTAACATTTTATAACTGATAACATTTCCGGATCACCACTCCCCACTACACTTCTTTTCTATTTTCCCTTTTTCTCGTAACTCTGAACATTATCTTCAAATAAAAACTTCCTCGGAAAATTGCAGTGCGTCCACGACACTGATCCAGGATTTTAATGGGGCACAATATTTTTACGTACTTATTAAAATCTGTTCTCGTAGTTGCGGTTCATGGATATTTGTAATGAGTGTATTTCAATTTAAAAAAATGTATGTCTGTTACAATAGTTACATTTTATTTCTGTACTATTGTTTCGATGTACAATTGAATTTATAAATTGATGGGAAAAATAATTTTTTCAATGAGTTAATTAACAATAGTGACATTATGATAAAAATATATATTCTACCATAAGTCAAATTATCCATCTGGCTTTCGATTACTTTTTTACTACAAGACTTTGAATTTGTTTTGCAAGTTTTTGATTTTATCGATTTCAAAGTCAATTTTTTAAATCAAACTTATGTATCAGGCATTCCACATCAAATCGGCCACTGCTTGACCTTTGCACTTTTTTTTGCTCATTTTTTTTCATATGAGGCTCATGAAAAGGAATTTACATGATTTTTTTTGACATTTTTTTCTCGACAAGTTCATCCGGTAGGAATTTTTGAAAAATTTTCAATTTTTTTTTCTCATATATCTATAACTCCCTGAAAAATCATACAAACCGAATAAATGAGGGGTTAACATTTTTGTTTTGAAATGTACTTTCGTTTTAAAATATATTCAAGATTATCAGAACGTTGCTTTAATCAGTTTATTCAATTCTAACTATAAATTATGCTTTTCCATAGTGATTGTCTCCTTCGATTTTCTTAAAAATGTTGTATTGAAAAATGTTATTTATTTGATGAATTTTAAGCCTATTGCGATCATGGGCAAATCATTCTTTCTATTTTTTTTATAACTTTATTGTCGATTTTTTTTTCTTATACCCATAACTCTGCGAGAAATCGAGCAAAACGAATGGATGAGGGACTCAACATTTTCTTTTTAGAAAATACTTTCGTTAAAAAATGTAAAAAAAAGCTTGAACAATTATCTCAACCAATTTCGTGAATTCTTAGGATTTTTTTTCCTTTTACCATTAGTGTGCTGATTAATTATTGTCATACATTTTTGTACCAAACTACGATTTATTCGATGAATTTTAGGCCCAGTTTGACAGTTGGATTTATTATTTTTATTAAATTTACAATTGTAATAAATTTTTTATATTATTTTCATCTCATAATATAAATTATTTCCATCGTACTTTTATTCTTTGATTATTATATATAAAAAATGATAACTTTTTATCTTAATATGCTGGGAACAAGAGGAATTTGGTGTAGAAAAAAATTAATAAATTTCGTGTATAAAGGTTTGCAGTGCAAATCCAATATTTATTGGCGTGCGCGTTTGAAAATTTTGCACAACTAAAATTCGTCGCATTGTGAAAATAGCTTTACTCTCAGCACACCATCTCCGGCTGGAATTACACAATGCAGTTTACGCGTTCCTGCTATTGGTTTTGCTTTCTGATATTTGATGTCTAATTTTTTTTAGCTTCCAAATATTGTTCTCCTGTTGAAAATTTCACCACAACATTTGGTAAATTATTCGGTTTTGAAGTCCATTCATACAATTCGTCAGATGTGGTAATTTGTTGGTCGAACGGTAATTGAAAACTCGCTCGTGCCGCTAGTCTTTTTACGGTCCCGCCGATGCTATCACAAGGCCCTTTACCGTGAGCTGTGGCGAAGAAGTGCCATTCAGCATCCCAAAGTTATCTTTGTGGTAGTACAGATTCATGAAGTTTTTAAAGTTCTTGAATTGTTGCGGTGCTCCATCAGAGAAGTAAAAAATATTCGCTGGGATTTTAGACAGCGTTTTGATAAAATCAGTGATGATCTTGCAGAAAATTTGAACAGCGACTGAATCGTGAGCTGCGCAATCGGATATAATGACCAAGCTTTTATGTTTGAGTTTATTACCTTTCCTAAAGTAAATCACGACTGGACGTATTGTTCCTGGTTGCCTGGTTGTTGTTCCAGTAAAATCCTGGTGCTGCATTTTGAATTACGAATGCGTAATTCTCAGCAAAATCACAAACAACGAGGAACTCATTCATTTGTAGTTCTTTTTTAACAGACCTCATGAAAGCTTTTTTTTTGGCTTTTTTTGGCAATGAATGCATGTGGCAGAATATTTTTTATGGAACCTTCACTTGGTGAAGGTTTCAAGACTTCTTCGAGGGTTTGAAATCCAATATTTGTACGATACTTCATCAACATTATTCTCATCCAGTACAATTGTTAATAAATCTTCAAGAATCTCGATTCCCGGGCACTCTTTGCAATTCCCAAAATAACAATTGGATGATGGATTTTTGCAAATACTGATTTCCAAGCAGTCATTGTAATGTCTTAAAGGTTTCGCCCAACATTCTGTTAGAACTGTTAAATCACATCTTAAAATAAGACAAATCGTGAAAATTACAAGTAAAAGGATAATTGTCAAAAGCAGAAGTGCTGTTAAGTTATACTTGCTTAACAACATGAGTTTCACATTTTGATGTATTGCGCATACGCAAATGGAATGTGTTCCACTGGAATCTGCAAGTACGCATTGCTTGGGGCGTAGCGATGTAAAGGTAGAAAAGCCAACTTGATAATTGGGATGCCGCAATTTGAAAAATTCGTATAGCTCTTTAAGATGGGAAAGAATGAGCCTTTTTTGAATTTTTTCACGATTACCCTCACTATTTTTGACAGATACAAAATCTTTCATGCTAGGCAAATTAACGCTTGTTTCGTCGTCAACATAAAAAGCTAAAATTTTGCTCTTGTTGTCATTCGATAATGATCGACCTTAAATCAAATTCATAGTAAATGCATGAAATTAACAAATTAATGCGATAATCTGCTCTAAAAAATTATTCTTATATACCTAATTTTCTTTCCGGCATCGATAATATTTCTTTTTCTTCTCTGAGATGTTTTGCCTCATTTATCATGTATTTTGTTGCGCCCATAATATTACGAATTTTGTTGACACTCCAATTTACCGGTAATAACGTTAGAATTTGTATTTTTTCATTTCTTTGCGTATCTTTGTGATTGAATTTAGATTCCATCGATTCCGAAAAATCTTCAGAACCGATTGCAAAGTTCGAAAATTTCGCTATCCCGAAAGAACTCGTCAAGCTGCGGCATACTTGATCAACTTTATTTTTTAGATATATTGAATTGATTAACTTATTGCACGGTACTGGAGACTGATTCAATAATGAAAGCGCTTCGTTTATGACGGGTAATTATATGTCAATGCTCAACTGTGAAAGATTACTCACTTGAGATAAAACTTTTTTATTGTTAAACACAACCTCTGAAAAAAGGACGACGATTATTTTCTAAAGGTTCTTTTTGAAGATTTACATTGCGGTGTTCAATATTTAAAAAAAAATGGTTATCCCAGTAATATTACCATCTAGAGTATTTGAAGTGAAGTGAGCATCGGTTATTTCGCCGACATTTTTAATTTCATCACATTCTGATTCTGAATCTTGGGGTCTCTTTGTTCCGTCTTCAGAGGAACGTATTTTATTTTTCATTCAAATTTTCAATTTTAATGCGAACAGTTATTAAAAGTATAATTGAAGGTAAATCTGGCAATTAAAAACACTTTCCGCTGTCATAAAAGTAACTATAAAGTAGGGAAAAGGGTTTTGCTCGCCTTCGATTGCTCGAAGACAATAAAACATTTGGCGACCAGATGTGTGGTCGTCAAACACCTTTTTAGACACTTTATAACTTTACAACATACACTTTATAACATATACACTTTATAACGCGTAGTTTTTTGAATATTTTAGAAATACGTGCTCTTTTTGTAATTGCCCGCTTTATCGAACATATGTCCTGAGCTCGCGGAAAAACCCTCGGGGTTTTTCCTTCTCTCTCTCTGTCCTTGTTTTATTTATATTATGTACTTAACTTTTTCTGGATTGGTTGAAACGAGTCTCCGCCTTAAGCGGACAAACTCTCGAATTGACCAATCATGCTATTTTATATTTAACAAATAATCAAAGCAAGAGACCAGGAGGACTTTCGGCGAGCTCTGGACGAGTAGTCTACGTTGAAACTCCAAACACAACTGTCATCTTCAACACAACGACAGCGCGTGTCATTTTAAACACGCGTGTAGATTCGCTTATAAGAAACACTGTAACATCAATCATAATAAATTCAACAATTCATTTTAGAAATCGAAACACTCTAAACTGAATAATTATTTAAACTCAAGTTCGTAGGCGACTAAATTCACTCACGAACGTATCAATACAATCGCGTCACAGTCTAAGTGAGATCGGGCCTTACAACCCTGATCGGTACAATATTTAACCGCGCAGTTTATTGGTTGTTACATTCTTTCTGCAACCACATAATCCGAACTATTCAGACCAAACTATTCTTGTAGATTTGAAGAAACCAATCGTAGCTCTTTTCTCACTTTGTGGCTTTCTAATTTAAACGGATTGCAACATTGTTGAAAACTTCCAACGTAACTCATTCTATCTCAATAATGTTTCAGTAATGACTATGAGTCGATCAAGAGCTCTGAGCCACGTGCTGTACGAAACAAGGCCCCCACTGAACCACAAACCCCTACCATAAATCCAAAGTTGTAGTATCATGTGCTCATGAAAAAACGAAAACAACGAAGCTTGTGAAAAGAAAAACACACAAAACAATAACACACATAGTCACTAGCCTTGACTCTCTGTTTAATTGTATAATCCCGGTAAATCTAGTATCTAGAGATGCGGCAGCGTCTTGACCCGATACTTATTTACTTGTCAACAACGACTGAGCATTAGTATAACATTCATATCGGGTACAACAAAACTTAGCCACCTATTTACAAATACGAAAATTTTCTTCGTTTATATTTTACGAAATATATCTTTCGGGAGAATTTTACAAATAATAAAACTTAAAGATCAATATAATAACAAAGAGAAACGTAAAAAAAGGATGCGCTAAGAGTAAAAGAATTTTTACAATCAGACGAATTTCACTTTCACTAAATTTGCAAACGTTAGCGGGACTAAATACTAAATTTGCATTGAAATATTTGCACACGAAATTAATTAATCCATTTCGACATCAAATTCACGTTATTTCCAGCATATTAAGATTATAAAATTGTAATTTTTCATGTCTAATACAGAAGAAATGATGGAAGTAATTTATATTATCAGATGAAAATAATATAAAAAATTTATTATAATTGTAAATTTAATAAAAATAATAAATCCAACTGTCAAACTGGGCCTAAAAGTCATCGAATAAATCGTAGTTTGGTACAAAAATATATGACAATAATTAATCAGCACATTAATGGTAAAATGAAAAAAAAAAAAAAAAAAAAAAAAAAAAATCCTAAGAATTCACGAAATTGGTTGAAATAATTTGTTCAAACATTTTTTTAACGAAAGTTCTTTCTAAAAAGAAAATGTTGGATCCCTTATCCATTCACTTTGCTCGATTTCTCGCAGAGTTATAGCTATAAAAAAAAAATCGACAATAAAGTTATAAAAAAATAGAAAGAATGATTTGCCCATGATCGTAATAGGCTTAAAATTTATCAAATAAATAACATTTTTCCATACGAAATTTTTAAGAAAACTGAAGGAGACAATCACTATAGAAAACATAATTTATGCTTAAAATTGAATAAACTGATTGAAGTAATGTTCTGATAATCTTGAACATATTTTAAAACGAAAGTACATTTCAAAACAAAACTGTTGACCCCTCATTTATTCGGTTTGTTTGATTTTTCAGGGAGTTATAGATATATGAAAAAAAAATTGAAAATTTTTCAAAAATTCCTACTGGATGAACTTGTCGAGAAAAAAATTTCAAAAAAATCAGGTAATTTCCTTTTCATGAGCTTCATATGAGAAAAAAATGAGCAAAAAAAAGTGCAAAGGTCAAGCAGTGGCCGATTTGGCGTGGAATGCCCCGTATGTGAACGCCTAATTATAATTAAATGGTATACCAGTTTGAAATACTTTATCTTGCTGTGAAATATAAAATAGGATCGAGAGAACCCTCGGCAAATAGAGAGGGAGCAAGAGACATCATTTTTCTCAGTGAAAAAAAAGTGCAAAGTAGAAGATGAAAGATAGGATATAGCTCTGTGGTAAACCCATGAAACAACCACCGTTTTCCACTTTCGTGTCTGTGTACACAAGTGCAGAATTATAGTTCCAACAACTCATACTGACTTGCACTATAATATATTTGTCTTCTCTTTCTCTACCTGTCTCTTTCTTTTCCTTCGCCTTCCTCTCCTTTCTTCCAGGTCTTTTTTTCTCCCTTTTTTATTCATCCTGTTCTTTCGCTGGTTTTCATCCATGACAAGGATCGTAAGCATCGTTAAATCTTCGTCACGTCGATGGAAAACGAGAAGAAAAGATGGGTAGAAATTGTAAAACGGATTGGGTTGTAAGGGAATTCAATATTTCAGGAATCGAACTTCCGATTAAGAGAATATAAAAAATTGTTTTTCAACCTATTTAATAAAACAAATTTTCCATTTCTGATTTCACAGCACAATGGAGGCAATAGTCTGCTTTTTAAATCTTCAAATACGAAAATTGTAGCAAAATCTTCTTAAAAAACCTGTTATACATATCATTGCTGGAATATATTTTGAAAAATGTTTTGGAATATATATTCGAATGAAAATAATACTTGTATTATAAAAATAATTCTTCGAGGCTTTTTTTATTTAATCAGGTTTATTACTATTTTTTTGTAAATTGAAAAGCAACGGAATACATCGTTGATATGAAAGGCAAATCATTCAATGCACTTTCATAAATTTGGCAAAAAATTCACCGCTCTTGCGATTTCGTTCACTGACCGTCTGGAAAACTCAATTTCTCGTTTGCTTTCGTGTCAGCATTTCTGGGACCTTCACGGTAATCAATTCCATATTTTCGTCCATATACTTTCGTCATCTTGGGGATTCACTCTCAGTTTATTTTATTATATCATTCGAAAAATTTCATTTCTGTACTTTATTTTTCTTGTACAATGTCAAATGATCATTTTGACACAATTGCGTGGTCAATTGCAGATTTATAATGTCAAGCAAACTTCAACAAGTTTGTTTTTTTGCATTACTAGTTAATGAATTATTAAGTAATATCTTATTTTTCTGTTGTTGTGGATTTTGTAAATTCCCGTTATTTCTAAACCAAACTGATTGTTAATTTCGATGTTTATAATAAATAAAGCCGTGAGAATTTTTATCAGTCTATATTTTTTTTTTTCAATTTTGATTAACTTTGCGAATGATAATAAAAATTTACATTACTTCTTTCGTAAATGATTGGAATATTCAAAGAATCGAATGGAATTATAAACATCTTTTTGAGTAAAGAAAAACAATAATTTTTGACAGCAACAAAACTATAAATAGATAAATGTATTGAATTGTACTAAAAATAAAAGCATATCTAGAGTCGCGGTAGCGACTCGAGACAAGTACAATTATAAAAGAGAGTTCGCGCCAAGACTCTTTACCGCGAGGACCGCGTTTTCAACTGTTTTCGAAAACTTTCAAAAATTGTTTCCGTAATATTTAAATAATTACGGCATTTTGGAGGATGTTGCGGATTAACGTATTTTTTAATTCTTTTTCTCTTTCGATCGTGACTATTTGGAACTCTGTAGCTTAATGCGTATTGCAGATATTAATATTTTATTTTTTCGTTGCATTAAAAAATTGTGCGTTTTTTCGCACACATTTTTGATGCTCATTTTTTCGCCCGCAGTCAGTCGCTGTCTAGTGACACTAGTAATATTGGTATAAAACTTTGGTGATATTCGATCGATGGTCCATGTGACAGCTGACCAGTATCTTTCTTAAAACAGTCGTAAAGTTATAAAGATCGCGGTCAATTTGAACTTTTGGTTAGAGAGGCGTTTATAGATAGATAGACGAGTAAAGAGTGACTTTTATATAGATATAAGAGTGATAGTGGGAAAATAAAGTGTAATAATGAACTATTGAATAGTGCCTAAATAATTAATTTTATTAATTAAACCTAGTCCTTACAATTTTTTTCCGAACGTGAACTCTACAGCGGAGTTGAAAACGATCCCTTTTCTCTTTTACCATAAAATGTTCCTCGAATGCAATAATAAGGTTTATTTAGAAACCATTCTCTTCGTTTTTTTATAACTAAGAGAATGGTGTATGATAAACGTATATTCGGTGAATATTTAATATCTTTGTTGTGAGGTTATAAAGATCGCGGTTACTTTCAACTTTTGGTACAAGTGACTTTTATTATATTATAGATAGAAGAGTGATAGTGTAAAAATAAAGTGTAATTCAATAAATAAACTTTTGAACAGTGTTCAAATCAATATTTTTTTTTATTAATCCTATTCCTAATAATCCATTTTTCCAAATGTAAACTCTAGAATGGAGTTGAAAACAGTGCCTCTTCTGTTTTACCATAAAATGTTCCTCGGATGAAATAATAAGGTTTATTTAGAAACCATTCTCTTTGTTTTTTTTATAACTAAGAGAATGGTGTATGATAAACTCGTATTCGGTGAATATTTAATACCTTTGAACAGTCGTTAGCTTATCAAGATCACGGTCAGTTTCAACTTTTGGTTAAAGTGATTTCTATCTATATATATATATAAAAGTCACTTTAACCAAAAGTTGAAACTGACCGTGATCTTTATAATCTAACGACTGCACTATCACTCTTCTATCTATATATATATCAAAGAGTGATAGTGCAAAAATAAAGTATAATTCAATAAATAAACTTTTGAACAGTGCCCAAATAAATAATTATTTTTTTTATTAACCCTAACCTTAATATTCTATTTTTCCGAACGTAAACTCGAGAACGAAGTCGAAAACGGTGCCTCTTCTCTTTTACCATAAAATGTCCCTTCCATGCAATAATAAGGTTTATTGGAAACCATTCTCTTCGTTTTTTATATAACTGAGAGAATGGTGTACGAGACCACCCTAGTCTTGAATTATATATGGTTTTAAACCACCCTAGAGTTAAATACATGAAAATACTATTTGCACTTGCAACCCAAAATGAAATCAAGTGATGCGAAATAATTTTGTGTGAAAAGATATTTGATTCGAGAAAAAAAAATTTCATAAGTACTTTACCAATTTTTTTTCCTTATTGCTCATGAGATAGAATTCATGACCAATAAACGTTATAAAAAAAAAAACTCGTGTGGCACTTCAACCAAAATTCTTTTTTCCAATCAAACTTTTGCTCTCGAAATTTTGTGCGCATACTTTTTTTGTTTCAAAATCTCGTTTCGTTATGATTACTTTTATTTAAAAACTTTCGGTGCATTCTGATGATATTGGAGTATTTCCTTGGTGTCATTTTTTATGGAATATTTTCCGATTCGTTGATCCGTTGGCACGGATGTTTCAGTGTAATATTTTTTCAAATTTTTTTTTTACAAAATTGAAAAAAATTGAAGTTGTTACTTATTCGTGATTCTTTTATACGTCGTATCTTTTCAGAATTACTGTACATTTTAAGTAATCTAATAATTTTATAAGTATCGACGGTTAATTACGAAGATTAAATTAATTTGAACACTTCTTAAATCAATATTTCACATTGGATTTTGAGTTCGAATATAGTCGCGATACACCAGCTCAAAATTCGATCATGTATCCATTTTTAGCCGAAATCATTAAAAACTCACTTGAGCGACGTTTACAATTTCTGTTCAGGATCCAATTCTTGGGAGAATCACAATCAGAAGAACAATCTCAAAAGTAAGTTACATATTTATGTTAAATGATAAATGTGTTGATGTTGAAGTTTGCTTCATTAAAATACAGCAAAATTCGTAATTATTTTTTAGCAGAATAGTTAAAATATAAAGTCAAAAGTGCCATATTCCATCACGGTCGAACCATCTTCGAAGGTCATTATACAAGCATGTTAACAGCTGGTACTTCATGGATTTTTGCAGATGATTCTAAAATTAAGAAAAAAAGTTGGCCGAGGAATGTCAAAAATAGTTATATGTATTTCTTGGAACAAACTAAAAAATAAGTCAACGATAACAGAATTTTATAGAAACATAATCCTCGCACTTTCGTTATATGATGAATAGATACATAACTTTTCACCATAATAACTTTGATTATTGAATACTCGTAAAAGTTCAAGTTCAGAGTTCACAAAATGTCGATAAATAAATGGCAAAATACAGCATGAATGCTGTGAAAATACCTGAGACAAGTACATTTACGCCTCCCAAATAGTCGTTCCAGGAAAACCCCTTCCGCCGAAGAAACCAATGCCCACAAAAATTTATTAAAACCCACGCTAAGTTGCTCATATAAAGATTCCTCCGCACAAAAATCCTCTCTAAAAATCAATTCATCATAATAAGTTATGAAAAACCGCCCTCAGAAAAAAATAATCAAACCCTCAAAAAAACTAAATCCCCACAAAAATTTACTAAAACTAACACAAAGTCGTCGGAGTAAAAATCCGCTTCTACAAAACCTGTATCCAAAAACCAACTCATCATTTTATGGAAAAACGCTCTTATTATCTTATCAAAAAACGCAAATTGTACAGAGGTGGTATAATTTAAACCTCGTAGATGTTGGGAATTCACAAAAAGTTGATAAATAGAGATCTACTAAAGCATATATGACCAAGTACGTGCGATTATATGATGTTTTATAAAATCTCCAAAATATTATGTTGAAATACCATTTCTCTAATATATGCTTTATCACAACGAATTATCCTATAATTTTTGGAACTATAAGAATTTGCAAATGTAATTAATAGCTGCTGCAATGGTCAGACGTGATGAATGACAGCAATGAGCAGTACTGCACTCTTATTTATAGAATAATTTTGATATACCTACTATTTTCTAATTTACATTTCATAACATCAAGTTATTACTTTATAATACAGAATTACAAGGGTCCTAAAAAAATTTAGTCAAGAGTTACTGCAGCGGCTCGATGACAAGTATTGAAAAACAAAGAATCGCATTAGCCTGCGCAAGTTTGAACGCTGCTGCACTCTCATTTGTGGTATTTGCACTCTAGTTTGATTAGTAACAAATTGATAAAAGTTTACCATCGTACGTAGAGCGGATATGCACAGAGTACTTTTCCGGCCCGAACAGTTTTCATAAAAATTATCACATTAGTTAAAATCAATCTACCATAAATTTTTTATATATCATAAATCATCTTAAAGCGTTAAGAGACGCGAATGATTGACAAAAATCTCGCGTCCAATCTCTCGCAGACGATTTACATTTCGGGCACATGTACAGATAACTAAAAAAACCCCATTTCTTTCTCATGATTATGGCTCAGCTGATGCCCCATCTGGCCATAATTAGTATAGTAAGTGCAGCTAATTTGGGATGACAATATGTGGATTATTTTGTATCCCAAATCAGCTGCCTTTTCTCTAACTAATTGTTACCAATGAATGAATGGTCACGTGGAACATATCCCACGTTATCGGCCGCTGTAACACGGCACGCTCATTCCGGTCTTGTAACATCCGATGGAGTGAAAACCGGTGTTAAAGTGCTTGTATAAACGATATTGTAAACCCGGAATAAATAATCCGGTACCATTTACACGCACGAAATCGGAATAAGCCTGCCATGTAACAGCGGTCATCAATTGATTGAGTTCCAAGGCGGGCAAGAGATTCAAATATGCACCAGGAGATTCAAATTCAAATTTGCACCAAGAGATTTCCAAATGATCAGAGTCATTGACACATTTTCCGTTAACAGAAAAGCATATTTTTAGCTTAACTAGTCGAACAATTTTCGGGTCAGACAAGTACTCTGTCTGCCCCGCTCAACGTATGATGGTAAACTTTTATCAATTTGTTACTAATCAAACTACACTACAAATACTACAAATGAGGGTGCGGCAGCGTTCAAACTTGCGCAGGCTAATACGATTCTTTATGTTTCTTGATACTTGTCATCGAGCCGCTGCGGTGACTCTTGACTAAATTTTTTTAGGACTTTTGTAATGCTGCATTATAAAGTAATAACTTGATGTTATGAAACGTAAATTAGAAAATAGTAGGTATATCAAAATTATTCTATAAATAAGAGTGCATCACTGCTCGAACTAGTGCAGGCTATTGCAATTTTATTTTATAACTTGACGTCTGACCATTGCGGTAGATATTAATTACATTTGCGAATTCTTATAGTTCCAAAAATTATAGTATTATTCGTTTTGATAAAGCATATATTAGATAAATGGTATTTCAACATAATATTTTGCAGATTTTATAAAACATCATATAATCGCACGTACTTGGTCATATATGCTTTAGTAGATCTCTATTTATCAACTTTTTGTGAATTCCCAACATCTACGAGGTTTAAATTATATCACCTCTGTACAATTTGCGTTTTTTGATAAGATAATGAGAGCGTTTTTCCATAAAATGATGAGTTGGTTTGTGAATACAGGTTTGTAGAAGGGGATTTTTACTCCGACGACTTTGTGTTAGTTTTAGTAAATTTTTGTGGGGATTTGGTTTTTGTGAGGGTTTGATCATTTTTTTCTGAGGGCGGTTTTTCGTAACTTATTACGATGAGTTGGTTTTTAGAGAGGATTTTTGTGCGGAGGAATCTTTATATGAGCAACTTAGCGTGGGTTTTAGTCAATTTTTGTGGGCATTGGTTTCTTCGGCGGAAGGGGTTTTCCTGGAACGACTATTTGGGAGGCGTAAATATACTTGTCTCAGGTTTTTTCACAGCATTCATGCTGTATTTTGCCATTTTCGTGATTTACGGAGTTGACATTTATTTGCATGAGAATAATTTTGAAAAATAAAATAAAAATGTGATTAAGATAAAAAATTTACGTACCATAAAAAAAAGAGTACAATAGCTCGAGACAAATGAACGGATGAGGAATGAAGAATGAGAGAGTAGGAGTATAAAAGACGGAGCATGAATTACAACCGCGATAAAGTTTCCTCTGTGAAAAGAAGGAGATGGGGATTTCGTAAAAAGGGGCGATTAAATTTAGAGACCGTTAAGTTAACAGCTTGACGACAGGATGTCGATGCGTGACAGGAAAGGCAAAAAACAAAAAGGGAAATCCATGACTCAAAAGTTCAAATCGCTCTCCCTCTTTCCAGCGAAGTGCATGCACGTTTTTTTTTACATCGATGCAATTCCGTTTGATTTTTGTTGCAATCAGTTCTCCAGACAAAAGGTTAACTGCAAAATAGTCATAAAAATAACCACGCAAATGATTGCGATTTAAACTGAACTCTTTTTGTCATGATGAAAAACGAAAAAAAATTCAACGGAACAGTGCAAGTTAAATACAATTTGTTGCATTGAAATCGAGAGGAACCATTTTTATTTTAAGTTATCCAACGATCACTAAATGACCACTTATTATTCGATGAACGCATTTACATTGGAATTTGAATGCCCGAATGGATTTAATGAAATAAAAGAATCAATATCAATAAACTTGTCACGTAGAAATCTCATGTGCAGTCTCGAATAAAAATAACATTCAATCATGTAAATATGAGTATATATACGGACATGTGTACGTAGTGATAAAAGATTCGAGAATACATCAAATTGGTCGAGAAAATTGTATTCGTTCGGGAAATCTGACCAATAGCAGACGTAACTACTTCAAGCGTCTGACAGAAACCGAACTATACCACTGGCCTTAATTCCCACAATCAGATTGCTCTTGTCCATAGAGTATTAATTTTGCTTACAATATATATATATATATTTATCTTGTTTGTGTTGCTCCAGTATGTTTTTCTCTTGATTTAGAACCGGATACTTTTATCTTCAGACAGTCGATTGGGTTTCTTTGAGACTCTTGTTGTCGCTTCTCGAAATGGGAAGGAAAAAAAAACAAATGGAGTCAAGTGGGCAATGTAAAAGGGAGAAGTGGGATGCAAAAAAATCAATAAGACTTCTAATTTTCCGAGCACGTCGAGCAGGTTGACCGCATACTTTTTCGCGTGGAAGCACGTGAATGAAAATAAATATGTAGATGTGTTTGTGTGTGTCTGTGTGTAAAAAATGGGAGCTTTTCAAGGAAACACTGAGACTTTAAGTGCAGACAAGTGTAGTCACGATTGAAGTGGTACGAACCAGCTCAAGTACGGAGACCTCTTTTTTTTCTTACTTCTTTTTTCGCTTCTCTGTGCTCTACGGTTTAAGTAACGACACTTTGAGTTTCACTATAATTTGGAGTTTCTCATTGCTGCCACCATTACTTGGCATTCATCAGCGCATACATTCTCCGGGAAATTCATTTCTACGTCCTTGAAAGCGATATATGGGCTATTATATGTAGAATAAAACGATTTTTTTCTACGGCAAAGTTCGCCTTGTTGAAATGCAGCAAAATTGCATTTTGCCAGTTTTACACAATGGTTCCTTTTCACCCGGTCTATAAAAATTGAATGAACTTTTTTTTTAACGTATCTACAAATCAAATCTACAAAAATTATGTTGATGAAAAACATTTCGAAAGTTAGCACAAGCAAGACATGAAATGTCATAATAAACTATTTAGCTAAATTTTCATATAATTTACAGCAATCATTTTTCTGAGTTATCAAAAAAAAAAAAATAATAAGAATAATTGATGAGAAATGGGAAAGAAAAATACGGATGACTGTTTTAGTCTGGAATATCCTGTACCTACTAACAGCTATACAGATCAATAAATTTAAAAGCCCTGTCTGCTGTACCTGTAAGTTTTTTTTTGCGAGTACATCAGGGACAATTGTAGGAAAAAAGTTATCCGTCATTTGGAGGAGATAGAGGAGAGAAAAAGACTACAATACATTCATATATCGAGGGAGGCAAGTACGAGGACGAGCAGACAACGATGATGCTTGACTTCTCATTTCAAATTGGCCACTAGCCAAATCGTGACTCGAGTCCTTTTCTATCGTGTAACTAGGGGGAAGGTGGGCAAAGAGGGCAAAGAAGGCATCGAGGAAACTTTCTATATATTCCATGATACTCTCGACCATCGACTTTAAGGGGTAACGTAGGATATGTTTAACGTTGACCCAGACCGGACTCCACTCGTGAACTCCAATACTTGACGAGCAAAAAAAATTAAAAACAAAAAAAGTTACGAATCCAACAACGTCGTGGTTATCCGAAAATTCTCTATATTTTTAGAACTCCACGATGTTCCTCCGTTCAGGGAATCTTCTAGAGGCTCGTCCATACTGTCGACTCAATATTCTACGAGAATTTTTTTCCGATGATTCGTTGGCGAGTTTGTTATCCGAAACTTTCTCCTCAACGCTATTGGAAATTCCTGATTTGTGAAATATCGATTGCTAACCAAAAAGCTGATGGATGCTATACTTCTCGATTGATTGGCAAAATTGCACGAGAATGAGTATGATCCTTAAAATTATATTGCGATCGAGTAAAATTAATTCTTTATTAAACAAAATTGATTCGAACAAATTAACACTGTCACCTTGCTAACTGACTTAGCTTTGAATGGTTTAAACGATTTTTTTAATGTTTCAATTGGACTTTGATGAATTAAATCTAATTCTTCAACTATCGAAGCGTATTTTTTATTTTCCTCGGAGTTAGAATCAAATATTTCCTAGATCACTTCATACGCATGACATTTTTGTGGATTTCAATCTAAGGCCTTTTGACACACGTTCATTATTATTTACCCAAGTGAAATTTTCATTATTACATGGTTGCATAATTCGAGTCCTTTGACGCATATTTAATCTTACATCTAATGCTACAAAAATTATTTTCAGCATCATAATGTTTTTTAACGTCAAAATTAATTTTTCAATTTAATCTACCAGCAATGAAGATCTAAAAAAAATGATCAACCAACTTGTCTGACAAGAACCAGTCAAAAAATTTTAAAAAATTACATCACTATAAGCAAAAAAATATTGTTGCATTTTAATGAAACGAGCATTAGTAGGTGTATCAGTGAAAAAAATCTTAATAAGGAATTGAGTAGAATGAATGGTAAGTTTTTCTTGCGGTTGAAATTGAAATGTTCTTATAACACGGTAGCAATCGAGTTAACTCGTGAGTCCACGGTATATATAACTGTGTCTGATCGTGTTGGAAGGACAAACGAAAGTATACAGATGCAATGCGGCAAAGAGGTTTTGCTATAGAGTTCTGGTGGTCGTCGTAATGGCTATGGGAGTTTGTAGAATCGCTCTCTCGGACCTCTACTTGTATCGAATTGTGTATCCGTCCGTTGAGTCCTAATTGCCTGGTGCCATTGGATTCTCTCTCTTACTCTTCTTCTCCATGTCTCTGTCTCTTTGAATTACTCTCTATATGGTCAACTATAGCTCTTATAGCAGAATGCACAGAAGAGGCAGTAGCAGCCAATCAGCTTGCTAGCTTGAAACAATTAATCGACTTATTTCTTCGTTAGTGGAATAGTAGAGTCGGTTCAGAGAGAATGAGATCAGAGAGGGGGGGGGGGGGGGGAGGAAATGAGAAGGGGTCTGATAAGAGTCGAGGTAGGTTCACTATTTCATCGGTAAACCAAGACTTCGAATATTCCCCGCCATTCCACAGGCTTCTCGTTCTCTCATACTCCTTCTCGACATTTCTTTCTTCCTCTCTCACTAAGATGAGCCCAAGTTTTAATTGCTTCCGCAACGAGCTCTGTTAAATGTTAAATAGGGACGTGATGCGTCATTGTCTAGCGGTGCTCACCGAATTTGGCCAAAGTCGTACACTTCTCCTTCACCATTAAGTAATATACGCATAACAACCATCGTAGTTTGTGTACACAGAAATGTATGTACTCAAACAATATTTATACTTCCTCCGGATGAGGAATAAATTGTAGTGATTATTGTAATGAACATTTGGTTCGAAAGGCCAAATTGACCCAAAGAAATAGTAGAAATCCTCTTATCCTCGTATGTGCCATTCAGATCGATAGTAGAGGGTTACACCAATGGAGAAGGACGTGGAATAGATATTTCGTTGAGCTTTTATTTCGAAAATATATCGAATCGTGAGAGCTTATCCGTTCGAGCGAGGAGACGAGGATCGTCTTTTTGTGCGTTTCTCGAGCTTGGGAAAACGACAAAGGTGATCATAGGTAAATTTACCGTGGATCATTGGCTACCGGAAAAGTTGAGAATAGAGAGGAGAATGTAGGAGCTTCGGAGACAGCGATATGAAACGTTTCTATCGTGGTCCTTGTGGATTCTCTTCACTCTTGTTTTTTATATTTCTCTTTGACTCCATATTTTTCATCCTTCAGGTCCACATTTCTCATACTCTCCTTCTGCTCCTGTCAACTGTTCGTGATATCTCTATCCCTATTTTTAACGCTTCTTTCCTGCCTTTTACTTTCTCATTTCCTCTAATTCTAAGTTTATTCTCTTTTCTCTCTGTCTCTCTTTCTTCCACCATATTATTTTTATCACTTGTTCTCTTTATCTTTCTCTTACTTTGTATCACTTATTATATTCCTTCTATTTTTTTCTCCTTTTTTCTTCTGTATTTTTGTCGCTTATTCTCATCCTCTTATTTCTGTTTTTCTCTTTCTACTATAGTTTTCTCTCTACTTCTGTCACTTTTTGTTACGCGTTTTCTTTCTCCTAGTCTTTCATCGCTGCTATTATCTCTTTTATCGTTTGTTCTCCTTTTTTAAATTACTCCTGTTTTTCGCTTTCTCACATATTTCTATAGCTTGTTATTTACCTCTTTCTCTTGTTCTATTGCTCTCTTTCTTTCCATTCGTTTTTATTTCTACCTTGTATTTCAATCATTTATTCTATATCCATTTTTCTCCCTAACTTTTTTTTCCTACCTTATTCTTAAACCTCTCACACTTTGCCTTGAGGATCTTCAATCAAAATCGCTATATTGAATCACGCTCTCGGATCCAGAACGCCCGGTCACTCCGTCAATATTAGTTTGATATACAAAGGCAAAGGTTATATACGTTTCAGAACCGTTTATATGCGACGTCGATAGAGCCATGTAACCTCAAGACCCTCTCTGATCGAATATATAACCACGAGTATAATATCGTATACGAAAACGTGATCCTGACCAAAGACTACGTCTTTGTTCCTCTCTTATCTCTTTGCATTCCTCTCGCCTCACTGTTTCTTAAAATTGATGCAGATTCTCTTCAGTTTCGATACGTATACGATGCATGCGATAGTTTTTCGAAGAGGTCAAAACACTCACGTCCTAAAACAATTTTCCAATTCCAGAACCACAAAAATTCAATTTTCATATATTTTTACAAGATTTTTCCTTCCAGTTCCTTTTTAAACTATACCCAGATAACTTATGGATTGAAAATTTCTAATCACGTACATAATAAGAATTATTTATTACTAAGTTTGTAGAAAGCACACAAACAAAAAACCGTAAATATTTTTCTTGCCTAATCGAAGAGAATTTTTTAACTTTTTTAAAATCTCTATACACAACGTCAAATAAGATGAATTCAATCTGAAGATAAGTGTTTACGCATAAGAAAATCATTTTGAAGTTCATAGAAAATTTTGGTGGCATATTATTGTGGAATTGAGAAAAATGAGGCTACGATCCCTCACCATAGTTTTTTGGCTCATACACGGAAGACAAAACGGTATGAATTTAATAAAAAATGAAAAAAAAAAAAAAAAAAAAAAAAAAAAAAAAAAAACGATTGTGCACGTGAAAAATTATTTTAAGGTTCATAGAAGATTGTTATAACATTTTCGTTAAAAAACTCGATTGAATCGGGGATGTTGGTTCGCACAGCCTCTAAATTGTCAGAGATAAAATCAGGCGTATATAGAAGACATGATACGTTGAGTACATCGGGTTTGACACAGAGATGACGTGACCGAACTGTTCACTATTTGTTTGTCTCCTTCCCACGTGGTCAACGGTATTTTTTTTTTTTTTATAACATCGTAAACGAGTAACGATTTTACCACATATACGTGCTACTGGTCATGGGGCTCTAGTCCTACGACCAAGCCACTGGTCCATCGAGGGAACTCGTGATAGTCCAGCGGAAGAGATTGTTCTCTCTTTTTTCCCCTTCCCTCGGAAAACTGTCCTCGACGGGAATTTACGAGAGGCACGGCGTGCCGGGCAAACTGTGCGTTGAATAAAAAAAGAAAAAAATGCCTGTACCAGTCAGGTCGTCACGATCGATGGGTGAAAAATCGGTTCGAAAATCGAGTCGAACAATGGAAGAAATGGAGAACGGAGCGTAGGTAATTTGATTGGATTGTGTAGTTCTGGACACACGATTTTATACAGGAAAATTCAGATCCATTCTCTTTTTTTCTTTTTTGTCTCGTTCTCTCTCTCTCTCTCTCACTCTCTCACTTTCTGTATTCATTCTATAGAAAAGTCCTTTGAAATACTTTTTTTTTACACTTCAATTTGAATTTTCATTATAAACTCCGTATTTGCTTAATTAGTCTGCTATTTCATCAAATGCCATTTGTTACTATTTGCAGTCTGCATATAAAGTGGGGGAAGTGACTTACGGAAAAATTGTGAGCTAACAAAAAATTATTGTGGTAATAGTAATTATTGTATGCGAATGTATTCCTGGAAATTCCTGGGAATAGTAAAATAATTATAAAACACTAATTCAAAATTCGTAAATGATTTTTAATCGATAAATCTTTATTATATTTATGAATAAATAAAATAATTAAAATCAATATTTTTTTTTAATACAGACAAAATTATAAATTAAACGTCCATAAAAATCATTGCAAAAGCATCCAATTAGAGAAGTATATGATTTTGATAAAATTTCAATTACTCGAAATGTAATCATTAATGTAATCCGATTTATCAGGATTTAAGCATTTATTTTGCAAAAATATCGTGTAAATGTATAGAATTTTCATTTATGGAAATAAGGACCATATCGCAACTGTATTGAATTATCGCTCACATTGCATATTGCTCATAAAAATTAAGAACAATTTAAAACATAGAACATTCGCATAATGGTAATTCCGATTAAAAGAAAATTTCATCGAATAAAATGTTCATCAGAATGTAACTACCTATTCTGTGGATTATTGTGGCAAAATTTTGTGTAAATGTATCAAATTTTTATTTATGGAAACAAGGGCGATATCGGAACTGTATTAAATTGTCCCCAGCTTGGGCAGTATTTGCCACAGGTCGATCATGTGTACAGAAGCGATGAAGGGACCAATATACCACAGTGTACACGAAAGATATTGCATTATACGGATGGATATTTGATATAGCGTGCATTGAACAACGTTTGAGAGGGGTCGAGCACGATCGTTCACCCGCAAGAGTGATATCAAAACGTTCCTCGGACGATAACACGCGGGTCTCTTCGTACGAGGGAGAATATGGACAAACTTCTGTGTCATTATTCCGCAAAACTTTTTCTTTCTCAACCATAATGTTGGTTTGCCGTTCGGATCCTTCTAATTGAATATGCAGGATATAAAAACGTTTTTTCTCCACTGTTCTTTTTTTTTTAATCTGCGCACGGAGCTTTTGTTGTTCCAGATTATTGAATCGAAAAGTTCATTAGCATAATAAAAGAAAAAATTATTCAAATAAAGTTAAAAAAAAAAAATCTGTATGTATTTTTTGCATATTTCTGTCTGTAATAAATTGTTTTTTTACAAAATGAATAATTGCAAGTAACTGAACGAAGAAAAAAATTTCGCTTATATATTTTTTGTTGTTTGATTTTTTTATTTATTCCTTTTCCCGTGGCAATCAATATGGAATAAAAAGTGTATAATCCACACTATCGGAGAACTTGCCGGTTCGCATATGAGTACAATTTGCACAAGAGTGTGCACCATATAATACGTGTATTCAGGGAGGGACATGGGAAAACGTAATTGCAGTTCAGGCAAAACTACTGTGCACGATACTTACGCCCGGCAGGGAACTGTCGTCTGGATAAAAACCGCGTAATATTTTACGATCGTATTCTCCCTTCGTCGGGGTGGAGAATCATGGATATAATATTTTTTTCGTCCTGTTTTTCCATGATGACAGATTTTCCAAACTTCCATAATTTTCAAGTTCTCCTTACCTGCAATAAATTGAAAAAAATATAAAAATAAACAAATGAGTATTTTATAACTAGTCAGTTATACAATGAAGTTGTTCATTATTTCAAATAAAAACATTGGAATACGTGTATAATTTACGAGGCTCATAAAATTATAATCCCAATAATAATATGCAAGAAAACAATTATTCTTCCTGTATATACACTCGTGGTCATACAGGCTGTCTTTAAAGTCATGACTTAAATTCATTAAAGATCGATAGGTCATGGAATTCTTCGGGAAATAGTCCTAATCCATTTTCCTCTCCGATGTACCACTGATGAGATATTAATTAATTACTGACAGCTAATCCACGGCGCCGATAAGAAGGGGGTGTGGCTAACGTAGAGCGAGTACAGGCTCGAGTCTATCGGTTGAGCCATAGGTCCAGGAACGCGTGGCCCCCACTCCAGGCTTCGTTTTCACAAAATATCAGATTGGCCGTCACTAATCAATAAATATCTCATCGACGGTGCATCGAAGAAAAAAATGGAAAAAGACTTTCCTATTAAGGATTTTGCGATTTACTTACATTGTAAATCTTAAGACAACTTTTAGACACTTTGTATATTTGCTGGCGAGCAAACGCAGTGCAAAATTGGACACCCACAATCTAACGTATTTTCTGAAATTCAATTTCCGGGTTTTCGCACATTGGTAGAAAAACGTGTTCTCCTATATATATTGTTTGCATGCACATATACATATAAATATGGCGAAAAAGTAATAGTACATTTATACGATGCTAAGGTAGCTAACTCCTAGTAAATTTCACAGAACTCGTACTCCTCGAAAGCCGATCGTGTCTGACCTAGAAAAAATGTGATTTCATACGTCCCGAGTCATTAAAAACTTTACGATGGTCGCCTTCTCGGCCTCTCGAGTCGTATACAAGGAAAATCCAATATTCATTACCGTAAAACAATTACATCACCGCTTTCCTGCCTTTTTCTACCCTCTTTTTTAGAGGCTCGCTAATACTTCTACTTTTATCGCCCGTTTAAATTTAGTTGAATTCCAAAGTGTGCGAAGGATCCAAAACAATTTACACATACATTTTTTTGCATAAATTGATTAGGACAATTAAACGAGTAAAATAAAATGAGTGCTTGGAGAAAAAATTCGAAAAATACGCCAAATAGAATTATTTCTATAACGTTTCAATGATCCGTAAAAAATTATTAGATTTATGATAAAAGAGAATTTTTATGCAGCTTTTCAATTCTGCCTGCAGTGATTACCGAGCTGAAAGGTCGTTACACTCCCAAAAATATCCCCCGTTCGTGGTTTTGATAACTGCTGCCGTGAACAAAGACGTACTTTTTAACATTTTACATCGTCATACGTTGGCAGATACGTTTTTTTGGCTTCAAGCCGTGTATGTAGAGCATGAAAAATGTTCAAAAATGTGACTGACCACACAATAGTCTGTCTTGATAATTCGTATAATTTTATTCCCTTTTGTCTCTAGAGAGTGAGCGCGTGTGGGCTTCGAATCTCCAGGGAGCCGTTTTTCCAGGTCTAGGAGTTCCTCCCTGCGATCGATTTGCGAAATACGTACATAACTTTTACCACATACTGCGGATATTCTTGCCTTGTATATAAAATGTAATGTGCTCATACAATATTTACAATGAAGATAAAATTCAATAAATTATTATCGTGGATGGGCAATTTACATATATGGAGATGTGATATTCATATAAAGTTGTTATGCATAAAACACGTAATTTATAAGCACGACATATGTTCATAAAGCACGAATCGAATACGTCGAAAAAAATTTGGTTGACTGAATCGTTAGTCGAGATTGATTCAATTATGAATTCCACTTAACGAATAAAACATTAAAGTTTTTCAATAATTTTTCATCAGGTGGTGGATGAAAATTTATATAGATTATTCAAAATTTGTGACACCTTGATTCATTCAGGCAATAAAATTGCACTTTTATTACGTTATTCATTTTTTTAATATGAAATATTGATTTAATATAGAAAATCATTTCATATGTGAGTCGAATATAATTTCGTCCATCTTTTTCATGTAAAGGAACTGTAAATCATAAATGAAATTGTAAAACTAGTTCCAGTGGAAAACATTGTTACATAAAAATACCTACAACAAATATTAATAAAAATTAATTCATTTCTTAGTGTTTAATTATAGTTTCTGCGGAGTATGGAAAAAAATCATTCCACACATGAGAATGAAGTAGAAAAATGTATGGTTCAATTATCAATTGTTAATGCACCGTTTTATGAATCATACAGCGAGAAGAAAGTTTGTTGAATTTGTTGAGCCAATAAAAAAATTAACTATTCGCACTGTACTGAATGATTAATTAGAATTAAAAAAAAAAAAATAAAAAAACCATTTTACGCATGAATAAGAGCTGGAAAAATGTATAGGTTGTTTTTCAGCCTCTCGTTACGCATCGTTTCGTGAATCATACAGGGGCAAGTTTGTTATTGCCATGGACTGGATAATTTGGCAGAAGGGAGACACAAAAAATTCAGTAAGCAAGAGCGAGAGAGAGAGAAAAGCTAGGGGTTGAGTACGATTTTCGACAATAGGTCTAATCATCGTGTGGCGGCGTTTTGCTCGTATTCTGGAAAAGCCGAAAATTGCGGATGGGTCAGTATATTAGAGAATGTATCATCCTGCATAGTCGAAGAGAAAACCTCGATTTTCTGACGCACGAGGGTGGTTTGAAAATCGGTAGGAAAATGGAAATAGGAGGCAAACTGGTAGAACGCGTTTACGAAAACAATTTCTCCCCCCCCCCCTTCCCCGTCATGGCAATTTGTGAGGATTTTTTTTATGCAAACGAGGTTATGTGTATATTCTAGCGGAGCCCCGTTTCATAGCAGGCACAAAATGTGTGGTTTTACGCTTTTGAGTTCTCTTTCGCTCTTTTATTTCACAAGCACACCGCTCAATTACCCTTCTCGTTGCTCCACTATTTTATTATTAGTGAAACATTTTGTCCCGTTTCAAGCATGTATATTGCGAAAATCAACCCCACAATTTTACCCTATAATTCCACCGTTTATTCTTCCACATGGCCAAAATTCGAAGACCTCAGAAAATCAAGAAGCGTTGAATGAAAATGCTGAACACTCTAAACCCTTTTTTCCCTTCCCATTTCTTATATAATCGATACGATACGATAATGCATTAAGAACGAATTTTATTCACCCGAGAATAAACGTAAGAATTCGATGTATATTTATTCACGATAACCTTTTTTTCTTCCCCAAACGCTCGTGGAAAACGTTTTTATATACAGCAAACTCTCTAATTCAATGCTCCGTAGTAAGTTATTTTCCCTCAATTCTCTCTATTCACAACACAACGGGAGGAGAAGCGATACCTCCACTTACTCTTATTTATTAGAATGCGCGCGCGGTGTGATGTCAACCTTAACCTAAATCCTAAATGTTTAAATATTATCGGACTTAATAATTCATGCGATTCGTTAATAAACATGCAAAAACAATATGTTACATTTAAAAATTTGTCCTATATCCCGCAACACTAGCGTCACTTAGTAGCTACTGGTGGAGGACGTTCTCTAGTACCACGGAAGTTCAGTCTCGAGAGCGTTGAGTTAAAGAGAGTTTACTGTATATACTTTTGTATATGGACAGAAATAGCGATATCAAATGATTGCTTTGAAGAAATTTTAGGTACGAATAATTTTTCTATATCCGAAAGCACTTTTTTCAACAAAACAATCCTCGAAGCCGACAAGACCATAAAAGTATATCCATAATATAGAGAGTTGTCTTTTTCTCTTTTCTCTTTCGCATCTCCTATGGCGGACGCGAAATGAATTCCCAAAGAGAGGGTCGAATTCAAAACTTTGCCTCGAGCAAACGGATATCTTCTCGAGATGCGAAAAAAAGAGGCAGGAGAGAAAGAAAGAAGAAAATAAGAAGATAGAATTTCCCAGAGTGGTGGGAAAAGAAAGCGCTACGCGATCCCGATAATACAGAAATAAAAGGTGAACTTTCACCCCTTTTGATCCTCTTCTTTTCTCTCTCCTACTTTCTGACTTTGTGCAATATCCAGATCAAAAGTCAAACGACTTTTTCTCAATCAAACTTTTCAAAGATATCGCAGCTTCCCTCGAAATATTTCCTATATTTTTTTATCCGTATGGATGAATTGTTTAAAATGAAGTCACAATCAAGGAAAAAGTATTACATCAAATTAAAAATTTACAATTGCTTAAAATGGCGATAACACGACGTTTACTAAAATAAACAATATAACACTAATTAATTTATAAAGAAAAAAATAATTTGACCTGTTATCGGTTTAATAATTAAAACTGTAACTATTCATCATACATAAGATTTTTTATCGTACATAAGAATTGTACATGAGAATTTTTTCATCCCTCTTTACATGACAATGTAGTTGTACGATATGGGAAAGAGTGAAATTGTGATCTGATCGAATCGATAAAACACCAAATTGAAATTTCCAATTTTCATGAAAATTCAAGACATTCTGTATTTCCGAGCTATCTTGTTCCATATACTTTTTATATAAGATAAAATACGTACATACATACTACATATAAAAATGCATTTATAGATCTAAAAATGTATTTATAGAATGGTAGTGCAGGAATGAGAATGGAGAATTTCTAAATTTTGCTTTTACAGTAGCGTTTTCCTATTTCTCTCGGTCTTTTTCTCTCATAGTGGGAGAGGTGTCATACATAACCTCAAGGATTCTAGGGCCACGATGATTGCTCGAGGAAACGAGAGAAAATGCTTTTGCCTACCATCTATGAGATATATCACGGCGAGACTCAAGACCCCGAAAATTTTGCATAAATCCTTATGTATCGCGACAAGAAAGTAAAGAAAAGAAGAGAAAGAGAGAGGAAGAGGAAAAAGCTACCTTAAGTGGATCGGGAGCTACCTCTCAGGAGGTGGTCTTCACCTTGGCAAAAATAGACGTGAGCCTTGCCTTCTGTATCCTCAGCGAGAGGAAAGCAGAAAGAGGTGAAAGGCGGGGGAACAATTTATTATGCGAGCCTGGAGGCGGGTGGAAAATAAATTTCTTCATGACCGTAGGGCATGAGAAGAGAGATGGAGAGAAAAAAGCAAGAAAGAAAAAAAGGAGAGTGAAAGTAAGGTGCACTCTTCGATTGGAAATGCAGCTGAAAAGCGTTGGAAAAAAATATATTTCGTATAGGTTGAGATTCGGATGAGGGAAATTCAAGAGCCAGAAACACAAGAGATCCTGGGATTTTCACAGAGAAGCATCTTCAAGAAAAATATACTCAAGTAGAGAGAGAGAGAGAGAGAGAGAAAAGGAGAAGAAACGTCAAAAGATACTTAAAGACGAGTTTTCACGGATAGAAGAAAAGTAAAATCTTCGACGACATCGAGACTCCATTCTCTTTGATGGGCAAAAGAAAATTTCGTGGAAAGGAGACTTTTCTCCTTTTAGCATATATACATTTATTTCCATCTATCGGCCTATCGCGAATTTTAATTTTCACCACTTCTTTCTCGGAGGGCTCCTCTTTGTTAATTGATCCTATTCTCCGGAAAAAATACGATAATAAGCGTATTAATTCCTTTCAAAACTCAATAGTTTTTATCGGAAGAGTACCTCGGTCTCGTTCTTCTACGAGTCAATCTCTCGCAATCGAGGAATTTAATTGGATGTATTATGGTTAATAAAACTTGGAGGAAGCTTCAAGATCTATGCAAATTCGGGTCTTAAGATTTTTTCAAGATCCTCGGTATCTCTGCATTGCAAGACGATCGACTGTCTGGATATAGAAGAAAATAAAAATAAAATGCCTTCCAACTCTGGATTCTCGAAATCAACAAAAAATTATAAAACCGATTATGCTTGGATCAAAGTTAATTCACATTTTTGTAATAAAGGCAGCACTTTGTACGTAACTAATAAAATCTCGCATTACTGCACCATTTTATTGATAGCATACTTCACGAAAGTTTCATTTAATCTTATTAACAATCCGCAAACAATTTACTAATTTCGATGAAAGAAACAAAAATAATCATTCCCATAATTTATAAATATTCTGAAAGAAAATGTTCTGTATGTGAAGAACTTGAGTTTTAAAATAGGAAAAAATTTAAAGAACACCCCGAAGAATATTATTAAATGCAAAAATAAAATAAAACATGACAAAAACGTCATAAATAATTGTCTATTTGAAATTTTTAATAACGCAACGAAATTGACTGTGTACTTTATTTCACGTCTTCTATCTACGGGCAAGAAAATCTTTTCTGAGTTGCGAGAAACTCGATTTATCTCCTGTCACACCTGAGCTCTTGCTAGGAACATTCCCCAGAACCCTTTCGCCGGAGAGCAACGAAAAAGCGTTATTTTTGTCTTCGTTTTCTTAACGAATTGCACACATTGCCTCGCCTGCTGTTCACCGCAGACATACAAACGGTAGGATTCGTGTCTACATACACTTTGTATCGTTATCCGAATAGCATACGGATACTTCCATCCGCACGCAATGTACCAACATTTTTTCCCCCTTTTTCCCTTTTTTCCTCAACTTCAACACCCAAAATCCACAGAAACGTATGAATCTTGATTCTGTACAATCTAGAGCTTTGCAATGTTGGTTCAACGGGTTAAAAAAAAGGGTAAGTTTATTCACTTGGTGTTAAAGGAGCCATAAGATTATGAGAGTCACGTTCACAGATGGTGTTCAGTAATGGACCGCGTTAGCATATCCAATAATCCAATAAAATAAGATACAAAAAATTAAAAAAAAAAAAAAAAATTTCCAATCACGACCTTATGATTGCTGTGAAGGGCTGAACATCCCGGGAGTATATTACGTGGGCATGGCCTAAGAAAGTAGTATGCAGAGTACTTTTCGAACTCGACTTTTTCCCCAAGTAGAGACCAAAGTTTTCTTGTCGACGGCAAATCTTATACTTCATTTCGAATACTGTCGTGGTTATTATTGTTGTTATTATTATTTCTTTCTATTGCTATCGTTCAATTTCGTGAAGTTATCAGCATCGCAATTTTTTTCGAAATAGGAAACCTATTTCTTGACGCTTGTTGGGATTTTCAGTTCACTATTTTTTTTAATTCTCTTCTTTTATCTCTCTCTCTCTCTCTCTCTCTCTCTCTCTCTCTCTCTCTCTCTCTCTCTCTCTCTCTCTCTCTCTCTCTCTCTCTCTCTCTCTCTCTCTCTCTCTCTCTCTCTCTCCCTCCCTCCCTCTCCCCCTCTCCCCCTCCCCCCCCCCCCCCCCCCCTCTCTCTCTCTCTCTCTCTCTCTCTCTCTCTCTCTCTCTCTCTCTCTCTCTCTCTCTCTCTCTCTCTCTCTCTCCTCTCTCTCTCTCTCTCTCTCTCTCTCTCGCTTTCGAGCTCTCTATTTCCTTTTACTATATACGAGCATAGCTCGCAGGTATATGCAAACTAAATATGTACACTCCCGCTCAAAAGTTTGGATACACCAGTCGATTTTTCTTGCGCACTAAAAGTTAGATAGCTCGGTCAAAAATGAAGATAATCCAATTTAACAAACGGCGTTTTGTAGGGGATAAATTCAGCTTCAATTTGCGTCTTCCAAATATTTTTATCATTTTTTTCGACCAGTACGCACTTTTGTACATGACCGTTTTTTCGGCTATTTTTTGACCATCGGGAATCGCGTGCATAGCTTATGGAAATTTTCTTTGCTATTTTTTTTAATGACAAATATAAAGAGGGTAGCAAGAGCTCCATTTTCGTTTTTGAAAAGTTTCGTACGATTTTTTTTGCACACAGTTATTTTATTTTTGGCTAAAAAAGACAAATTTTGGAAAATGTAACGTAGCTCAAGAACTATAGGGTTTAAGGGGAAATATCAAGAGTGTAAATGGTTGCGTAAATTTGTTCTGAATCGCTTGGAATTTTTTCAGAATTTTCCTCCGAAATTTTTTTTTTTACCATTTCCGCTCGGAACTCTGATGAGTAGGATGGCTCAACTCAAAAAGTATTGTGTTCAAAACAAAATACCAAGAGGAGAAACTTGCTCAATTTTCGTTTTTGAATGCGCCTAAATTTTTTCAGAATTTTTTTTGAAATTTTTTTCAAAATTTTTTTTTCGAAACTCGGAGAATTAACCAAACAATTGGACTGGCGTATCTCAATAGCTATTGAGTTGAAGACAAAACATCAAGAGGGAAAAATGTAACAGTATCTCGTTTTGGATACGTGGAAATTTTTTCAGAATTGTTTCAAAATTTTTTTCAAAATTTTTTCAAAATATTTCAAATTTTTTTTAAAACCTTTTGCAAATGTTTTTTTTTCCTCTCAATGCTAATCAATAATTTTAGTCAATCAAATCACTTACTTTTTCTAGACGAGATTTTCATCAAAAAAGCCACCTTTGGCTTTGAGCACCGCGTTGACCAGTCGCGGCATTCGCTCGATTAGTTAGGTGGCTTTTTTGATGAAAATCTCGTCTAGAAAAAGTAAGTGATTTGATTGACTAAAATTATTGATTAGCATTGAGAGGAAAAAAAACATTTGCAAAAGGTTTTAAAAAAAATTTGAAATATTTTGAAAAAATTTTGAAACAATTCTGAAAAAATTTCCACGTATCCAAAACGAGATACTGTTACATTTTTCCCTCTTGATGTTTTGTCTTCAACTCAATAGCTATTGAGATACGCCAGTCCAATTGTTTGGTTAATTCTCCGAGTTTCGAAAAAAAAATTTTGAAAAAAATTTCAAAAAAAATTCTGAAAAAATTTAGGCGCATTCAAAAACGAAAATTGAGCAAGTTTCTCCTCTTGGTATTTTGTTTTGAACACAATACTTTTTGAGTTGAGCCATCCTACTCATCAGAGTTCCGAGCGGAAATGGTAAAAAAAAAATTTCGGAGGAAAATTCTGAAAAAATTCCAAGCGATTCAGAACAAATTTACGCAACTTTTTACACTCTTGATATTTCCCCTTAAACCCTATAGTTCTTGAGCTACGTTACATTTTCCAAAATTTGTCTTTTTTAGCCAAAAATAAAATAACTGTGTGAAAAAAAATCGTACGAAACTTTTCCAAAAACGAAAATGGAGCTCTTGCTACCCTCTTTATATTTGTCATAAAAAAAAATAGCAAAGAAAATTTCTATAAGCTATGCACGCGATTCCCGATGGTCAAAAAATAGCCGAAAAACGGTCATGTACAAAAGTGCGTACTGGGTCGAAAAAAAATGATAAAAAATATTTGGAAGACGCAAATTGAAGCTGAATTTATCCCCTACAAAACGCCGTTTGTTAAATTGGATTATCTTCATTTTTGACCGAGCTATCTAACTTTTAGTGCGGCAAGAAAAATCGACTGGTGTATCCAAACTTTTGAGCGGGAGTGTACATGTAGCTACATAGTTGACTTACCACGAGATACTCATGTAATCCTACAACGAAGCTGGATATACGCAAGAGAGGGTGCATCTAATCCTTAACTAATCCGAGTTCGCGTAATTTCATAAATGCACAAGCGCGGACGCGAATCACGAACGAGAGAGAGAGATGAGAGAGATATCGAGACATGAATATACATATATGTATGAACACAAGAAGAGAGAAAGATAATCCGATTTTATCTACATTTGAAAAGACAATAGAAATTTATGGTGAAATGTACGATCCAAATGTTATAATTTATAATGCAAGCGCGAATTACTCTCAAATCCACTTATCTAATGATGGTAATAATACTTATAAAAACCTTTATAAATAACTCAGACTAAAACGAATTAATGCTAATATTATCGTAAAGCAGGAAAAATAAAAAACCTAGGAGTATAGAATTTTGATATTTTTTCGGGGGTTTCATTGAGACTGTTTTTTTTTTGAGACGTTTAATTTTCGATATTTGGCTAGTAAATTTTGGAAAACAGGAGCTATTGAATTTTCTTTTAAACAGCTTATAGTGAAGGTTACCTCTACAATAATGAAAAAGTTATTAAAAATAAATGTTGTGTTTATAAATTATTGTAGGTGATGGAAAAAAATGCTGTTAGAGGTAAAGAAAAAATAGTGAAAAATTGATTACGACAATGCATCATGATGCAGGAAGTCTATAATAATGGAGAAATCGATGGGCTCAGGTGCAACCTGTGGACTCGACCGATGAATTCTTTCTCCGGAGAATATTGTTTTCGCAGTCGCGAAAAACTTAGCGCATCTCGTCGCTAGAAAAATATCTTCTAGGAGGTAAACGTGGGCTGCAATATGTAGAGAAAGACCAACAGATGAAGAAAAATACAGAAAGAAAGAGAGAGAGATAAAGAACGAAAGGAAGCTGAGCCGGAGGACATCCCGTTTTCTGGAAGATTCTCGCAGGAGAAAATCGGAAAACGGATGCACATATATAATATACAGGGCATTTCAAGTTGAATTGATACAACTAATGATAATCGCAATTCTATTTTCAATTAATTCGCTACTATATATGTGATTATGAAAAAAAATCCAAATATTAATAAATAGATAATTAAGCAAATGTAATAATAATAACAATATGAAAATATCCACACAAGAAACAAATCATAATTGTTAATTTGAACAAGAAATTGACACAATATGTGAAAATCTAATTTCTTTTAACTTTTTGTACTAAATAAGAACAAGAAGTGCGAAGGAAAAATAAATAAAAGTTCAAAAAGATGAGGGTTGATTACATATCTAGAGTTTTTCATGTATCGACTATATGAGAGACGGAAGGATCAGGAAGTAAGTAACAAAATGGGAAAAAATACCATCTGCTGATGTTTTTCGTGAAAACTTGGCTCTCTCTTTCTCTCCCTCTCTCTCTCTTCAATTCTTCCTCTTAGTTTCGATTTTTGCAATTCGCTTTGGCTCCTTTTCCTCGACGGATGGATGGTGATCGATGTGTGCGCGACACGCTTCTCCAACTTCTCCTTTTCTGCCTTTGTCCCCCCTATACCTTCCTATACATGTTCTTGCAGATATATGCACTTCCGTTTTATTTGCTATAACTTGAAGTTCGTTGCATATATACATACAAGGATACTATGACATCGCTCTCACGCATATGTAATGCTATCGCTATCCATCAACCGCATCCGGAAAGAGGAGAATGTTGGGGGTGAAAAAGTTGGTAAAGCCAATTGGTACACGAAACCCTTAATATTTACAAAAATAATTTCTCAATTTGCATCTCTCTTTACATAAATACTTGTTCAAGTTTGTTGACCGATTAAAGACTATTTTCATTTCGATTACCTTCGCGATTTAAATAAACTGAAGGAAATTACTCGTATTTTAACGACGATAGTAAACATGAAACAAAGTTTGGGTGCAGAGAGTCTTTGAAGTTTTATTGGAAGCAATTTTCAAAATGATCCTTTAATAAAAATGATATAATAATGAAATAACAAAAAATAGTCAAGTGATTTTTTTGATTGCAAAATTAATATTTACAAGAATATTGAACTATGATTTCGCAGTGAGGACCGATTTGGAATAATTTATTGAAGCAGATTGAGATTTGTTCGAAAAAAAATGTCTATCCTAATTTTTAAGCTTTCAAAATTAATGAGTTATTGTATAATAGAATAGGTTATTTCTCAATATGATTAGCTACGATTTTGCAATAAAAATAGTTTCCAAATAATATTCCATTAGAATGGTGTTAAACCGCAGTGTACTTTATTTACGTAAACATATCTTACTCTGTATTTATAGTCGAAGCTTGAAAGTACACGTATGTAAGTGGACAGTAGTGTTGAATGAAGCATAGATGAGTTTCGTGCAAGGGACGAACCACTGATCCTTCGTCTGGAAAGGCTTTTAGCTTAATCAGGTTAGACCAACAGAAGCGAACCAATGTGGCTCAGAGTCCGACGCCACAGAGAACGGACTCTCTACGCTCTTTCTCTTTTTTCTTTCTCAATCTCTCAGCTGATGCTGTGGAAAGCGTGACGACGATGGAAAAGTCTACGAAAAGGTATATGGCCCAAGTGGCAGTTCTCTTAAAGCCGAAAGGTGGAAATTACGAAGAACTCCAATATCGGTATACAAGTCGCCTCTTCCCCATTTCTTTCACTTTTTGGAACGGGGGTGATGAAAAGAAGAGTGCGAGAAAACGAAGAAACCAGCATCCAGACTTTTGCCTCGACGCTGATGCGAATAAGAGAGAAAACGAGAGAGTGGGAGAGAAAAACGTTGAAAGCTCCTACGAGAAACTTTTCCCAACTCTTTCCTTCAAACCCCCTTCAGCTTCTTTCTCTCTCTCTCGTCACTTTTCTCTAACTAATTGCGGCTCGAAAAAGTTTCTCTCTCGTTGGTATTAACGTTTCCCGATGTATATTTTTTCCATGTTTGTTACTCTCTCTCCTCCTGTCCAGCCCTGGTGATCTACAGGTGAATTTAAATTTTTTCTTTTTTATTTCTTCCCTTTTTCCTCTTCTTCTTCTGCGTCTTTTTCGCTTTTTTTCCTTCCTACTTTCTAGTTGTATACTTTCTTGGACCTCACCAACTTTCAAGATCGAAACTTTTGCTTTGTTGCTTTTCCGCCACTCCCATAAAGAGACGAGACATTTTATTTTATTAAGCTTTTGTTGGTTATTTTCGTTTCCTCTATTCTGAACAACAAAATTCACGAAACATTAATCAGCAATTGATACAAATTTCTTCTCACTCTCTCTCTTTTTCTTTCTCTGATTCAATTGTTTAAAGCATATTTTTAATATACGTTGAATAAATTTTTGTACATTTTCTACTCATTTCGTATTATTATGTCTAGTCATTTTATTTGTATTTTCCTATTTTTTCGTTTCTCGTATTATGTCTGTTTCGTTGAATGGAAATGCCCGTTGGTATTATCGAGTTTTTAAACGTAAGACCACAAAGTTCCATATCGACATTATTAAAACCGTTAAACCGCAAATCCGGAACGAGATTCACCTATGATGTTGCCTACAAATGAGATTTACGTGTACGCAAACCGCAAAATGCCTTGGGCATTTGGACTTGTACAAACTTTATAATGAATATTTGGGTACATTATATACGATCTTGTGAAGTAACGAGATTTTTGAAAAACAGACCTAGGGAGCAGTGTTTCTCGGATTTGTGTATAAACATATAACCAGTAGATATTTAACAAGAATAGATATTTGATATTAAATTCGAAACTCTTCGTATTTACATGAATATGAATATTAATTAACTTTTAATGTTCTAAATGAAACCCTAGGGTATTCATCCATCCTAAAGAATAATTATAGCATAAAAGCTTATTTTCAATAATCTCTTCTCTTCAAAATTTAAATTTTGATTCAACTATCAACTTCGAAAATGCACCATAAATTAAAAAAATGAAGATAAATAAAAAAAACGGAATACCAATTTAAAGATAATTCAAAAACGAACGGAGCGAATGATGCCTGGCATTCCAATTTTCGATAGAAAAAAGTTACAGATACTTTCGTGAAGAGATAAATAGTTGTAAAACCTTGTCATTTTCAATATTTTATCAATCATCTTTTTTTGAGTATTTTTGTGAAAAAAAAACTCAAAAATTATGTTCAAAATATGAAGAGAACGATAAAATAGGGTTGACGTTACATATCATCTTGATTTATTGATTCATAGGCTTATTGGCTTACATTACATAAAACTGATAAAATAGGAAGAGAATCTCAATATATTGTGTGAGATGATGTAATGTGTTACTATGGCGTAGTGCCCAGTGTCACATGTTAGATTTTCCATAACCAATCCAAAATGAAAGTTTAATATTATTCGTACAAAATTATTAAATTTTGTTAGATTAGTAAAATTGTTATCAATATTACACTGGCATTAACTCGTCAGCAGGCACGCTAGGAGACTTTTTCTCACACTTATATTAAAACGATGATTACTCGAAAATTTCAAATGGCATAAGCATTTGAAATTTTTTTTATCTTCACCAAATTTATTCTTCTGTATGGCAGAAGAATTAAAAAAATTTTTGAATTTTTATTTTTGAATTTTTTTAATTATTATTTTTTGGTTTTTCGTGTCAATTATCGTTGTATTTATGGTTTTTTTTAAATAAAAATGTTTAATAGCCACAATCACTGTAGCGAAATTGTTTTCAAGTTCTTATTTATCAAATTGAGCATTTGAAGCTATACATGTGAGAAAATCTCTCAGCACGCGCCCGATGTTTAAAGTGCACGTAGCGCGCCTGCTGACGGGTTAACAACGATATTTTTTGCCGCGGGCGAAACAGCTGGTACAGCTAGTTTGATATAAGCTCATAAAAAAATATAAAAATACTTTTAAAACATATTTTTGCATAAAGAGATAGTGTGGTGGATGAAATTAAATTCTGAACTGTCTAGTCTTTTGTGGACAAAGTTTAATCAAAAAGTTATTAGAAATGGTGACAGAAACGACATGAAAAAATCACAATGCAAATTATTCAGCTTTTACTCAATTCAGCTATTTTAACATTGATTATATACATTATCTTTTTATCAAGTTATCTATTCTTCCGACGCAATTGTTGAAATTTTAATTTCAACATGGATTTCTCCAAAAAAATTTAATGAATTTATTATTATTTAAAAAAAAAAAAACCCTCATATTCGTGATAATCTGATAATGGATTTCTGGCATGGATTTTTCCAAAAAAAAAAATGAATTTATTATTATTGAAAAAAACCCTCATATTCGTGGTAATCTGATAATTTACAAGATTCGCGTGATTTTTTAAGATTTTGGAATTCTTTGGTGTTCTGCAAATCGACTGTCATTAAAATTATGATGCAAAATTTCACGATGAAGCGTGACGTTTCAAAAATATATAAAAAATGACAGCGGATCGGGGAACGAACGTACTACGTTCTAAATAACTTGATATAGATCTTCTGGTATAAATATATCGGAAAAATGTTCAGGATGTACCGAGACCTAACAACAGCATTACATGAAACGAATTTTCGTAATAAAGTTAAAATTATTGAGTTTATAACTAAAATTAAAAGGAAACTAATTGATGAGCGAAAAGGAGACAAAGGAAGAAAATCAGTGAAAAGAACAGAGAGAAAGATGAGGTAAAAAGGAAGGAAGAT
This sequence comes from Rhimphoctona megacephalus, assembly GCA_963989365.1. NCBI lineage: Eukaryota > Metazoa > Arthropoda > Insecta > Hymenoptera > Ichneumonidae > Rhimphoctona > Rhimphoctona megacephalus. Next base: position 47,876,419 of record OZ022414.1, read on the forward strand.
AAATTTAAAGGGTTAGTAAGTAAAGCGAGTTCGTCAGCACTTGCATATAATCAAGTTATGGTTGAAGCCAGTCGCATTAATCACAACTATCAGCGACAGGCGACCCTACTCATCGTCAAAGGGACTTGATGTATATTATATCGTCCACTCAGAGCCAAAAAGCCCTTAACCCACAACCCTCAAATCGCCAAATCTCTTGACTTACGTCCTTTTGTTTTCCAGAAAGTCATTGCAGTATATGAAGACCGCCAATGTAGATAGAAGGGTCGTATGCCGATTTGATCTCGTCCTAACCCTCTATTTATCATCTCAGAAGACCAGCACACTGCGGAATAGTTCGAGCGAGCCCATTTTCCCTGAGTCGTTCGATCCATGTAACCGTATCTTCCATTTTCGAATTAACTTGTCAAATAATGGCACCCAGGAAAATTACCTCATTTGACTAACGAATTTTCCAACTTACGACCTTTTCAAAATGTATACGTTCAATCCGAAAAAAATGATGTATTAACTCCAAAATAAGTGACCTAATTAAATAAAGTCTGATCTTAAATTCACCAAAAACAATATTCAACCTTGTCAAATATGAATGCAAAAATAGAAACGAACAGTTGTAAATTTTACAATTCATTATTAAATCCAGGCTCACTTATTTTTTTTCCTGGTCAAGTTCTTTTATGAATTGCGCATTGCTTGATCGATACATAGTTGGTAATTGTTAAGCTCATAGCGAAGGGTGGGAAACAGGAGTTGTGAAATTCATAAATTCGGAGAAACAGGTATTCATTTCTTGGTACGGTGCATCTTCAACTCTCTTGCAAGAAAACACAAGCGTTCTTAAGGCGGGAAACCTGTTTAGACGGGTCAAAAAATCGACTTTTTTATTTCATAAATTGTTAGTAAAACTATTCAAGAATATGTTGCCAAAACTTCAAAGTAAAATTCCGATTAGTTCTGATGCTATGAGCACTTAAATGACCGCCCGTCGGTTCGGCGCCGAAGCGCGCGGTAGTTAGAACGGAGCGGTCGCTCAGTGGAGATTCGAAAACGTTCACAGCAGTTGTTAATTTAAATCCCTACGGTGATGAACTGACAGTTGTCAAAAGTGAATGCATAGGCCATGTTCAGAAAAGGATGGGAACTGGGCTCCGAAACATCAGGAAAACTAAAAAACTGGGCGGAAAAGGAAAGTTGACAGAGGCTTTCGTGAAAAAGCTTAGCACGTATTATGGCTTAGCGATTCGAAGAAATGTTAACAGCATCGAAGACACGAAGAAGGCCATAATGGCAACTTTTCAGCACATGATATTCACAGACGACAATTCACAACACGACAACTGTCCAGAGGGAGAAGACAGCTGGTGCAAGTGGCAGCAAGCTAAAGCACTTGGAACGGAGCCTGAAACGCACCCTGCCCTATCACACCCCGACGTTCAAAAAGAAATTCTTCCAATATACAAAGATTTATCGAGAGACGATTTGCTGACGAGATGTTTAGGCGGTCATACGCAGAACGCTAATGAAAGTTTCAATTCGACCGTTTGGCGATTGGCTCCAAAGCACCTACATGCTGGCCTGAAAATAGCCGAGGTTGCAGCATTCTTGGCTACTGCGTTATTTAATGAAGGAAATTCAGCCCTTCTAATGCTGATGAACGAATTAAAACTCGTAGGTGGCTCGCAGAGCTTCAATTTTGCCGGGAACATGGATGAGCAGCGCGTGAAAAGACAGAATAGGGCGCAGCTCATTGGATACCAAGGAAGCTCGGAAAGCTCGTTAAGAGGAGATGCAAGCCCCAAATGATGCGTTTGAAGAAGAAGAGGGTGCTGAAATAGCTGATTAACCGGTGAGCAGTTTATATAATTAATTACTGCCTTGAATTTCTCGTTTTCGCTACATTTTTTTTCAAACGCGTTTTTCTCGAAACGACTTTTTTTCAACTGGTGGGCATTCTAGCTCAAAAAGTTATTGACCAATCGTTCTGAAAATTTGTGTGAATATTCTCTATTCAATTACAATCTGTATGAACCTAACTCTGGGATGATATTATTATTAAAAATATTTTTTTTAATGCAAAAAAGGTGAAAAAACATGACATTGTGTTCAAACACCTCAAAAACATGCAATTTTCAACTTTTTTTATGACAATTAAGTTAATATTCTTAGGAACTATGTTATTAACGAAAAAAAAAAATTGTAATGATTACAGATAAAAATTGTGACTTCAGGAATGCCCACCAGCAAAAAACTCGGATGGCGATCGTTCATGGACAGCAGCTTCTAACTCCACTATTTCCAGCGGAAATGACTTGAAAAAATTACAAAGTGTACTTCAAAACATGAATAAAATATCCTCCAAGCTTAAACAAATTCTGATTATTCCTTCCCTGTTAAAAAAATTCACGAAAAACAACAAAATTCCGGCCTCCTAAACTGGTTTCTCGCCTTAAGGGATTTTAGCGATGGTTCTAGTCAAATGTAACCATTCGTAAAAACAAGTCTGAGTCGTCCAGTCTCTCGTGTTTTTGTCTCTCATGGCTCCGGAGCGCGCGCACTCGCGGTCATTCAAATCGGAAACAGTTTGCGGGTCCGGTGGGCACGTTCCGGACCAACTCGTCCCATGTAGATATCACACAAGCACACATACATACAAACGCTGCGTGAAATTCCGTCTTTCTCGTTTCCACGATGTATAAACCAACACATATCATTACATATATATATTTGTTGCCTGTGTGTGTGAGTGTACATGAAGAACGTTCTTGCAATTTCACTCTCTCCACTCGCTGTTCACGAATAACTGCGGCGTCACATCCACGGGAACGCTCAATTTCACTGAAATCGCTCATAGCTATTGCGTCCGGAATGTTTCCGAAGCAACGAGCATGGAGGGAGAACATAAACTTTCAAATATTTGTCACATTATATGTATGTAGAGATCTCGGGATTGGGTGGACGGATCGACTTGTAACAAAGACAAATGGAAAGAGAAAAATTTAAAAAAAAAAAAAAGGTCCTCTTTTTTCAGAATTTTTACTCAAGCCGTTCCTCCGTAAGAGCGATTTGGAGGAAAAGAAAAACCCAAAAACCGTCATATTCAAGTATACAGGGTGTCACAAATGTAACGGGACGGCTGAATATTTCCGCAGGTAAGACAATTTCCCAAAATGTTAAGGTCGTTCCTGAAGTAATTTTTCCCAAGGAATTCAATGGTGACCTTCATTTTGACCTTGGCGATGTCCTTCAAGGTTATTTCAAGGTCAACTTTTGTTTTTCAAATGGGAATCCCCTTTTTTGACATCGGAAATCGATAGAGCGAGAAATTTTACGTACAGATATGTACTTAAGTCACCGGTCCCCTTTGACCTTGAAGGTCACTGCAGGGTCCTGGGTCATGCTAAAAGTAAATCAAATTTTGACCTTCAATGTCAAATTCGACCGATGACTTGAGTACATGTTTGTACGTCGAATTTCTCGTTCTATCGATTGCGGATGTCAAAAAGGGAGTTTTTATTACAAAAAAAGTTGACCTTGAAATCACCTTGAAGGTCATGGTCAAGGTCATGATCGAGGTCACCACTAGATGCGCCTTGTTAAAATTGATAACTTTGGTCTTAACGATAGAATTTAAGAAACTTCCATTCTTGACGGAGGTATCCATACTGTGTTTAAGTTTAATTAAACCTGCAGTGACCTTCAACGTCAAAGGGGACCAGTGACTTAAGTACATATCTGTACGTAAAATTTCTTGCTCTATCGATTGCCGATGTCAAAAAAGGGGGTTCCCATTTGAAAAACAAAAGTTGACCTTGAAATAACCTTGAAGGGCATCGCCAAGGTCAAAATGAAGGTCACCATTGGATTCCTTGGGAAAAGTTACTTCAAGAACGGCCTTAACATTTTGGGAAATTGTCTTACCTGCGGAAATATTCAGCCGTCCCGTTACTTTTGTGACACTCTGTATAAGAGTGCGGCAAGGCTCGCGTCGGCTTTTTTTATTTGGTGTCGAGCCGCTACCGCGGTTCTTGATATACAATGCATAAGTTATTTTTAATACATGAAAAATTGATTCTTCAAAAACCTAAAAAATATTCGGCTATTCGTAAACAAAGTGGTGCACTTTGTTCCAAAAATATGAAGTTTTTACCCCTCAGTTGAAACTGCTGTACTAAATGGTCACGCGCTTTGTTTTTATCTCATTTGTATTCGACCTTTCTCCGCTAAATTTGTCCCTTTTTCCCTCCTCTTTCCTTCTCGCTGCTCCTTCGATCCTTTCCTTCCAACCGGCACGAACAATGAAAGTTAATACTAATTCGGCGTTCAAACAAGCAGTTCGTCTCTCCTGACAATCTCGCAAATTCATTTTATTTAAATTTGATCAATATCTCTATTATTCGATTGAACGACTCTACAAATTATTAGTTGATTTGATATTTTTGGAATCCTCATTTATGGAATTTCCAGACATCTAAGTAACCTTGCCTTGAGGATTTGCGGGCTAAAATTGACCCGAAGATCGTATGAAGGCTAAACAAAATTGAATCAATAAAATCAATTGACTTATTTGTATTGCTGCTTGACATACAGAATTCTGTAGTAGATAAATTGGCACAGCAAGGAAGTGTCACTGGTGAAATATATTTATAAGATTCTCTGAAGTTGATGAACCTTGAAAGCGTTGGGAACAAGCCTGTATTGTGTTAGGAAACAATATAATATTATATTCGGATTTCTGAGCTTCGAAGAAGTAAGTAAGAGAGACAGAGAAATGGAGAAATTGAGAGAGAGAATGGAGCTGACCATTACCGTCAGGCGAGAGTACCGGGCTTTACCTGACCGAGTCGTAAACTCGATCGAGACCAGTGCCTGACAATGACGTCGTCGCCGTCTCAGCTATTCTTGGCATGCCAGTACCAGAGCATCCAATTCACCATCAACGACAAACCCTTCTATCCAGCATCTGTACTCTCGACGTACAGCTCGCACCAGCTAAGACTCAATATACCGTAATATATAGTCTGTCATCATTATTATACAGGTTTCCTACCGCACCAAGATTCAAACTTTACTTTACTACCTTGAGTCGATTACACTCAAATGATCTTGGTTATCTAATTTCTTTAATATCATCTTTTACAATATCAAGTTAGAAAAAAAATATTCAGAAGGATTATAAAAATAATAAACCCTTATTCAGGATGGACATGAAAATGCATGTGGCAACCACGCAAAAATATTTCGATGTAAAAATGACTTCATGATTACTTATTTTTTCATAAGGAACGAGATTTTTGGAAGATATCAATTGATTGCAAAAATAATGCTATGGACAATTAATCATTTTATGAATTTGTTATATATTAACTATATATAACAAATATATCTTTATAAAATATAAAAATATAATATATCTTTATAAAATTATAATTTATCATTTATTATTGTTATTCGTAAAATTCATATATTACAATTTGATAATAACAATAATTTTATAAATATATTTTAATGAGTTGATACATTCAGGTTACAATTTTTCTCAGTATTTGTTACTATGGTCCTCGATATTTTTCAGAATAATGGATTTTCCCACATTTCTCGAAAGAATTTGCAATTGGATTTTGCTTTAATACACGTTCGGATGAACGCCCTTGCTTTAATACACGTTCGGGTGAAATATTCACATTCAATAAAAGTCTCCAGCGTGGGGTGAACATTGCACGCAATCTGTTTTACACCCTTCCTTATCTGATAACTCGCACGCGAGTCTAAATTCCTAGCTATTGATGACCGTTATTTCTGTATATTTTGTGTACGTATATAACAACTCGACTAAGTGCAAACGTTCAATTCTGAACACGCAAAAGAAAAAAGAACCAGAGTTCCAGTGTGCTCTATTTGTTTATCGATTTTTGTGCGATTATGATAAAAATTTATGAGGTCAAATTGTACCTAGAAAATCGCGAAAAATTTCATAGAATTAACTCAGTTTATGATGAAATGAAAAAAGAATGTTATTTCACAAGTTATTCCAAAAAAAGTGTAAATTAAAAAACAAGCTGCTCATTATCTTTACATTACATTTGCTTTGGTTTACATTTGCTTTGGTTTTGAAAAAAGTAGGTAAATTTGGAATGAGGTTTCGGATTGTTTTAAATCATAGTCCAACATCGTTCTAAATATTTTAGCTTATAAATTAATACAAAAATGAGCTGTCTAATTAATTTGTTGAGTTATAAATATAGTTCTGTGATGGAGTGAAGTCGACAATTTTTTTCTTGTACGAGATGACAGAGCCCAATTACTGGGTTAATAAGCAGAAAGTGACTGAGTTTTTTTCACTCATAGGTGAAATAAGATAAGAAAAAGAGGAGAGGGGATTGAAAATCGATAAGGGGGTGGACAAAAGTTCGTCAGCGAGCAAGAGAAAGCTGAAGGTCCTTGACGTAATTTTAATTGAAAAGATAATCCGGCGAGGTGAGGTATATATGGAGAGCTCCGACTCCCCCCCCTCTCTCTCACTCTTTCGTTCTCTCCCCCAAGGACCTGCACTCTCATGAAAAACCTTTCGACCCGCACTCTACGAGGACTTTTGACATTCATTTCATCTGGCTCTCGAAAAAAAGAACATCAACGATACTCGGGGACTACGTTTACTTTTTTTTTACCACTACTCATTCTCACTCCGTTTCTCTAAGGGCTGTGAAGCTTTTGGCAATTTCATGTCCTTTTTTTTACTCCGCTGAGCTAATTGAAAATGCAAAAATGCACAACACTTTTGACGTGTATAAAAAATCATAGTCTGAATATAAAATCTAAAATTGTTTACGACCTTATAAATAGATAAAAAATTAAGCACTATGAATTATAATTCAGTTTTTTACTACGCCGAATTTTATCGGATATTACTAAATTTTTTTTTATTCCGTGGTTTTCGATCGCAATGCCAATATTTCGTAAAATTCGATCCATATAAGTATAACGAGGATTAATGATGTATTAAAAAGTGATGAATTAAAAATATTGGATGTACAAAGAAAAGTATAATAAAATGTATAATGAATAAGAAAAATGAAATAATGAAAAGAAAAAAATTGGAGTTTACCGAAACAGATAAAAATGTCCAAGTATCAATCGATGAAATGTGACGAAATTTTCTTTTGAGGTTTTACCCAAAATATGTTATGCATTTAGACTACGAAAATTGGGCATATTTTTCGTAGGTGCATAGTGAAAGACACTGAGTATATAAATTTTTTTAAACTAACTTTTTCGAACTTTTTCGATTGACATAATTTTTAAAAACTGAGAAAACAGAAATAATATTATTTGGTATTCTAACGATTCGATTTAAAATATCATAACTACTTAGCGAACAGAGAGAGACAGCGAGAGGGGCAAGGAGGAGTCGAAGCCCGTGAACTATTCTCACGTTAATTTGGCGCAGGGAATTCGTGCTTCTAGTGTTACCCGGTAAATCGATCAACGTCTGTAGGAATGGCTCCCTGGGGATAATACGAACATGGTGGGGATATGGGACCGCTGCCTTGGCTAGTAAGGCAATCCGTGTCAAGGGTGAGGAGGGAGGGAGGGGCTTGTATCGGGTAATTAATGATAACCATATAGCCCCACCGTTTCCCAATTTCCACCTGACGTAATTGCGATACGCGTGAACTTGGGAGCACGAATGTGATCGTTCCGCGTATGTGATTCACGCTTCAAAGTACGATTGATATATATGTGTATGAATGTACTATGTATTTAACGTAATATATACACAGCAATCTTGGTTGTAAGACACACTGCAGATATAACATACCTGCTTGATTGCTTTTGAGGATAAACGCTCTCTGTGAAAATCATGTCACCGAGAATAAATCATTCTCAGGTAAATGGATATTTCTGATTACATTAAAAAATAATGAAATGTTACCGTTAAAAAATTACGTGATTTAGAAAGGCAGCATGATATGGTTGCATTATTAATAAATTATTAATATTATATCTATATTTTCGTATTATTGTCGTTAGTAAGTACATTGATAACTAGGCAAACCGAAGCATTTATTTCCAAATTTATACGATTATTATTAGCGTTACACATTTATCATCTGAGCTGAAGTTCTTTTAATCAAATACTTTACCTTTCTTAGTTTAATAAATTAGTTTATTAAACCAGTCATTGTATTAAATTAAACCCCATGAAATAAAATTAATAATATTTAAACAGGTTAATATAATCTATTGTGACAAACAAATGTGGTGTGAACAATGAATATTTTAACTTTTGTATTTCGAAAGTAGAATAATGAAAGCAATATGTTCTATCGTACTGTGGATAACTTGGATCGATCCAAGTTAAAGGTTCAAATAAATATAGCTGAGTCGAGCTTGCATGATCACTTTCGAGAGAGTAGCAGTATTTTATCGTATATATGTATATGCACTTACATTTATTTACGTATTTATTTGTATACATATATATATATAATTGTTTGCATATATAAATATATACGTAGATTTGCACATACATAACCTGTACTCGACTTAAACATCAGGAAAGAGCACCGAGCCGAGGCGAAAGCAAGTAGCAGTAGTAGCAAAATCGAGATAATTAGAACCGCGGGAGCGTTCGACAAAAGCTTTCCACGATACTCGTTAGAACAACCGTTACCTACTGATAGCGCACAATTAAGGAAAGTTTTGGGTGTACGCTTCAATTACGACCAGTTTTAATTACACCTGTCTATATTCTGATCCCTTCCTCTAATGGTTTCTCTTCTGCTTGTATTTACTTTTTTTCCTTTGGAGTATTTTCACTTTAAGGGCCAGGGGATCGTAAGGAGAGCAAGTTTGTACAAGCCTTTGGTTTATACGAATTCAATTCTATTATACTTTTAACAGTTTTTACCTTAATTTTTGATTCAAAATGGAAAAAAATTGAGGAAAAAACTGTTCGTAGATATAGATGGATAGTGAATATTTATTCTAAAAAAACAAACCTTTTCTTAACCTTTTAACGTAGTAGGCTCGTCACAGTCACGTCCAAAAGTCAACTCCGCAGTCAATTTATTAAAGCTCGGAAATAACTTGGGGAATGATGTAATAATGTTTCCCGTAAGAAAATTAAGTTAAATCGCAGAATGTTTGATAGAAAATATCGAAAATCTAGAACAGTGGAAGCTTTTAAAATTTTGCACGTATTCATAGAATAGCATCCTGAATGTGTTCGCCAAATTTAAGAAAATCGATGGAAAAACGCCTCGACGAGACTACTACCTTAAGCACATTTTCCTTTAGGACAATTTTGAGCGTTTCGCCGATGCACTGTTCGTGGTACGTACAGCGAGGAAAGAGTTTAGTTGAGTCAACTAAATGGCTTCGAGAAATACATCAAATGCGATATTTCGTTAATTCAAAAACCGTTCAGTTGTACCAATCATTCATTTTTTTGTTTAATTAGGTAAATAATTTTTGATGGTTTGGATTTTGTTGAATCAACGCAAGATACGTCATCTATTAAAATAAATGATTGGTATAACTAAATTTTACATTTGACGAAATTCACGAAGCCATTTAATTGACTCTTTTCTCAGTGTACGCAGTGTAAAATAGACATATATGAAACAAAATCATAAAAATAATAAACAAATAAAAATTCACATGATCGAACGTGGGAGTCGTTGCGTATTGATTAATCGAAGAGAGACTACAGTACGAATGCTCGAGTTTACGTTGTTTTCGTTTTCGTTATATGTTGTAAATCGTCGAGAGTGTGCGACCAAGCGACGCGAATCGCTAACAACCGTTGTTTACACACTATACCCTGCGGGCCGACAGATCCAACACCTACGCATTCTATGTGCAACATAAATAGCCAACAGTGCACACGTCATTCTCTCTTGTATTATTTATAGTCTCATTATTTGAGCCCCGAGAGAGATTTCGATTATATCGACTGCTTGATGCTTCGTTTAACTGATCGCGTGATCTACCTTGTAAAATACGTTTGAGCTTTATGCTGGAAAAAACAGTGTCACTAGTAACATTATAATTATTATCGTTAATGATAATAACAATAATCGTAATATCCTCTTGCTGAGGGAGTGGAAATTTTAGAGATGGGTTGCTGAGTTCCAGACCTGTGGAACCCCTGGCTTAACAAGTTGACAAATATCATTGAACTGAGATAGTCATAATAATAATAATAATAATAATAATAATAATAATAATAATAATAATAATAATAATAAAATATATTTTTAATATTATGTAGTCGAAAATATATGGTTAAATCTGCTTATCTGTTTTATCGTTGTGCTTTACCACAATGAAAGTATGTATTGGAGGGATTTTGCAATAATTCCTTGGGGACAAATTTGATCAAATCTCCACCCTGGCTTCGTTGATACATGCACTTTCGCGAAACCTCAAGAGAACCAAAATCGAGATCGATCGATTTCTGAGTGAAACCAGACGAAAGATAAAGAGAGAGAAAGATAGAAAAAAAGTAAGAAGAGCTATGTCGTGATTACATTCTGCGAATAGAGAAGGAAAGAGAGTGAAAAAGAAAGACAATATCGCGATAGTAGAAACCAGAGTGATGAAAGAGAGAGAGAGAGAGAGAGAGAGAGAGAAAGAGAGAGAGGATTGAAGAAGTGGGACACGGGCAACTGAAATCCAATTACTACACCCACCAAGAACGTCTCAACAGTCACGCTTAGTGATAGATATATATACTACCTTTTAAAGCTTGCTTCCTCTCGACAAACTGTCTCGTCTCTGTGGCTTTCCTCTCTGATCAAGCTTGTCTTCCTCTCCCTTTCCATTCTCTCTCTCTCTCTCTCTCTCTCTCTCTCTCACTCTCTCGCTCTCTCTCCCTCCTTCCCTCCGCCCCCCCTCTCTCTCTCTCTTTCTCTCTCCTCTCCACATTGTTATATTATGATTGCTACTCACATTATACGTTATCTTGTATAATTAAAAAAGACCGAAAACCGTCATATTCGAGTATATAAGAGTGCGGCAGGGCCCGCGCAAGCTTTCTTTTAATACTTGGCGTCGAGCCGCTACCGCGTCTCTTGATAAGTTACGACTTATCGTATTTACTGAATATTGTAAAATCGGTGTGTTCAAGTACGCATTCCTAAGCATAAATACATTCATGTTCACTTGGAACGCAACGATTGATTTTTTGTGGTTCTCAGACGAATATTGACTGAGTCAGAAACCGCAGAGTCATCGATTGTAGCAAATTTTATTAACTTTCGAATAAGCCTAATCTCGTTTCAATTGGATGCGAATTGACTGATTGGCAGCAGAGTTGGTGAAGAAGTGCAGAACGCAACGTTTCTAAAGTTGTTGAAAACTTGATGTTTCGAAAAAATAAGCACGATCAGCGATACGACTTTGCAAAGGGTATCCCATGAAAAATCCACCCCTTTTATTTTTTGTTCGACAACTCCAGGCCGAGTTATACCCCTTTAAAACGAAAATCGTTTTTCGATCATACCTCAGGAACTAATCGGTTCATTTTGGCCGGATTTCGTGAGACATCATTTTCCATAATCTCTTATAACCTAGTGAGATCGCCTTTTTCGGGATATGCTCCTGAAGTGGAGATCTTGGACCTTCCGTAGTGCACTAAAACTTTCCGATCGATTTTTGAAAACGACCCAAGCTGAATTCAGCATTGCAACTTATCCCAAGTTGTAGCTGATATGCCAACGAAAAAAAAGTACCCCTGATAGTTCCGGAGGCCCTATGAGAAGCGATTGATTTCGAGTTTCAAAAAAACGATTCGATTTTTCGCATTCAGTCCATGTTTCGAAATGGGTAAAATCGAATCGTTTTGGCGATTTTTGCAATAAAAACACCCCCGATAGTCCCAAAGAGCCTAAGGAAAACGGTGGATTTCGCATTTCGAAAAAACGATTCGGTTTTTCACATTTACCCCGTGCTTCGAATTGGGTAAAATCAGTTACAGCTTGGGATAATTTACAATGCAAAATTCGGCTTGGTTCATTTTCAAAAATCGATCGGAACGTTTCGTGAACTGTAGGACGTCCAAGATCTGTACCGAGCTCAGAGCAGGTTGTAAGGGATTAACACAAATGATGTCTCCCGATATTCAACCAAAATCGCTCGATTAGTTCCTGAGCTATCATCGAAAAACGGTTTTTGTTTCAAGGGGGTATAACTCGATCTAGGATTATGACACAAATATAACAGGGGTGGATTTTTTATGGCATCGGATACTCTTTGTAATGTTGTATCGCTGATCGTGCCTATTTTTTCGAAACATCACGTTTTCGAAAAAATAGTAAAAATTCGAAAAAATAGTAAATAACACCTGGCAATATTGCATTTCGCATTTTTTCACTAACCCAACTACCAATCGGTCAGTTCGTATCCGATCGAAACAAGACTAGGTTTATTCGAAGCTGATGAAATTGAATCGTTGTGTTTCAAGTGAACATGACTGTATACGCATTAATCAATATCCCTTTCGCACCCTTATGCTTTCTCTTTCTGTTCTGCTCTTGCTCCCTTATACTTGCTCTCTTACAGATTATAATTGCTCTCTTACAGAAGCTTCGTTACGACAACAACGAGAGTGCAAGTAGTTCAACTGCAGTTTAGTCATACATCGACAATTCCCGGCACTATTTATTCAAAATCGTGACTGGGCGAATAAGCGGTTGCTTTGTGAATTCTCGGATTGAAGGTGTCCCGTAGAAACGTTGTTAGTCTTAATGTTATCGTTTGTATTGAAAGCCTTGAAGTACTTCAAGAGTTTTTACTTTTGTCATTCTTTATAACATATTCGATATGTTAACGGATCTGTCTACTTTAAAACTTTCAAAAAATCGATTTTTTTTTTGCATTTTTCGAAAGTTTATATATTTAAAAATATGCTCTGAAAATTTCAGAAAGATACAGAGCATTCTAAAGGTATTTTTCCATACGTTGAATGCTACCTGAGCGCGCTTGTTCATCTTATAAATTAAAACTTTAAACGCGTTTTTCTCGAAACAACGTTTTCGAACCGTTTGTTGAAAAAATCTCAGAATCTACTGAACTGATCCTTATGAAATTTTAACCACATATTCTGTACACTTATCGCTATATCCGGTACCAGAATTATTGCAAAATTTTTATTTTTACTATTTTCTTTTGCAAAAACATGCAAAAAAAAACGTTTTTTAATTTTTTTGTCCGCCACTTTGTTATTTTTGCATATAAATTAATATTGGAGGTACGGGATATAGCCACTGTCACACTAAACCTAAAACCATTCAATTTTTTTGTTTCGGATGGGTCGTTGTTCAGATTTTTTCAACAGCGCACACCTACCTACTTTTTGAGGACTCCTGTTTACCTGGCATTTTCACACTAAAAAAGTGGTTAAAATCAATATTTTTTTTTTTTTTGTAATTTACGAATGATTTTGTCAAGCCTAACAAGTTTTATATCAATAAACATAACAGTATTCTTAAAAAAAAATAATAAAAATAGCATTTTTTTCATCATCCAAAGTAGACAGAGCCCTTAATTAAAATACAATCAATTGCAAGTAACTAGCGAGAAAAAAATTAAAATATTGCAGAAGCATAAATAATAGAGATTTGTTATAAGCAGTAAATGCCTGAATAATGCCCATACATCCTTTGTATATTTACATTTCTCAAACTTATAAATAAATTAATTATCTTGATTCATTTATACTTCTTCTATTTCCATAAGACTTGAAAAATAAATCAGATTCTATTTTTACACGCAACTTTTGCCAATATTAATTTATTTGCTATTATACTTGCAACAATAGTACAACAAGTTATGAACTTCTCATGAGCTGCTTTATATTTTTTAATCATAATTTTTTATTTTCCGTGTCGTCCAATATATACATGTTAGCATTCGCGGTTTTGGCAGTTTTCAATCCCCGTACACATCATCCTTTTTCAGTCTATCGTAAGTGCACTGAACATTCGCCTTTACCTGCTTAAACTCGAAAAGCTTACTCTTAACTTTGTCGAACTTTATATAAATACAAAGTAGCTTTATTACTTATGAAAATGCGGCCTTTGTAAACGTAACAGAATGTGTGTGTGTGTGTGTGTGTGTGTGTGTGTGTGTGTGTGTGTGCGCGCGCGCGTGTGTATAAATATATATATTGTAACGGAACGCTTTTGCCATACGCTAAACGTCGCTACGCGTCGGTCCGAGCTTCCTAATAATTTTGGAGCAGGTATGAAAGAATCGTGAAAAACGCGGATTTTATGTTTGAAACAAAAACAAAATTGATTTATTCAATAAAACAATGTGAAATTTTCCGAGTTATTACAATAAATGATTGTTTGTTTTATTTCGCGTTCGTGTTATTTATTTCGCATGAATTTATCTGATAATCCGGATCAGAATGGAATCTATATAATTAAACATCTTACCGCGGATTTTGGGATTATTGATTTCAGGATTATTTAGGATAGCTGAGGATTGCTGGGTATAATGAATAACGCAGACTGATTATTTTTATCAAAAACTATTTTGAATTAAAAAATTGAAAATTATAATTTAAATAGCAAGCAGGCTTCCCGCTTCTAGTAGCCATAAATCTAAAAAGGAAAAATAATTAAAAGGAAGTGTGGAATGCAGGCTATAGGCCCCGAACGTCACCGAACGACGCCGATACCCCACACACCACAAGTAAGTATGCGGACCTCAAGCTACGGGAGCTGAACGTCGTCGAACCCCTCCGATACCCCGAGCACCCACAGGAAAAAGGAAAAATGAAAAATGAAAAAAAAAAAAAAAAAAAAAAAAAAAAAGAGAGAATGAGGAGTGACCTTGGAATATGGGAACCCCATTCTCATATTCTCGTACATCAATTTGCTATTCGCTACCCCCAATTTGCGCATCGCCTGCACAAAAATTGATAATTTTTGTATTTTCACATTTTTTATAATATTTTTTCCTGATTTAATAGTTTTTTATTTTTATCTAATCATTTATCAAAGATTTTCGTGTAATAAAAGTCTTTTTAATTATTTTTAAAATAATAAAAAAAATTCACTCCTATTCGTTCTTTCCCTTGTCGCATGCGTCACGCGCATGCGCAAAAACATTCGTTTTTCTCAATCTCAATTTTCCCGTTATTTTTCTTATAATCTTACCTCACGCATGTTTCATTATAATTTTATTATTTTTTTCGACATTTTACACGTCGTACTTATAGTAATGTCTCTTTTATTATTAATTATCGAAACGTGCCCGAAGTCATGTACGCACTTTTTTAGGTTCGATTTTTCACGATAGGCGGCGGCCTGGCACTTTCGTAAGCGTCGCTTCGTCGTCTTCATAGTGTTCAAGATGGCCGCTGACGAAAGAGTAAACAAAACGCGAAACGTTTTCACGTCATATTTTGGCAAAATTTGAACAAAAATGTCGGGATCGGATGAAAATAACGGGATAAAAAGTTTTTTAAGTGCATCGCGTAAGTGTTTCCGTTTCAATATATTTATATATGTAAAGTTGGATTTTATTTAAATATATTTCGCTTTATTGAACTGTTTCTTATGTTTATTCAATTATTTTCATATGAGCATTATACGAGACACGAAAAATTATTAGCAATTAAAATTCACAATTTTTTTAATCGATTATTTATTGACGCGTAAATAAATTGTTTAACGCCTGTCATAACTCGTATAAATTTCAGTGATTCAGCCCCTCGTGATTATGGTGCTGATCGATTCACATTGAGAGGGAAGTTTTTTTCACAAAATTACCGAACCGATTAATTTTTATGTCTGAAATGAATTTAGTTGTTTCACGGAGGGGGAGGGGGGGGGGGCTCATTGATTCCTCAGAGGGAAATTAAGGGGTGTATTATGGGCATTTGGACGAAAAAGAGAAAAAAACCTAGGATCGGAGAAAAATATAAAAAAAATGCAGGAAGGGTATGGGAGGGGGATGGAAACGAGTGCAGGAGTAGGAAGGGTGGTGTGGTCAGCATTGCTCGTAGCTGAAGGAGGACTCGCACCAACGTCAAGCTCAAGCTCCGTCAGCACCTCTATAATCGCCGTTTTTGTTCGTCTTTTCCGTTCTCAGTCGTTCTCTTCTTATACCGTGATTTCGAACCTTCCAACATTCTTCTCTCTTTGAGCTGATCGCTCAGAATTTTTTCTCCGACCCTCGTCCTTTTTTGTGTTACTTTTTTTCACTTTTCTTGCAATTCGTTATTTATACTCGCATTTTGGGATCTCGTTCAGAACGCTTAATCGAATCTGGATAGACAAGAGAATGAAGAAGAAAACTGTGCTTTCTATAGACATCCCACTGTCTGATTGATTACTCTCTTATACTATGTCACTTACGATACTATTATCCGCCTATTTCGATTATCGTTCCCCAAGAAATACAATCAAACGAATCATCCGAGGAAAGTCTGCTGATATCCAGAAATAGATCTGAGTTCAAAACGTTCGTTCTAGCCCCAAACATGTGATTTGCTGTTCATCAAATTTTTGAATTCTAGAGAATTTCATTTGGCCTTGTAGATCGAAATTTTCATTCGAATCAAACTACGTATTTATTGAGCTATTTTTATTATTTAAAAATCAACTTTTGTGCTCGTAAGACTAAATTTGTAAGTGTACATTTTTTATAGGTCACAATGATTAATTAATTTAATGTGTTAAAAAAATCGTTTAGCAAGTTCATTCATTAAGTACTCTGTGTTTTAAATAGTTAAATTTAGATAACCCAACAATGGGTTACGAAAATTATGGAGTTAAGTTAATTAATTTTATTTTTCATTTAATGTCTTACCCACGTCGAGTTTTCTACTCGGGATCAAAAATTTTGTACTAGAATCCGTTGGGACTACATTTCAATAAGAAATTATTCGCAGATCATCAAGGAAGTATGATACCTTTGGTATAGAACCCAGGTTTCGACGAAAAGGACTGGAAAATGCGTTCCTTGTAGTTTACTCTTGGTCAATGAAGGGTTCACGGAATGTCGCTATATATATTATACATGAAAAGATCCACTGGTATGCCTGAAGTACCTCAGAGGGCTTTCTGTGTGAATGTGAGAATGATTCGTTCGTGTACAGGGTTTTCCGGTCCAAATTCACATGGCAATGATTTGACTTCATTTTAATTTGTGGCACGTAATTTTTAAGTTTATTTTCACGATAATTGAATAATTATCAAGAGATGCGATTCATTACTTTTTTTGAATCCTATGACGGACTCATTGTCATAAATATTTGATCAATTATATAAATGTTCCTCAGTATAGCCTTTTTTGCCCATAACTTTAACCACACTTTGTGCCCACTTCACTAAATTGCGTGTTCCCCCAAGTATTTTGCCCATAGCAATACTATTTGCACGTATTGTAACGCATTCGCAAGAGGGTTCAGGGAAAGTATAGAAAACCTGGGCCGATGTAGCCAACTGTATTTTTACTGAGTTTTCAGTTAGTTAATATCATTAGAAATTCAGAAAGTCTGACTTCCGCTATTCGATCGATGCGCGAGCCGGAATGTCTAAATGGTCATCCACGCAAGTTCTGACTTCGCCCGAAGTTACTTAATATGGGAGATCGTCAAAGACACACTTCGGCCGTGTACCCATTGCTATCGAATTGCTACCTTCTCAGTCTTAAGTATTGAAACAAAAAAATGTGGTAAAGAAAGTTTGTATTTATTCGTTTGATATAAGTTAGGTTTTTATAGATATGGTCGATTCAGTTTGGAAAATCCCATGGATGCATCTAAGTACGTATATTCCTTCGCGTTTAACATTGTCCTTTACCCATTCTATTCAGGACATTCGCTACACACTGAACATCGTACATACATTGTAGGTATAGGCGTCCAGTATAGCTCATAACTCTCTTCATGGTCGAGCCCATTCATTGAACTCGTAAATGGTATCGTAAAGACGAGATACGCATCATATTGTATACCTTAAACTAAAATACGTAGACACGGTATTGTGCACCTGCAGTCTCGCGTACAATCCTAAATCATTTCAAACCACAGAAATTCTGTCATAAATTCAATCAATTTTAATGAATACTTAATTGATTGTGAAAGTGAATATTCCATTAACTTGTAATATTTCTCAATCTATATTTTTTCAAATATTTTATATAAATTAACAAAAAACGTATCTGACGAAGCATTTAACGCAATGAAGTATGAAATCAATTTTGTCTAATTTAATTCAACGCTGTTTTGTATATGTGTAGATAAATAAGTAGAGATATTTAAGGTATTCCTTTCGCGGAGGGCCATATTTTTTGGGCGCACAAGCAGGGCTCTCCGCACTTGTTCATAAATTAGGCTCAATTTTGTTTAAAAAAGTTATAACCAATTATTAGTCCGAACTGTAAACATAAATAAAAAATATCAGCATAATTGTGTAAATTATGAAACTTTTTGATATTTTTTGGAGAGCTACAAATGTCGACAACCGCACTGTTAAAGGGAGAAGCTGGACTTAATGTATTTGGTTAAAAAAAGTAGTGAAATATGAGTGAAAATACGTATAAAGTATGCAGTGACATTGGTAAAAATGTGAGCCAAATTGTAACGGGCAAAAACAAGAATAGCGTTAAAAATGTTGTAAACACTGTCGAACCTCTTGAACGTCATGGCTGCGAAAAATGGTCTGTTGATCACATTTTTTCAAGTTCTATCGTACATATTTTTTTCAAACGTCCAGTAACTCTTTGTTTTTATCGTTGCTACGGAATCTTTAGAATTTGATTTAACCATAGGACAGTTTATATCAAACATCTATCATTATTTGATATATGAATTATCAAATAGAAATGTGAGCAGCAGGTCATCGCCATAAAGTGTCGTGTAAATTAGACGATTTTCAAACTTATAATTATTTTCTAAAGGTTCGGTAACTTGGCTCGATATTTTTCCAGTGGAATGGGATGTATTTTTGCTTTTTTGTACAAAAAAATCTGTTAATTGTAAAATATTCGAGTTCGTGAAAGGAATACCTTAACGGATTAGAAAAAAAATGTTCTGGACTCCATACTTCTGGGTGCAAGAATATTTGATTACTTTGCTGATGGAATTAAATTATACTTCTTTTAATTATCAATACACAATTCTAAATTCCTAATGGATGTAATAGGCACTTCAAAAATAATATTTCTAATAAATTTTCAAGAATCCCAAAAAACGTTGGAAATTCATATCAGTTTTGAAAAATTTGAACAATTTTCAGGAGGGGTGTGATATATTTTGTGCTCGCATTTAGTAAGTCTATATCAATGACAGTTGCATTCGACTATCGTACACAGAGAAAACGGGGACGAAAATTCAAACAGATACTGTTAGAAATCCAGAGGATTAATGCTAAAATAACATAGCATTTTGAGGACAGTACCGAATTTTAGTACTTATTTAAACGTCGGAAAAAAAGTTCTAAAAAATGCGTTAGGATTATATGCATTAGATAATTTAATATGCAATTAAAACGAATCATTTCTTTTCCTTGGTGCAGTCTGATAGATATTTACACGACATATTTATTCTCTATGTATAGACAAGCATTAAGTCATATATGTTTTATGTAAAAACAAATATTAGTTACCAAATTCTTGGACAGAATTGGTTCGAACAACTGAACTCGTTTGACTGGCGGAATTTATGCTCGCCGAAAAGTGATGTCTGAGCAAAGTCTTGGCACTCTGCACCACGCAGCGGTCAAAGCGAGAATCGAGCAGCCAATACATCTCAAAAGAGTAACAGTTACGTTAGCTATCAAGCAATATAAAATATACGGAAATGAAAAATTACTATGCCAGACAAATAGTCCTGCTATCATGAAACACTAGACAAAGCCTGCACTGAAATCTGACTCGCATTTGGTATTTGTTCTCTTATTGAAGGTGAATTTTTACTATGGTGTTTTTCAAAATTTTTCAGTTTCACGGCATGTTTACTCATCAGTTATAGTTCCTAAAGGGCATTGTAAATATTTCACGAAGGCACATCAAAATATTCTTTTTGCATACAATATCATTTCTTTGCGAGTTGCAAAAATGACAATGTCTCATTGGGACTGTTACCTAAATTCTCATATTCTGCACAATGTATAAATGATATTTTATTTAAAAGAACATTATAAATGTTACCTGATGAAACAGATCCGTTTTCTCCGTGTGACGTTCATTTTGAAAGTTTGTCTCGAAACTTTGAATTCATATATATCTCGTCCTACTTCAGTTTGTTTTTGAAAGTCTACCCTACTGCGTTAATTCACATACATATATAAATATATTGATGCATATAAAACATCGTTGAAAAGGAACAACGGGAAACTCGTCTACGTGGTGAGCCACCGGAATTACACAAACTCATAAATCTTAGTTGTGGTATAATACCGTACGCGAAATAATAATAATGACAATGGCAAACTTCAAACAATAAGGCTCATGGGAACAATCGTATTGAAAACAGTGAAAGCGGAGCTTGACAATAGGGTGGCGTCTTACAGGTACTAACGCGGCCATCAGACACGAGAGGGTGGCTATCCTCTATTTTCTCTCTCTTGAGCCTTGCCCAACTGAAGCCCCTCCTCCTACCTTCCTTTCTTCCCTCCAACCACCATGAATACCGGTTAATTGTTGTTCGGCGATGCACTTTCGAGCACGAACCGCAACGATACGAAGCTTTCCTATTCTTTAAAGTCCGAACTTTTCCACTGACATAGTTACAACCCCCATTACTGTGTTTTTCAGCCTCTTTAGCGAATTCGCGGAATTAAGGGAAACATGGTACTACAGTACCATGTTTCGAACAGCTATACGGTATCTTATCTGGTTTAATTAAAAAAAAAACTCTTTTGTATTTAACGTATTGTAAAAAATTCTTTTTTATTTTCCAAACACGATAAAAGTTTCTTGGGTTGCGGGATATTTTTAACAGTTTTATTGATAAGTACCCCTTAAATCAACTTTTGGTATTTCAAATAAAATACAGGTTCATCAAATGTTCTAACTCATGAAAAATATTCTCCAATTTTCATAAAAATTTGCTAAAATATTCTGGTAAACGAAATCGAATATTCAAAGTTGGAATTTGTCTGATAATTTTACATCCACACAAAACCTTATCTCAATCTTTGTTCTTCCAATCCTCTTTTTTATTTTTAGCCTAACTTTATTCATTAGTACTTTTATTTGATGTTCCTATCTCTTCGTATTGTTTTCGTTGTTGATTTTTTCCATAACCCATGGAGTCGGTTTAACGAGATGGACTCCAAAAGTTGGTTCGAATTTAACACACCAAGACGATTAATAGAGCATATATATATATACACATTCATAAAGACGAAAGGAAGAAAAAGAGCGAAAATCTTTTCATTTTCACGGCTGAGAAGATGAAAAAAATCAGACTCAAGAAGCATAACACTAACGACTGAGGCGGACTCTTTTTGTTGAAGTTTACAATAAAGATATCTTTAGTAACGCACACTAAGACGACAATTCACACTTGTCTTTTTTTTACTATTTTCTTTCTTTTTTATTTTTCGTGCCCACAGTTAAGATGTGAGTTCTCTCGTTAACTGGACGATGAAAAAGAAAGAAAATATATAAAAGATGCAATGTCTTATAACTACGATGAAATAATGACCGATCCTGCTTCTTTAACGTATATAATGCCAACACTCTTCACAGTCTCTAGACGTCATCTCGGTATCCAATTATATTCGTATATTTTTTCACGATTCTCCGCTACTACTATTGCTCCCTTCTCTCCTACTCTTCCGTTATACTTTTCTCTGGGTCCGTTATTATTGCTCTTAGACTGAACAAAAAAAAACACTTTTGACTTTTGCTATCGAAATATTTTTATAAAAATTATTCAAATTTGTCTCTGAATAATGCAGTGTTGTATGTTTTTACCCATATAGAAAAATCAATATTTCAAATGTCAATTACGATTGTAAAATGGGTCAACCATTTTAATGCTGTACGGAAAATTTGAAATTATTGAAATCTAAAGTATTTCAAAAAAAAAATTGTATTCCGCACTTTTTATCATGCCATATTTTTCAGAAGATAATGGTCTTTTTTCATTTCTGGTAATATTTTTCTTTACGAGAAAACCATTGTGTGGTTTTAATTCGGTTATTTTAATGTTAACAATATTTTCAAGTCGCCTGAATCTAGAGAACTGTGAAAAGTTACAAAGCCTTTTGTTTTAATGACGGAATTTTTCAGTACCCATTCATAATTTTTTTGTTATAATGAATAAAAACGTGAAAATTCGTGTATTTGGATTATTTTTGGTTTCGAGGAGATAATTCCCTCTTTTTAATAACAATAATTTTTAAATGCGGGCCGAGACAAAAGGGAGGGTACCGGAAAATTTTGACGGGCGTTGAATTGCGGGACACTAAATGCTAAGCCTGTAGAAACAAGTGAGACAGCACTTAGCGGTTATTACTTTGCGTAATCTCGGCGATTAAAATGAATTTAGTGCTGGCATTCATAACTGGTAAAAAGGGGCAAGGGTGAAACTGACAGAGAGACCAGCGAGAGAGAAGGAGAAAAAGGGAAAGAGGAGGAAAAGGAGATTCGGTGGCTATCGAACGAGGCCTGGGGGCTTTTCTCCCTGAAGAGAAAACCCTAGGAAACAGCCCTTCTTGGTTTGCCTGTATACTTTCGCACTATTAAATGGCTTTGCCACGTACAAATTTTGGCCTATGAATCTCCCAAGTATTAGCGAAGGCGTGCACACCTTGTGGTCATATTCACTCTCCCAGCATCTCTCTCTCTCTCTCTCTCTCTCTCTCTCTCTCTCTCTCTCTCTCTCTCTCTCTCTCTCTCTCTCTCTCTCTCTCTTGGTGTTCCAACGAAATACCAAGCCACAGTAAATATACAGAAGCGTGAGACAGGAAGTATAACCTGTGAAAACATTACCTTCATTGTACACCACAATTCCACGTAATATTAATACGTTTTCTCCCCATAAAACAAAATTTACTTGACCATCGTCCATCTTCAAAATGCATGTATAGCTTGACCAATGACAAAACATGTTATCAAAATTTTTAATTGTTAGAATGCAACATTTTTATATTTTTTATTGACGTGATTTCGAAACTTATCAAATTTGTTTCACAGATTAAATTCTCGCGTTTCTGACCAAGACCTAAAAAAGGGTGACCAATTTGAAAGAAACAAATTCGAGAAGAAATATTAGGAAATGATTTCTTCTTTTTTTTTGAAGACGAAGAAAGTAACCTTCAATCTCATATCAAATACATCATTAACTATTGAATTAGAATATTTACAAATACGCTCGATATAGATTTTCCGATAAATAATATACAATTTCTTTTTTTTTATCCATATATTGAAAACCAAAGTAAAAATCGAGATTTTTAGAAGTAACGTTTCGTGCATTAATTTTTCAAATACTATTTTTTGTAGAATAAAAAAATGTTGTGCTAAAGAACTTTTCTTGATTCATATAGAAAGTCCCATATAAATTTAGACTTAAATCCTAGATCTCTGAGTCTAAATAACGTGGCCTGAATGTTGACATTCGCACTACTCATGTCTCTAAAGACGCACACTTCTCGTGCGCAATTTCACGTGAGTGCTAAAACCCAAATGGCTTTCCCTTCTCTCATATACTTACTCTCATTCTATGCATGTCTATGTTACCACTCGTACGTTATATCGCACGAGGATATTTATTCTCCGCCCTTTGAGTGGCAAAGGAGTATGGCAATAAACGTCAAGCTCATCCTGATCCTTCACGACTTCTCGGGTTATTCAGCCTCGAAGCTTTGATGAACAAATTGTTTCGACTTATTTTATTTTCTTTTTTTATTTTGCTATTCAGCATTTTTAAAAGTCGTCCAATAGCAATAACCAATAATTTTTACGTTTTACATCTTTCGATGTGTACACGGTGACAAAAAATATATTGTTTCAACTAAAATTTTGTTGAATCAACAAATTGTGGCGAACAAAATGAAATTTGTTAATTCAACAACATTTTTGTTGATTCAATAATATTTTCATCGTAGTGAGTAATATTTATTTGAGACAGCAAATTAAGTGGTTGAATCAACCAAATTTTTGTTGAGTTAACGAATTTCATTTTGTTCGCTACAATTTGTTGATTCAACAAATTTCTTTTCTCAGTGATAGCGGGTACTTTTTATCACACTTTCTTATATATTCAAGGAATATTTATAGTCATCAACGTTTTTTTTACATATTTGAATTGTCAGTGAATTTGATCTATTGTGCGAAACAAGTCATATTTTTCGATGTTTTTTTTTTTCGTATTTCACGGTAATCATAAAGATTTTTGTATGAGTAATTGGACGAAATAACACTGTTTAATAATAAAAAATTCAATAAATAATCGAAACAACGTTTCCCTCCAAATATGAGCAATGTGGCATCAAGAAGGTAGATTTTCTTATATGGAATAGAGATTTCGTCGTGACTCAGTGGCGTTCAAGATGACGTATCCGAGCTAGCTTCTTTTTGAAGGAGAGACGATTGGCATTTCGAGAGGTTTTCCAACTTCACGCCAATATAGCCAGGTGTGCCGTGTGCGAGAGTTATTTTGCGCTTATTTGCACTCCATCCCTCAAGCAAAACGTATGCAAGCCCAAGCCAATCTCTCGTTTCATGGTGTTCTGTCATAGAACATTCTCCCTCGTGTTTTTTCTCTCTCTTTCTCTCTCTCTTTCCGCTCTTTCCGTCTATACCTGGTCGAGAGATTGAAAATTTCTCGTCTCTATAAATAGAGGAAGAAAAACAAATATATACGTCCTGTATGAAGAGAAGGACGCACGTGTGTACAAAAGCAGTGACAAGAAAGAAATTGCGAGATGCGAAAATTTTCCGCAAATAACGAAGCGCGGAAACCTTCGCTTTTCGCTCGCTATTTTTACGTTCGCTAAGTGACTCGTATGAGCGAACAGGACATTGAACAAAAACTTGTCTCCACTGGTTAAACCTGTGCATGCATTTTCTCGAGCGCGCTTCAAGCCCCCGCCGTATTGTATTTTTATTCAACACTCGGACGACACAAGCCGATCATTTAGTAGATCGCCGTGTAGAGCGGGTGTAGCCCCCCCCCCCCCCCCACACCGCGGCTTTATATATACGACAGAAAAAATTTGTTCCTTCGTCTATGTACTGCTATGTATGGACGTAAAAACCTAGTGCAAAAATATTTTCCCTCGTAGGAAACGTATACTGAAGAAAGAATTTAGTTGAATCAACCAAAGCACGGTGAAATACGTCTAATGTAATATTTTGTTAATTGAAAAATGTCAAATAATTGCTAAAAAAACATTCAATTGTACCAATTGTTATTTTCATAATATCTGATAAAAGAAATGATCGGTACAACAGAATTTTTTTAGAGCAACCTTTCGACGTTTTTGAATTAACAAAATATTATATTCGATGTATTTTACCGTGCCTCGGTGAACTCAACTAAATCCTATTACGGTACGCAAATATATTTACACAATTGAAAAGTTGACGATATTTCATGCATTATTTTTTCCTTAATTTTTCAATTTTAGATTGTTTCCAATTTTTTAAATTCAATTATAGAATTATTGTAATTTACGTTATTTATATATGACAATTATGTAAATGATAGTTTTCTTCAGTCAACAATTAATGAGTCTACCATTTTTTGCCATCTTCAGTGAAACTATTTTGGACTGAAGGGAAAAATTCATTGAAATCTTTTGAGAAAACTGCTAATTGCGCAGAAAGCTTTGCATCAGGCTGATAAAACTTGGGGCTAAGATTGAAAGTGCGAGGAAAGTTTGACTAAAAGCAGGAACTCACCAAACTCTGCCAAGGGACAAGCAGAGCAAGCGGGACAAGGGAGAGAGAGAAAAATGGTTTTGTCGATATATTTTAATTGGAGTTTCAACTGAAAGTTCACGAAGTTTTGATAAGGCTCAATAATCAAACAAAAAATGATTTTTTTTCTTGGCTTTTTTTGGCATGTACAAAAATGGATTTCTCAAAATCATTGATATTACTGTCGAACATCAGCTAATAATTTTTTTCATTATTTCAAAAGTAAAATACATGTAGAGCCTTGGCCAAAAGTATTAGGCACCCTGTAATTATTCTATTCGGACAAAAAGACGAATATCTCGGTCAAAAAAAATCGTAAACCAATTTAGCAAACGGGGTTTTAAAGCAGATAAATTCAGCTCTATTTTGATTTTTTTGCTTAATTTTTACGATTTTTTTTTTACACCCGGTACGTAATTTTGAAAATGACGGTTTTTCACGATTTTCTCACATTTTACAATCGGGTGGAGGTCTTTAAAAATTATTAAACTGACTGTTTGGTAAGAAAACCTTGAAAAATACATCTTCAGCTTTAATTTGATTTAAAAAAAAAAATTTGCAATTTTCTTTCGCAGTTATTCAGTTTTTCTTCGAAAAAAGGCAGGTTTTCGAAAATACGGCGTAACTCGGAAACTATGGGGTTTGAACTAATTTATGTGAGGAGTGAAAAGTTGTATTTTATTAATTTGGTTAAAACCCTTCCGTTTTCGAGGTTACGCTAATAAATTAATGATCGATTGTCAACCAGAAATAGCGAAATAAATAAATTTCAAAAAAAAATCTAATATAATTTAGGTGAATCCAATTTCATAAAATAAAACTTTTCATCCCTCACACAAATTAGTTCAAACCCATTAGTTTTCTGTGGTTTTTTTTGCACCATCCTGAAGTTTCGGTTTTTAAACCAACTCATTTAGAAAGCCATATTAAATTCCGTTTCAAATTATTGAATACCGAAGTTCCTTCGAGGTTTTTTTTCATATTTGTCTCGTCTTATTTTGCTTGGAAACATTATAAAATCCGGAAGGTGGAATGAAAATAGAGAAGAAGGGGTGAAGAGGGAACAGCGTCGAGTACTGGGCTCCGTCAATGAAATTACTTAACGAAGTACGTAAGGTTGATTTTTTTTCTCTCTCAACTCTCAGTTGAGCTTTCACTCCCTCTCTCTCTCACCTTGTATCTCCATTGGTCCAATAAAAAGGTTATGAAAAAATAAGTCAATTTTCTACGATGTTGCGCAATCCCTCGTGACAAAAAAAAATAGAAAACCCGAGGATAATCTTGTTTGTCCGCCACTTACGAGAAGAGCAGCGCGCAGCCTCTCGTTCCGTTAATACACTCGAGAATAAACGAGAATAAAAATGAAGCCCTGCTATCTTTCTTAGACACTGTGCCTCGATTCCCGTGAAAAAGAAATATGTTTAAACAGTACAAAATTATAATTAAAATGCGAGACTTGTGAAAAAAAATTTAATCGTTTCGAGAATTTGAAAAAATATATCGCTTCCGGGAGAAGAAAATACGACGTAGAAAAAAAATCGTACACGCAAGAGAAAAAGAGAGAGAGAAAGAAAGCACCGACAGAAAGTAGACGGTAAATATTCTCGTCACGGTTCGTCAGATGGTGAGAAAGTTAACGTTCTGCCTTTAACAGAAGCACTCAACCAAACCATCATTTTTATACCTGTAAATATACATAATGTATGGGGCCCTTTATCCCCCTCATGATCATTATATTGTCATGGCTGAAAAACGTGGGTTCGTTGACAATTGAATTTTTATAAGTTAACCCATGACTATACAGAATTACGTTTAGATTTTTTAGTTTCTAATAACTCGATTATGGTAAGTATGAATAAAAATCTTTTGTCCATAATCATAGAATAAAATTTTTACATATCGAAAAAAATGAATTATTCATTTTTCAATACTATATTAATTATAATTTTTTGCGATCAATAGACGTACTCCTGATTTTTGGATAAAATACTTTAAAGAGCAAAAAGAATTCATGATTTTACATTTTACGGCAAACCAGGATTAGAAAAAGATTTCTGGAAAAGGAATTAAAAAAACAAATGCAAATCGAAGGGGCTTGAATGAATTCAACAAGGTTTTCATTCATTGTCACTGAATTATGCTTCTTGAAACAGATGATTTTTATACTAATAGCTAACAAGAATTGAATGTTATAGAAGCATATTTTCGAAGCTTTTTCGAAGGGTTGTTTCGTAGCGTAGATCATCAGAAGGACTGAAGCTTTTTGTATAAAATTTGAAATTTTGTGCTTTTACTTTTCCTTCAAATTTCTTTTTAATATTGGGTTTGAAACTTAATTCCCGCTGTTTTATATGAGATGAGGTAACTAGTATTATTTTCATAGAAGTAACACTAAAACTACACTGTGTTGAAGTATTGGACATAATCTGCAATATTCAGTATTCGAAAGTGAATTGATTTGTACACATTACTTTTTTTATAATATCAAAAATGTCAGGTTTTGAAGCAACGAAACATCATATGCGGGAAACAGCATATGCTTTTTCGCTTTAATTTAAGAAAAAGAACTGCGGAAATCGTTTGCTTTAAAAAGCTTATGGCGAACACGCTCTATCTGAGACAACGTGCAGAGATTGGTTTAGACGATTCAAAAGTGGCGATTTTGACCTTAAAGACAAAGAACGTCCAGGACAGGCGAAAAAGTTTGAAGATGAAGAATTGGAGGCCTTAGTCAATGAAGATCGATATCAGACCCTTAAAGAATTGTCTGATACATTAAACGTTACTGAAATGGTTGTTAGCAAACGTTTACACAATCTTGGATTGGTTCAAAAAGCGGGAAATTGGGTACCATAGGGTACTGCCAGGTGAACCAGGTCCATCATCGTCAAAACGCAATATTCATGCTCAAAAGGTGATGCCGTGTGTTTGGTAGGATCAAAAAGGTATGGTGTACCACGAGTTGCTGAAACCGGGTGAAACGATCACAGCTATTCGCTATAAACAACAATTAATGATACTAAACCAGGAGTTGAAAAAAAGCGGCCTGAGCATGCCAAATGCTATAACAAACTAATTTTGCTCCGTGACAATGCTCGGTCACATGTAGCAGAAACCGTAAAAAAGTATATAAAGGACATGAACTGGGAAGTCTTACCTCACGCGTCGTATTCACCGGACGTAACACCGTCCGATTATAATTTCTTACGAGCAATTCAGAATGATTTGTCATCACAGCATTTCAAGTCTTTTGAAGATATCAAAAAATGGATCGATGAATGAATCGCCTCAAAAAGCAACGATTTCTATTGACGTGGAATCCATTTGTTGCGTGAAAGATGGGAAACGGTTTTAGTTTCTGAAGGACAGTACTTCAAATAAAATAGAATGTACCGTCAACTACCAATATATTTTTTTTTTATCGAAAACAGCGGGAATTAAGTTTAAAATCCAATACTTGGCGTCGAGACGCTACCGCGTCTCTTAATTAGACAATGATTGCATTATTATTGTATTATTACACTGGCCATCGATTGATATATCTATCGCCAGTGGGATAATGAACGACTCTACTATGTATGCGACGTTCACTTGTCATTCAATCCATGTATGTTGAGTCTCATTCACGCACATTCTATACAGGGAAATAGATACACACACACACACACACACACACATACGTACACACGCGCGCGCGCGCATACACACACACATACATTGGGCAAGTAAGCACGCCCCTACCTTGCAGGATTTGCCTCCAGTGGCAACGACGCACGTCATTCACACCAAACTCCTAAAGCGCAGTATCCTTAGAACAGGATAACAGGAGGGGCCGCCACACCGAGAGACTGGAGGAGCACAACAGAATATTCCCTCTCTGAATATACCGAGTGTCCTAAATATTAAGCCCGCCTTTAATAACGCAACTAATGTTATGCCCGAACGTTTTAACGACAGGGCTGAGAGAGAGAGAGAGAGAGAGAGAGAGAGAGAGAGAGAGAGGAGAGAGAGAGAGAGAGAGAGAGAGAGAGAGAGAGAGAGAGAGAGAGAGAGAGAGAGAGAGAGAGAGAGAGAGAGAGAGAGGGAGGGAGGGAGGGAGAGAGGGAGAGAGAGAGAGAGGGAGAGAGAGAGAGGGAGGGAGAGAGGGAGAGAGGAGGGAGGGAGGGAGGAGGGAGGTAGAGAGGGAGGGAGAGAGGGAGAGAGGGAGGGAGGGAGAGAGGGAGGGAGAGAGGGAGGGAGGGAGAGAGGGAGAGAGAGAGAGGGGGAGAGAGAGAGAGAGGGAGAGAGGATGAGAGGGAGAGAGGGAGAGAGGGGGGGGGAGAGAGAGAGAGAGAGAGAGAGAGAGAGAGAGAGAGAGAGAGAGAGAGAGAGAGAGAGAGGAGAGAGAGAGAGAGAGAGAGAGAGAGAGAGAGAGAGAGAGAGAGAGAGAGAGAGAGAGAGAGAGAGAGAGAGAGAGAGAGAGAGCGAGAGAGAGAGGGAGAGAGGGAGAGAGGCAGAGGGAGAGGAGAGAAGGAGAGAGAGGGTCGGGGGAGGGGGGGGAGAGAGATTCATAAACCAAAGAGGTTCCTCAGGATGTGCATCACGTTCCCACATAAAACTAAATAATTAACTAATTGGGATCACTATTTAGAGTGCTATAGGCACACCTATCCCGTGGTGTAAAGCACGTTAGGGAAAGAAACACAACGTTAACTCGAATTAACTTGTCAACAAAAGTGTATTTTCATATGCAAAAATAAATGCAAGCGAACTTGGTAGCGGGCTTGACAGGGTATGACCAAGGCTTACCTGCGACTTCGAGAGCGTTACCATCGAGAAGGACTAAAAGAAAAAACCGAGGCATTTATCCGGCTCTCAATGTAACACTAAACCCCAAAATATGAGGTCGATTTTTTCAAAAACGAGTAGAAAATTCATTCACAAATTTTGAGCTATGATAAAGAACGTGAATTTTTCTGAGGCTCAAAGATAATATGGGCCTTAAAGTGGGTCTAATGAGATGGAATTAATTGAGTCAATTTAATAAATAGACAATTGTGGAATAATATTATATCTTTTTTGCCATATTTAATAGTGTCGCGATATATTGAATAGAAAATATATTTTGCATTTGTCTCTCCGATTCACTGTTAACAAGATATTAATTGATTAGTAACCCAGAATCAGACGATAGATAGACGAGGAAAGAGAGTTAACCACACCGAATGTCTTCACGGGACCTCGGACTGGCTGCTAGTAATTGATTGATTCCTCATGAACGCCATATCGGAAAGAAAACATGGCGAACAGCTTTTCTCTTCACAATTTGATCATCAAACGATTCTCTGAAAGTTGAGTGCGACTTTTAAGGTAGCCTGTATATTGGTGAGATTATGTATCTATAAGTCATATGAGGCACTCCAGGAGAGTCTGGAGTCCTGCTCTGTGCATATGTATACGCAAATCCCACGTACAAAGGGAGACATTCAAAGGACGAAGTCTATACGTATGATACTGTGTGGGTATCTATCATTAATCAGGCTCATTCATCCTTTCAGATCGGACAGCTTGATTCAATATACTCTCTATTCTCTCTCTCTTGTCCTTTCCATTTTCTACTTTTTTTTTTCTTCTACATTATTTACCTTTTTCTCATTTTTCAATATTTAAAATATTATATTATCAATTGCTTATTTTTTCCACATTTCAAAATAGCATGACCAAGCGCATGATCATTGAAACCAAATATCTTAAATTGTCGGACAACCAATGAGTAAACAAATATTATGTTCTTATCATTATCATTTTTGATTATTAATAAAAAAAGAATAAAAAAGCGGCGTTTTGCTCATGACGCGTGTAACAGAGAGTTAATTATCGAGTATTATATTACTATCTCCGTATACATAAAATATTTCATTTCAACGTGATTGACGTACTAATCCTAGCCACGTGCAATGATTAATTAACGAGAATGAAAATGCATCGTTCGAATTTCTCATTAAAATTCTATCATACACACACACATTATTCATTAGGAGACAGAAGAATCGGCCCGTTATCATGTTTCCACCAATGCTTCTCATTCATAGGCCTCTGATTAAATAGCATTACGATGTACATCAACCTTTCAGCCATTCTACTTATAGGTTTATGTGCGTATATATGTGTGTGTAAATGTCCCAATTGAATTACAAATTTCACGCTTATGTACTTTACCCGACGTTACTAATGGATTCTTTACTAACATAAAGTATGTATGTACTCTCTCTTTCTCCCTCTGCACGACTCTAATTCTCTCGTCAAAAACGTTGAATGTGTGTTTTTGTGTTACAAACTCGCGAGCAAGCTTGTATTAACACTAAATTTGTAATACACTACGTGTATACAGTATCCAATTTAATGAATGTTCATGTTAAATCGTGCTTGCGAACCGTACTAATTTTCCACTCACACTAACTCTCCGAAAAATAAATCAAAATAAATTCTTTCATTTAATAATAACAATAACAATAATAATCATGATAAAACTTGATTTCGAAAAAATCTCAAAAACGTACAAACTTTTTAGGAAATCTTCCTTTTTTAGTGAAAAAAAAACTTTTTTACAAATAAAAATCTAGGGCTTGTTTTTTTATAGTTTATGGCTTCCGGATGGATGCTATGTAGAGTTTCAGCGTATTGCCGACGTTTCGCAAACGTTACAGTTTGCATCATCAAGGCTGAGAGTTCCGATACTGAAGCTCCCTGGTCTCAGGTAGTCCTTATATACGCATGGTCATCATTCCGGATGACTCCACCAGCCAATCAGAATTTTTGATTGATCAGCTGGTGAATTAAAAAAGGGCTTGTTTTTTTGTTGAAAAGTAGAAAATAATCAAACCACGTATTTGAAGAAAACAAAATTTATTTTATCACCGATGCTTAATGGAAATTACATTTCAACAAATATTGATAGTAATCGAACACAAGAAAACAGTTGAAAAAAAAAGATTGCAATTTTACTTCTAGCAGGTTCAGGTTTTTAAAATAAATCGTTCATTGTACTTATAATTCTTTTGGGAGACGATTTTTGTGTTCTTTTTTCAGATACAATATTAGTTTCTCTTGCTTCATCGTAATCGAAACTTTCCTTTTGAGAACATCAGCATTTTATTCTTCTGTGATAGTTTTTTTCTGTCTCTTTTTTGTGACTTTCTCTCTCCTTCTTTCGTTTTCTGCTCTTACATTTCTCTCTATCTTTCTTACACTCACAAATCATTCTGCCAGATGCGCCAGTTGATCGCACCGACGAAGAGAGTTTCCTCTATAGATTCAATTTAATCTCACAGCTAGTTGCAACGTTTGTATC
Organism: Rhimphoctona megacephalus; assembly: GCA_963989365.1. Lineage (NCBI taxonomy): Eukaryota > Metazoa > Arthropoda > Insecta > Hymenoptera > Ichneumonidae > Rhimphoctona > Rhimphoctona megacephalus. The sequence continues at coordinate 47,909,648 of OZ022414.1, forward strand.
GAGAGAGCAGCAAGGGAAAGCAGAAGTGGAATTGCGGGACTGCTGAAGAACGTGAGGACCAGACACGCTCTGATACAGAGTGATTGCATTCCCAAAGGGATAGGAAAGAGACAGGAGTAACAGAAACAGAAAAGGCTTACTTGTCATTGAAGAGACTACTGAGGGATAAATGGAGGAAATGTCAGAAATTTTTCTTTTTATGATTCTTAATCACAATAAATCGTGATTAGAATATTAACCTTATATTATATATATCAAAATCATACCATTTTCTCGTATTTATCGTTTTTAAAGAAACCAAATTTTCTATTTTCATTGTAAACCCTATATTCAAGAGTGAATAAATTGGAATAATATATTTTTTTAAATAGTAATGACTTGTTTTTCGAATGTACGAAGTTTTTTCTACAGAATAACAATTTAAACGTTTTCAATTAAAATTAAGCATCTGGTTAACGAAAATGGTTACAAAATAACACAAAAAAATGTACGTCAAGTGGAAAACATGCAGTAGTATCATGTTCGAGTCCCAAAGTTAAAAAATCTCATTGTAATAAATTTTTATATGGTGAAAAAATCGATGTATATATTTGCCAGAGGAGTTTTTCCTTCCGTGGTCTTTGCCAGCTGTTTGGTGGGCAGAGCGAGGCTAAAGTGAGATTTATGCTTGCAAAAAAGGACAGTCTGTGGGGCAATGACTCGAGAATATACCAAGGCTCCGAGGAAAAGACAGCTAGACGGAGAGTGTAAAAGGTACAGAGAGATTGATGAAAAAAAGGAATAGAGAGAAGAAGGAAATTGGCGTATATCAGCGTAAAAAGACACATCAGGATGTAAGGTTGCGTTGTTTTTTAAGGGCTCACGAACAGTGGAAAAGAAATGTTCCGGTGAGAATGTCAGTAAAGCAAGGAATAAAGAAAAATATTTCGACAAAATGAAGAATAGAAAGTGAATGAACGGTTGCTATATTGTGAGCTTTCGTTTACGTCAATTCAATGAAACTCGGAGCACACAATGACAGGTAAACACAACAGAAAAAAAAATAAAAATGAGACAATTATCCATCAAATATCAAATGCCATCTGATTCGTGGGACATAGAAAAATTTACTATGAAAAATTTAATCCAACACGAATTCTTATTATTTCCAATAATTAAAATGATTTGAAAACATCTTTATAATTATTTATTTCAGTCTTTTAAATACAACCATACCCTTCAGATTTTTCCGAAATTCCATGGATTAATAATCAATGGTTGAAAAAGAGTATTGGTATTTTGTAATAATGGTATAAAATAAAGGTTTTTGTTTGTTTTTTTTTGTTTTTTTTTTCGATACAATTATTTTATGTCATTGCAGTTTTTTATTTCTTTTTCCGTCTATAGTGAATCTCTACTTCATAGATAACAAGGAAGTGCGAAATCTTTGTATCGAAAGGGCTTAATAAAGGAAATCTAATCAGTCTTTAATCAATCGGGCCGAATGTTTACTTGGTTCTTGAACTTTGTGTGTATTATCCTCTGAATCCATTTGTGACGACCATCAACTCCTAACAATTGAAAATACTGTTACCACATACAATTAAATTGCAATTACTAATTGTTTGGTACTATTTGTGGGGTTAATTTTTTTCTTCGGTCTTTCCTTTGAACAACTTTGGGGAAGGTAAAAAAAAATGTAAATAAACGACGATTGACAGTTATAAATTTAGAATCAAATTTATTAATCATAATGGCAATTATTAACTGCAACTTTTCATTAATTTAATTGCAACTTTTGTAGGTCGTGTGAAAATGAGAGGATGGTTAGATTTCAAAATTCCAAAGGGGAAAAGTCCTAAAACATTTTGATTTTTTATGCACCGTTCAAGAAATACGAATCAGTTAGTGGCAGCCAATTCAAAACTTCGATAAAGGGAAGTGGGAGGGGTACAGTGCATTCGGTCGAGCCTTCACTGAAAAAAGGCATAGCGTTGAGCACGGAGGCGTAGTTGGCTCAACAATGCCCTAAGGTTGGATACTGCGAAACCAATGCCGTAGTTGAAACCGCGCGTAGTTGAAGGTAATTTGTTGAGCCAACTATGCCCGCAATTTGAGGTAAAACTTTGAATATTCAATAGAACCAAAACATTTTTTGAATAAAATTCAATAAATATTTGAAATAGTATCAGTGCATTGTTCGGGAAATGCGGAAAAATATTTCAGTAAATTGTATCAATCATGTTTGGATTGAATGAATTGCATTGTGTAATTAAAACGTTTAGTGATTGTATCGAACAATTATGATTTTGAAATGACTGTAAGAAATATTTGAAAATTTTTTTATTATACATATTTTTTGGAATGTTTTTTATTTGATATTTTTGATTTTGTATTTTGCAACTTTCAATAGTAAATACGATTGATCGATTTTTTACTCTAGTAAGAGCGCTCAGCGAACTTTAATTGTACGATAAGGCCTTAGATCTTTTTCTCATAAAACAAGGGTTCGTTTTCTCGACGACCATCAGTCAAAGTGATCGATATTTAAAGATTCAATGTCGGAGCCTTATGGGCACACGGGCGGTGCCTCGCTTACGCGAGAGCGCTCTGCCCGTGGCCCTCTAGCGGATTTCTGCCACACCAGAAATCCAGCCAGGGAATAAGGCTGTCCGGCTACAATATATATAATTCGTGTTAAACAAAACTTATTGTTTGCGCAACGAAATTTTAGTAAATTTAGCAAAAGGTTTATTTGTTTGAATAGTAACAAAAGATTTTATCCAAATTATTACTAGGTAATTAGCTTAATCACAAATTATATTCCGTTGATCTCTGGTGTCATTGAATTCATTTCTCGCAGAGAAGTTTATTCGATGTTATTATTTTATCAAGTCACAGACAAACCGTATACAATTCAACCTCCGGGTGATTATTTCAAATTCAATCGACTCTGTGTCTCAAGTTTTATTTTTTTTCAATGTAACCATATATTGTGGTTGTATCACATGAAATAAACTCAACTCAAATAAATTAAAATTTAGCGTTAAAATCGTGGCATAGTTGTCTCAACGACATTACTTTCAATGGATCAACCACCGAGTGATTAACTAAACGTAATATGACTATTGGCGCAACGAATTTCGTACAACCTCATCGCGTAGTTACACTGGAAAAAAAAATAAAGTATTGCCAACTATGCGATGAGGTTGGACGAATTTCATTGCGCCAATGGTCATATTACGTTTAGTTAATCACCCGGTGATTGATCCATTGAAAGTCATGTCGTTGAGACAACTACGCCACGATTTTGTCGCTAAATTTTAATTTATTTGAGTTGAGTCTATTTCATGTGATACAACCGCAATAAATGGTTACATTGAGAAAAAACAAAACTTGAGATACAGAATCGATTGAATTTGAAATAATCACATGGAGGTTGAGTTGTATACAGTTTCTCCGTGATTTGATAAAATAATAGCATCGAATAAACTTCTCTGCGAGAATTGAATTCAATGACACCATAGATCAACGGAATATAATTTGTAATTAAGCTAATTACCTAGTAGTAATTTGGATGAAATCTTTTGTTACTATTAAAAAAAATAAACCTTTTGTTAAAGCTACTAAAATTTCGTTGCACAAACAATAAGTTTTGTTTAATACGAATTATATATATTGTAACCGGACAGCTTTATTCCCTGGCTGGATTTCTGGTGTGGCAGAAATCCGCTAGAGGGTCAGGGGCGGAGCGCTCTCGCGTGAGCGTCGCACCGCCCGTGTGCCCATAAAGCTCCGACGATGAATCGTTAAATAATGATCACTCCGACCGATGGTCGTTGAGAATACCCGAACTCTTGTTTTATGAGGTATTAAGGCTTATCGTACAATTAAAGTACTCTGATATGAAAAGGTTTTGGCCACCTAATTATGTTAGGATAGGTGCTCTTACGAGAGAGCAAAAAATCGATTAATCGTATTTACTATTGAAAGTCGCAAAATATAAAGTCAAAAATATCAAATAAAAAATATTCCAAAAAATATATATATCAAAAAAGTTTCAAATATTTCTTTACAGTCCTTTCAAAATCATAATTGTTCAGTACAATCACTGTACGTTTTAATTATACAATGCAATTCATTTAATCCAAACATTATTGATAAAATTGACTGAAATACTTTTCCATATTTTCCGAGCAATGCCATGATACTATTTCAAATATTTATTGAATTTTATTGAAAAAATGTTTTGGTTCTAGTGAATATTTAAAGTTTTACCTCAAATTGTGGGCGTAGTTGGCTCAACAAAATACCTTCAACTACGCGCGGAGGTTGCGTCAACTACGCCATTGGTTTCGCTGTATCCAACCTCAGGGCGTAGTTAAGTCAACTACGCCTCCGTTCTCAGCACTATGCCTTTTTTTCAATGTAGCAATACTTTAATTTTTTTTTTCAGTGTATCCGCGGAGACATAGAGGCGAGAATGCGCTTCCCCCACTTCACCCTTTTCTTCGCAACGCATCCGATTAGCTGTCACTAATTAACAAATACCTCATCGACGGAACATCACAGAGAAAAATGGCTAAGGACTTTTATCTTCAGTATTTCGCGATCTTACGACTCTGTCAATCTCCATCAAAACTTCTAGATTCTCTGTATAAGTTCGTATCCATGACGCTCAGAAGAAGCGAGAATGGAATTGAACGAGGAAAAAAGAAGAGTCGAGAATCGAGAGAAAGAAATGGAAGCCCGAAGAATAAAGAGACTCGTAGGAAATGGGTACGTAGGAAGCATACGAGATTTTTCGCTGACGCTTTTTCCACGAGAAAAGTTCCGGTCGTTAGGTCCAACCGAGGAGGATCTTCTTATCCACGTGCAATTCTTTCGCTCTTACATATGAGAAGAAAAATCACCACTATGGCGTATCTAGCTCTGGTTTAAAGTGCACGCAGAGCTTTACACACACACACACACGCACACATTATATGTATGTATTAAACTGCACTTCAGCGCCAATGGATACATATTCTTTTGCAATGCGTGACTCTCTTCCAACACTCAGAGCAATATCTTCTACGCTGCAATGAACATTTCACGCTTCCGTACTCGAAAACCATATATCTTCGACACTGTAAATGTCTATACTCCACCGCTTGTACTCCCCCCACTACGATTTTAGCTACTGTACTCCTTTAAGAATCTTCTAAAATTACTCGCTGTACACTCGTTTTCCAAACGATAAATTTTACAGTCTTTTTTCACTAGGTTGTCTACTCGAAGACTTTCCTTTCGACGTGTAATAAAACTTCAGTTCGGGCAAAATGAGGTTGTCTTCATTTTTGTGAGAACCATGTAGATGATTGAAATTTTCCAAAAGCTTCAAATTATTCTGAGACAACGGAATTTTAGGAAATTCGATTTCTTAATTTTTTATAGCTGAGGTTTTTTTTAAATCGCATTTTGGTTTTTGGAAACTGGTCGACTTAGAAAGAGAAAAAATTCACGAAAATTGCTCGATCTCTTCTTTATATAATGGAAAAATTTGTTGGAACCGAAATTTGTCAAGATATAAAGAATGTATAACAATTTTCATCATACTCACGTATGTTCGCCATGATGAAAAATACAAAATTGTTTATATTTCATAACGTCAATATTCCGGACATACCTGTAACAAAAAGAAACGAGAGTTAGGATAACTATATTTTTCAATGACCGATTGTTGTAATAGCGTGACAATAATAATTGTTCATTGTCGACGCAATAAAATATCTGATCGTTTTGTATCATCGACAAAGTTGTCGATATTTCAATGGATGATTACTCGACGATACGTGAATTGACGGATCGGCTCATTTTATCCCTTCGCGAACTCCGTTGAAAGAAAATGTGTAAGTGATTGAGAGTATAGACGCAAAAGGAGGATGGGAAGGGATGGGTATGGAAGTTTTTCACGTCCCATCAATCGTTTTATGCTCGTTCATCCATTTCTTCTTGGAAAGATACGACACTGTTGTTCGTCATCTCTACTCATCGCGAAAACGTTTTTTCATTTCCACCCGCCAGACCTTAACAAATTTTTCAAGAGCTTTCGTCATTCCACCCTCCGACTATTTTCTATCCAAGTCTTTCCATCAAACTGGCCACTCTCTTCCTTTCATTTATTATTCACCCGCTTCTTGAATTTACACTTCCTCTGTCTCTCCCTTTTTTTGTCGCGAGTTTCAATATTCTCGCAATATTTTTTACTCATGACTAATCACCTTCTTCTATTTTATTTTTGGAGGATCAATATATCGAACCGAACCCCTCTAAACTTTTTTATGTATTGCGGAAAAACGGAATCATATATTTAAACTTGTAAAACAAATCGACGTACGTTTTCAAACAACCCTATTAAATCGTTTAAATAATACGATACTAAAATTTGCATTATTGAATTGCGAAAACCTTTTTGTTTTAGTTCCGCTTAAATTTTATTGACTATTTTATTGTACGGAAATCGATTAAACTTCTTCAATTGACAATGTATGATTTTCCAAAAGATTATTTCAATGTCTAAATAGAAAAAAAGGTGCAGTTTCGTGACAGAACACTGACGAAACATTTATTTATATTCTTTCTCTAATCTGGATAATTAAGAAAAAAAGAAACAAGTCCAAAAAAACGAGAATGAAGGGTAAAAGAACCATGGACATTAAATAAAATAGTGTTGGATCGTGTTGAGTGGGGGAGTTAACGTGAACGGTACAAAAGTCAACATTTCTCATTTCACAGTTTTCTGAATGGAAGGTAAAGGTATATTTTTAATTACCACGCTTCAACTAACACATGACTTGCAAAAAACGTGAACTTTTCCGGAAGCGTGCTACTTTTCTTGCATTTTTTAAAATTATTTTTTTATTTCGAGATCCCATCGCGAGAAAATTTTCAAGTTTGAGCTTTTTTCACATCGTTTCTCGCCACCACCCCTTTTTTGCTGGGGATTTCCCTGTTTCTCAATTTCTCTCGTTCTCTCGAAAGCTCTTTGGTATTCCTCTTCTCTTTTCTCTTGCACTCACTACCCTCATTCGTAAAGGTACATTAATTGCAAGGGCCAGCCTGAACGTACCGCAGACTTGGGTCCTCGTTGAGAGCTCTCGAGTTCGCTACATAGAGCACGACGAAATGAGTTTTTCGAGAAAGTAGAAGAAAAGAAAGAAATAACAAAAATTACAAGCAATAAATCGAGCCTTTTTATACTCGCTAATCATGAAAATGTAATTCCTCGTTCAAATTATTTTGGCCTCTATACATTTAATGGAAGCTTTTCCTTGTTTGTAAGAACGCTTTATTACTATTATGTGTTCAATATTTCAATAATTCAACGTATAAATGATTTATTCCTGACTTTATACCTGTGGAATCGTTCGATTCTGTCGGAATAATTTTTCTTGTTAAAAAAAAACGAAATCATTTTTTTGGTTCCTAATGAATCATTAGCAAATGCCACTCTGTTTATAACCTTATGTTTGAATTTTCCAACACTGTCTAATTGAACTATCGATAGAAAACTTTTACTTAGCATTTTTCTATTTTTAATTTATAAACTTCACCTAATTACAAATAATTCATTATACTTCAACAGTATTCAGGAAGGTTTGTACTTTTTCGGTGTTTTTTATACATCCAATTACTATCTCTAGTTTGACGAATAATAAAGAAGAATATGTATATATTTTTTCCTCTCTCATCATTTACACTTTCTAAACGAACCTTAATTAATATTGGAACTCATCCCGGTAAGCCGACGGGTGTATTTCTGGGTTGAGAAGAAGAGTGCGAGGGGGCGAAGATCGGGGCACGACAGAAACTTCAATTTCCGATTAAATTGGAAGCTCGAGAGCGTCATCCTACTCGCTCGATCTCACCGAACTAATGAGTATTAATTAAGTCCTCGTACTGTTTTTCCAGACTCCACCATTATTTTCCTACCCTCCAACACGATTTTGCCGCAAATATTTATGGATCACAAATATTTCGTTTAATCAATACATTTTTTATAGTGGATTTATGTATGTGGCTCGTCGCATCAATATAATCATTTAAATAATTGAAACATGATATTTTAACGAAAAAACGTAAAAATATTTTTGGATATATTTAAATGAAAGAATTAAAAAATGAAAAAGTATTCGAACAATTCGTTACTTATTGTAAGTTAACTGCAGAAAAACTCTAAAAATAAATATCATTTAGAAAAATGAAATCAAAATTATTCAGCCAATCAATGTTTTAGAAACTGAAAAAATAACTATGAGAAATGATTAAAAGCACTTAAGCAGTAGTAATAATTACTTGACTACAAAATTAAAGAATATCCTAATTTGAAAATTTAAGAATAAATAATTAATTTAATTAATTGAATAATTAGAGTTCTCATAAAATGTCCATAAATTCACGTTAAACCATTTTTTAATTAATCCTCCGAAAATTTGTCATATAGCCCTTCAGCCCTACAGCCTGGAATCTAATAAACTTTTGTCATTTCGTGCAGTGAGTAAGGAGAAGAGGAGAAACGATGATAAAGATCTTTAAGCTTGAAGAAAGAAGTATATATTATTATGATTCTGTCCAATTAATTCTCACGCTCACCTGTGCGGAACGTTCGAGGGTGGTGCACCTTCTCTTTGACATTTTGAACGTTCTCGATTGAGCAATAGAACGATAAGTGCCCAAACGCGTGTTTTACACCATAGATATACATATATATTTGGATGGTCTATTATTTCGAGCCGGTTTGGTACTTTTCTCTTTTACGTTTGTCCACGGTCACGTGTCGAGTTGAATTACAACGATTCAAATTTGAAGAAGCAATAAGAGGCTCTCCCTTAAAAAAGGGCAAACCCTTCTCTACACCCCTCAAGGATATATCGTCTTTTCTCCCCTCAAAATTTTTTCATTCACGATTCTTACCTCAAGTGCGGCTCAACATAAAAGTAAACGCGTCGTTAGCGTTCTCATATTTTTATTCTTCTATTATACGCTTCATATTTGAGTATTATTTATATTCATTTATACCTGTATACAGGGAATGAACACTCGGTACAAAGAGATTAAGTCTGTTTTATTCTAGAGCTACATATTACGTTTGTTAATCGTTAAGTTTGGATTATCGTTGATCACTGCACGTGCACAGCTAGTTTTATTTACAGGTAACTATTTTGATGAGAAATCGAAAAAAAGATTAAAAAAATATATTAGGGGACCCTTAAATGTTCGTTCGAGAAAAAAACGATTTTGATGTTGACAAAACGTTTCTCTTTTTATCGCATTTAATTAATTTTTATAAATTAATTGATACTAATATTTATATACTTTTTTTGGATTCGTTGATTTTTTTGTCCAATTATTTCGAAACGTTATTGTTCGATTTTAAAGAAGTCGAATATATGAAAAATGGCCCGGTTAACGATATGTTTGCAAAAATATTAATTGCGAGAATAACAAAATTTTAATTCGTAAATTTGAAAACTGTGCAAATATGGGGGAGTAAACTATTTGCTCGCTATTTTTCAATTTTGATGAAATTTATGTTTTGTTCAGCCAACATTTTTTTCCACATAAAATTATTTCGATTTTTTTCGATGGTTTCTAGGAATGAAACTTTCGATGTAGATTTTCGGCTACAAATTTCAATGTTATATGGTGAAGGGACTATATATCGCGGTTTTGGACATAACAAAAGCTTTTGATGTGAATTGTGGTTGGCTATTCCCAAGTTTGTGTTTACGCGGCTTTTTCAAGTGGTTACTGCTTCTCACGATGAGATGGAGCATTCGAAGTGGATTTACTTGGCATGTACATATATACAGAGACTTCAGTCATTCAGCGAGAGCCTCTCGAGCCCTTTTGCAGCATTTAACACTGAAATGAACTAAGACCTCGATTTCTCTCTTTTTCGCTCGTTCTCTTTATTCCTCTTTTCCTCGCTGTCTCTGTTTCTCTTACAGATCGTAGGGGGCCGATGGAGTACCATCAATTACCCTTTTCTGGACCTTCTCTCTCTCTCTCACCCTTCCACCCTTTGACCGTCCTTTGAATATTTAACACCCTCTTTTTTATGCGCTCTTCACTGCTTTTCTATCCTTCAATTTCTCCTTTCGTTGGAAGATCTTTGCAAATTTGCCAACGATATTGCATGTTTCAATCAATTTTTTTTGTGAAAATGAAAATTAAGAAAGAAAAGATATCAGACGACGGAGGTCTCGGTTTTTAAAAATGTGATAATTCGGAGGAAATAATTTTTGCTGCCATATTGCACTTTTTACATTTTCCGTGGTGAAGTGTTATTTATACAGGTTTCTTAATTTTTTATAAAAATTAGTATAACTAATAATTTGAAGTAGAAAAAACTGTCACAAAATTATTAATTGAATCGAAATTTTGATTAGATTTATTTGCCACACTAGAAACATTTTTTTTGACTCCTCCATATTCATCGAACTTTTAAATTCAAATTTGTATATCTTATTCGAAAAGCGAAAAAATCCTACGAAATAATTGAGTCTTAGTTTTCAAGTCACCGAATTGTTTGAAACGAAAGAAAAAATATTTCTCAAACTTTCGCAGTTTATCAGGGCTTAATTACTTAGTCGTTTATGGCTTATTATTTTTTATTTATTTTTTTTTTCAAATTGCTCGAGCTTCACTGGTTTCTTCTTTTTTTATTTGTAACTGAATATAAATATTCAAGGTAACGAAAATTTGATACACCTCTAAAACGTGTAAATTAGAAACGATAACGTATTATACGAAAATTAACATGCTCGGAGGCGTAAAGTGATGTGTAACACACCAGTAGAGGTTTCATTATCCTGCACTTAGTCATCTCGTTATTTCTATATAATTTCCATACCATAATCCTTTCGTTATCAAGAGCCCTATTATGCAAATTCAACAAATTTATAATTTGATGCATCGGTCGATTAACGTCAGATTTTTGTGACGATATTTATAAATATTATGATGAATATGAAAAAAAAAAAAAACATTTCATCATTTTATTGTTCTTCATTCCAAAATGAATTTTGTATTATTTGGCAATTGATGAAAAGAAAATTACTTCTAGGAAAATGTCATTTAATATTTTACTCGAGTTTATTATTCGACGAAATAGTTCAGAATACAAAATGAAAAAAAAGAAGTATTTTCCTTTGTAAGAGGTATATAATTAGTAAAAGAAGAGAAAGAAATTCGGTCAGGAATTTAGAAATAACGTTATACATGATGCGTTTCAAATTTTGGAGGTCCTTAATTTTTCATTGCATATATAGCGACTAGTCTCTTCGCGAGGACGATAACGACTGGCCTCTTGATCGAGTCATGGGGCGTTATTCGTCAAATTTCGGTGATCGTCGCGCTCGGAATATTCTCGAAAACATTATTTCGCAAGCATAATCATAGGATAAACGGTACTATCTTACACCTTGAAGAATAATCTCACAAAATAAGAATTTGTATTTCACGCTCGATTACCTTTTCCTCGAGATGATTTACATTACATTAATGATTATATCAGCAAATTTTTTCGTGCGATTCATGTTATGTGCAAATAGTTAGAAAAATGCATAGTTGTTATACATATTGTGCTTGAAAAAAAAAACTTCTCGAAAAATACAAATAATATACAAATACTTCCTGGGAAAAGCATTTAACTACAAAATGAATAAAAATTCCAATTTTTTATCATATTTCCTCGTGGAAAAATAAAAGAGATGACAGTGCAACGAGATTGTTATCAATTATCGTGGATAATCGTTACACGTCGCTGAATATATCGTCGCAAGTGAGGCGAGAGAACACTCGGTTGTAGAGGGAACGAAACTGGGTTAATTTACATTATTACTTGTAACGGAAGTGTGCGAGGGGGGAAAGAGAAAGAGAAGCCGAACGAGATCTAGTTCAGGATGCAGCATGAACTGCGGTGTAACAAATTTTAAAAAAGTCCGGTAAATTGATCAAAATCACAGCTCACCTTGCCATACTTATCATGCTTGTACAATATTATACACAGATTTGCGTGTACGACTTAAAAAGGGTGTGTTCTGTAGCCGAAATGTTCTATAGCAGAAAATACATAACAAAAGTAATTAACACGAGTAGAACATTAAGCAATAATAAATTGACTGAACATAAAATTTTAATAAAACACAATTATAAAATTAGCAATACAAAGTAATGTAACACAATTCGTCTCATCGAGCTATAAGATTAAATCAAGAAATGAATCATTGATTATATTTGTGATCAACGTTTAAGCAGATCAAAACTAAGAAATGAACATGTGTAATGAAAATATTGGGTTTTAAAGTTAATTCCCGCTGTTTTTCAATAATAAAAAAAAAATATTTATAGTTTACGGTACATTCTATTTTATTCGAAGTATTGCCCTTCAGAAGCTACGACCTTTTCCCGTCTTTCACGCAACAAATGGATTCCACGCTAATAGAAATCGTTGCTTTTTGAGACGATCCATTCATCGATCCATTTTTTGATATCTTCAAAAGACTTGAAATGCTGTGATGACAAATCATTCTGAATCGCTTGAAACAAATGATAATCAAACGGTGCTATGCCCAATGAATACGACGGGTGAGGTAAGACTTCCCAGTTCATGTCCTTTATATACTTTTTTACGGTTTCTGCTATATGTGGCCGAGCATTGTCATGGAGCAAAATTAGTTTGTTATGACGTTTGGCGTACTCAGGCCAAACGTCATAACGTCAGGTTGTTTATAGCGAACAGCTGTGATCGTTTCACCCGGTTTCAGCAACTCGTGGTACACCATACCTTCTTGATCCCACCAAACACACAGCATCACCTTTTGAGCATGAATATTGCATTTTGGCGTTGATGGACCTGGTTCACCTGCCAGTACCCATGCTTTTTTTCGTTTGGGATTTTCATAATAAACCCATTTCTCATCGCCAGTCACGATTCGATGTAAAAATGACTTCTTTTCGCATCGTTCAAGCAGCAATTCACCAATCGTTTTTCGCTTTTCGAGTTGTCCCTCGTTTAATCGATGTGATTACCAATTTCTCGCTTTTTTAACCGCTTCAAGATTATGTAAACGTTTGCTAACAGCCATTTCAATAACGTTTAATATATCAGACAATTATTTAAGTATCTGGCATCGATTTTCATTGAGTAAGGCCTCCAATTCTTCATGTTCAAATTTTTTCGGCTGTCTTGGACGTTCTTTGTCTTTAAGGTCAAAATCGCCACTTTTGAATCGTCTAAACCAATCTCTGCACGTTGTCTCAGATGGAACATGTTCACCATAAGCTTCTTGAAGCAAGCGATGACTTTCAGCAGTATTTTTTCTTAAATTGAAGCAAAAAGCAAAGCTTCCTGCATACGCTGTTTCGTTAATTGAAAACCTGACATTTTCGGTATTATAAAAAAAGTAGTGTGTACAAGTGAATTTACACTCGAATACTGAATATTGCAAGTTATGTCCAATACTTCAACACAGTATATAGTTTTAGTGTTACTTCTATGAAAATAATACTAGTTACCCTATCTATAATATAAAACAGCGGGAATTGAGTTTAAAATCCAATAGTAATATACAAATATTCGTATGAAATATAAAAAGAATGCTGTCAATAATGAGGAAAAAATATAACCCTAAATAAGAAAAAGTTTTGTCGAAACTGTACTTATTGAATTTTTAATTCGTTAAGGGGACCGTATGGTCTAGAGCACGAAAATTTCACCTATTTTCACGATTTTTTTTTTGCCATAAAAAATTTAAAAATCGATGTTTTAACTTTTCGGGTTTATTACTACCTTTATTAAGTATACAAAAAAATTTTTTTTTAATTTTAAAAACAGTGTTTATTATCATATAATTGGCATTGAAGACGACCCTCTCGAAAAATCCGACCCGGACGGTGAAGATCGATCCGAGACTTCTACTCATCTGAAACACAAAATTCAAGAAGATTCTTAATCAGAAAGAGTGCAGTTATGGTCGGGACTAGAACAAATCGAAAAAATTAAAAATTGACAAAATGGCGCGCTTTTGAAAAAAAATTCGTAAAATCGGGTTTTTTTTCACTAGTTTTTTAGTATAAACAATAAGAAATTATTTAAATAAAATTATGATTGTAGTTCCGACGATAGCCATACATGTTGTGAACAACATATCCAAATTTCAAGTGATTCGGTTGAATAGTTTTTTTGTTTTCACCTGCGCAGTGCCGAAAAAAGTCGTTTCGAGATAAATGAGTTTAAAGTTTGAGGTACAGATATTTTCAAAAATTGAGCAAATTTTGAATACTTACAGTTAATCCGCGATTCCGGCACCATATAGGATTCCTTCGGAACGTTCATAATTCAAGATTTCCTCACTCCTTTCATTTCTTCGAGCTGTCCGAGCCTCTTTGGAGTTGTCCGTGCTCCTACGGTTGGCGCTCGATACTCGCAGCTCGTCTCGGTTTTGCGCTAGTTGCTCCGCTTGTGGCCCGATTGTTATGCCCATGGTCTCCATTATTTTCAATAGGGATGCAAATCCTTCATTGAATATGCAAGCGGAAATGTGAGTGGCAATATCAATGATTTTTTTTCCGGCAAACAGATGTTTCGGCGCAAGGTGCCACACGCAAGCATTGAAACTTTCGTTATTGTTCTGCGTATTACTGCCAATACACCTTTCCAATAAAGTCTCTGCTGTCAATTCTTCATAAATTGGTTTTAATATCTCTTGTGCTTCATCGCACAGAGCAGGTGGGTGCTCGTAGGTGTCTAAAGTACCTGCAGCCTCACTTTGACGCCACTTGCACCACGATTCGGAACCTGGAGGACAGTACGAGTGTTGCGGATTTTCATCTGTTGAAATTTTGTGATAATATGCTGCCCATATTTCACTTCTCATCCCTTCAGTCGAATCTGAATTACGTCTAATTGCTAGACCGTAATAAGTTGACAGCTCTTGCAATAATTTATTCGTCAATTGTTGACGCTTCGGTGTTTTATTTATCGATTTCCGCTGTGTCTTTTTTCCCTCTTCTTTTTCTGTCAATTTCTTTGTTGCTTTCTTTATTTGTGCATGTTTTTTTTTCGCATCAACAGCACGTTTGTACAAACGTTTTTTAACATGCAAAACACATTCTTTTTTGCAAACTAAAAAATCATCCCCGTAAGGCTTTGTGTCCAATAAGGCTTTGAACGTTTTCGTGTCGCGGACCGCTCTCTACCTGCGTTATGGGCTGTAGAAGCTGTAATATTGAGAATTTCCGCATGAAAATTTCACAGTATATTCTTGAGATACTATACTTTCGACATATCGAAAAAAAAAAAAATCGATTTTTTCAAATTTCTAGACCATACGGTCCCCTTAACAAATCTTCAGTTCTGTCTCTTTCTCGTTCATTTTTCATCAAGCTTGATGAAAAATAAAAACTAATTTATAACTGCAACCAATAATTGGACAACGAGACAGCACTTTTCAGGAAAAACTTGATCAAAAAGCCTTGAAAAAAAAAAAACGAAGAAAAATACTTTGAACCAATTGAACTGACGTGCTAATTTACGTGGCCCTTCATCGGTACTTCATCTTGAACTCTCTCTCCAATCCTGGCTTAACAAGGAGTGGTTATTAATTGGAGACCCATGATTTTAGTACGCAAGACTTTTACTAATCTTTTTCAAAAATGACGCGAAATCATTATTTTGACATTTCATTATTTTTAATATTTACATCAAACCGACATATAGAAAGTAACGGAAAATTTACGATATCTAAGTTAATAATTTTACTGTGAAAAGTATAAAAAATATGTGTATTAGTAATTTATAAGTGAGTCATATAAATATTATATTTATTGTTAAAAAAATTTATTCATATATTTTCACATCATGTGGCGATTTGATACCATGTATATTTCATAATACACCGCATACCTACAATGTTCTCCTCTCATTCTCCCGACTCATGAAAAACGAATCGCGAACCCCTCCTTCTATATTTTCTATAGTTCCATGCACAATAAAGATGTAACTGTTGAATAGATTCATTTTGAACTTAAACCCAACGCTATATATCACTTTAGTCATACATATATGTATATATATAGAAAGAATATTCCTTCAACCGTGTCACAACTCACTATCGCAATATACCTTTAATCCAGACTGCATTCATTCATTCGTACATTAGTCCGAGAGAGTTCATTAATATCAACCATCATGTTATAACGTGAACACTTAGATAATGAAAAATGTGTGACTGATTCCATAAACTGATAAATACATTTTCAAGACTATAATACCTGAGCGAGGGTTCAAATACTTTCAAAAAATTGTTTTATCTCTGATAATGAGAAATATATATAGATGTATATTCATTTTTTTGAATTTCACTTCATATATAAAAGGGTGCATAATGGAACGCATGTAATCCATCGTCTGAGAGCTCCTTTTAATTTAACCAGCTTATTTTGGAACTTTTTTTAATCGACCAGTTGATCAATTAAAAACTCTGATTGGCTGGTAGTCATCTGGAACGATAACCACGCGTATACAAGGACTACCTGAGATCAGAAAGCTTCAGTTTTGGCGCTCTTAGTACTGATTATGCAAACTGTAATATTGGCGAACCGTCGGTAATACACTGAAACTCTATACGGCATTCACCCGGAAGACATAAATTTTTATAATAATCATACTTTTTAGAAAACCGCAAAAATCTTCAATTGTCCCTTCAAATATGGTATCTCAAGGACATCATACTAAATTTTTTATTTTCTCCCCTAAATCATTAAGGGAATATTGAATTTTAACGAAAAAGTAGAAAAATTAGATTTTTCAATCAATTCAAGAAATTTTATCGATTTCTAGCGCTTGAACGGGGCCTTACTAGAACTCATTTTACGTAAGAGTGCATTGAGAAAAAAATATGGTATTTCTGACTATATTTCAACTATGCAGTATGTTTCCCTGAGGTGACAGAAATATTTTATGGTTACTGTAATCCACCAAAATATAGTTTTATTTATTATATTTCAATAATCGAATATATTAAGAGCACATGTTAATTGCAACAATGACATTTTTACATATAAAGTTAAGTATTTGCTACTAGTGGATACTAGTATGTCGCACAAAATATGTAGATCTTTTCACCATCAAAGACAAATCATCCAATTATAGGTATATAGTCAGAAGTACTATACAAGATATCATTAATGACTTTCCTGATGTTATGTATGCCAATGACGATATAGTGAAATACAAGAAACCATATAGGGACGGGAAACATCCTATGCCGAAATTGTTTTAATTTAATTAATTTAATTTCTCCTTACTTTATTAAGGGACAACACCACTGTGACGGCTTCAAAAAATCGATTTTTTGAAAACCATTTAAAAAAATCTAAAATACTTTTAAGGCGTCTTCTCACTTTGGAAATTTAAAAAAATCGATTTTTTTTTTTTTTTAATTTTGAAAGTACATATCTTCAAAAATGTCATCTCGAAATTTCATAAAGATCGGACGAGTCTAACTACATTTTTTGGCGACCGTTAGGTGACTACCTGAGAGTACCCGGCGATCCCTCCAAAACTTTAAACGCAGTTATCTCAAAACAAGGTTTTTCGGTGCTTTGTTGATGAAATTTCGGAAACTATCCGGCCGATTGTCATGAAATTTGAATGACATATGCTTCATAGTTATGGCTATAGCGCATATCATCAGATTTTTTAAATTTTGATTTTAAGAATTTTTTTTTTACAAAAAACTGCAAAAAAATCGTGGTTTTTTTTTACTTTTTCGAAAAACGTGCGCCATTTTGTTATTTTCGCGAATATCAAAAATCTGATGATATGCGCTATAGCCACTGACATACTGAATCTAAAACAGTTTTATTTTTTTGTTTCAGACGACCCGTCTCGGAGATACCATCAACAAGCCACGACCATAACATTTTTACACGGGTTTTTCAATGCTACTGATGTATTATAATAATTGTTTAAAAAAATAAAATAAAAATTTTTTCATGTACTTGAAAGATGTGTTTATTACATAGGATCCGTTTTATCCCATAATTTTAAGCAAAAATCCTCGAAAAAAAATCGCAAAAACAGCCTATTTTTGAGGCGCTTAAAGTGAGAAGATGCCTTAAGATTGAAATGCCGTTGGACCCAGGTCGAAAAAATAATTATTTTCGTAGATATTGAATATTTTGTGGCCCCCGCAGCTGGGCGCTGGTGACGGCGATTCTAAAACGTTTCTGGGCATATCGAATAGCGATCCATACGACGGTTTCGAGATAAAAAAAAAGAGTGCATCGATCATGTCCAAAAACGTATGGGGACGCGCCTCCGCGAAATCGTGAAAAAAAAAGAATTGTCTGGCAGAGGAAAGCTCACCGGAAAATTGATTGACGAGTTGAGCACATATTACAGCTTGGCTATTCGGATGAACAGCGATGATGTTGACAAAATGAGGAAGGCAATTTGGGCAACTATCAAACATAAAATGTCCACAGACAGTGAGCCACAACATGACGATTGCCCGAAAGGAGCCGAGTCGTGGTGTTCGTGGCAGCGCGCGGTCGCAAATGGTGATATTTCTAAATATCGCCATAAACCGCCTCTTCCTCAGGAAATATTGGAGGCAATTCAGCCAATCTTCGAAAATTTGAGCAGGGACGATTTGCTGCAGCGTTGTTTGGGCGGCTATACGCAAAACAATAACGAAAGCTACAATAAATCAGTTTGGGCAATAGCCCCCAAGTGCCAGTCCGGAAGCAAAAAAATCATTGATATTGCAACTGATATCGCGGTATTAGTATTCAATGATGGCCTGAGAAGTCTCATGAAAGTACTGGAGACGTTGGGGATAACCATCGGTCCAAATTGTTTCAACTTTTGCGTTGAGGCCGACGCAGCGCGGATCCAGCTCGCGGAGCGCTCGCTCACAGACGCTGCAAAAGAGGCGAGAAAAGCCTTAACAAGTTCGAGGAAAGAATCAGGAGACAACGATTTGCTTCTTGAAGGCCAGCTATATGGTGCCGGCGTCGCTGATTGAAGGTAAATAATTTTTTTTTCAATTTATAACATAAATTAACAAACCTAAAACTTTGAACGCGTTTTTCTCAAAACCACTTTTTTGAGTGCGGCACGCAGCAGAACTCGAGCAATTTTTATCCGATCGACTTCAAATTTTTACTGTATCAATAAAAATAGATTATCTAGAGAAGTACATAGGATTTTTTCGATATCTCAATAATTATAAAAGTTA
Source organism: Rhimphoctona megacephalus (assembly GCA_963989365.1). Taxonomy (NCBI): domain Eukaryota; kingdom Metazoa; phylum Arthropoda; class Insecta; order Hymenoptera; family Ichneumonidae; genus Rhimphoctona; species Rhimphoctona megacephalus. The sequence continues at coordinate 47,928,919 of OZ022414.1, forward strand.
TAGCCTATTTTCGACGAGAAATTTTGCTCAAAAATCATTCTTTAATTTCAAAGGCGTGCCTATTTTTAAAAAATCAATATTTTTCCAAATCCCTATGTACTTCTCTTCAAAATATCATATTATTAACGAAAACACTCGGTATTTTTTTTCAGATCGACGTTGAAGAGAGTTCTGCTGCGTGCCGCGAACCACTGCGGAGATGACGCGAGAGCTTCCCCAGCGCCACCATGCGGCGTGAAAAATGTGAAAAAAATGTTTTTTGATACATTAATAAACAAGGAACAAAACCCAAAAATTTTTTTTCGAATATCTCTTTTTTTTCCCACAAAAAAAAATTCTTGAAAAATGTGAAAAAAATAGGGGGTCACAGTGGTGTTATCCGTTAAAGCAAAATTACATCTGTTTTCAAAGTCCAATCATTCCAAAAGACCAGACGCGATTTGCGATAAAAAAGAAAAACGTTTATATTCACATTATATATATTTACATATTTGTTCTGTGGGTCGGGATCGAACTGCCTACCTACGGATTTCTTACCTAATGCCTACCTACCTAACTCGGGACTCTAACCACTAAATTATCGACTACTACGGAGTTCTTTGAAATTAAATTTCATCTATAAGCTATATGTTAGTGCACTCTGATTGAAAAAAGTGGATTGCAGTAGAAACGTGTATCTCATCGTTCTCAAGATCACTGAATCCTAATCTAGAGTCAGAATTTTCATTCGTTGGTGGAACCATAATAACTTGAGTTATCAATACAAAAAATCCAAAGTTCCAAAAATTCAGTGACGAAGTCATCGAATTGCTAGCAAGAATGACTTTTTTACAGTTACAGCGACCATCCTGATTGCTAGTGGCCACTAGCTATACCAGTTATAGTAACCATAGTAGTTGGTAGTGGCCAGTAACCATTCAAGTTACAACAACCATACGGCCCTGATATGCATGTATCATTTTCTTTCGATGGTTGATGAAATATCTACTTAGAAGGCTGGATCAAGTGCTGTCATCGAGTAGCAATTCAATGTTTTTTGAATTCAATCCCGCCGAGCGGACTTTTTTTTATTAATTTTATGCATAAATGATTTTTTTTCTTTTTTTAGATAGACACGTGGATAATTAATTCTAGATATTATTACAAAAATTATTTTATTACATGTCTATTTAGAAGGAGAAACGGATTCATGAAAGCAAACAATTACAAAAAATAAATAAAAGTCCGTTGGGTGGAATCGAACTCAAAATCATTGTATTGCGAGTCTAGCACTGATCCAACTTGCTAAGCTGATATTTTGTAAATTCATGAAAGAAAATGGTACATGCTTAACAGGGCCGTACTGTTACTGTAACTAGTATGGTTACTGGCCACTAGCAACTAAGATGGTTACTGTAACTGTAAAAAATAGCCATTCTAGCTAAAAAATAAAATTGGTCGTAATGTTTCGTCTATAGTTACTGTCGTAAAGTATTTTAGTGAGCGTTACTCACCGGAAATTAATAATTACTATGTAAATAGTGTAGAAGTGATTAAAATTGCGATGGTCCGATCGGAATGAAAATATGCTACTGTTGATCATATTTTTGTCTACATAGCAACTTGTTCATAGTTTTGTATTTACCGTATTTTGTATTGTTAAGCTTTTTACCACGAGTAATAGTACTTTTTATGTAAGATATCGTTATACACACCATTCAGATTGTATGTTCAAATGAACATTTCAATTATAGTTAAGTTAATTATAATGTGATATTCCTGTCAATACATTATAGTTAATTTTACTATATCACATTTTACTATGTTAGTTTGTGAAAAAATACCATGGTCTTTTCTCTCAGTATGGTTCATCTTTATCTCAGTCTTGTAATTTGAATCGAAGCGAAGATATGTCCAAAAAAATCGCGTGAAGGCACTAAATGCCCTCAGTGTATTGAGATTCTAGTTCAAAACGATATGTGCTTGTCATGAGTTCAAAGTTACCGAAGAGTAATTCAATGCGTCGACATTGATTCGGGAGAGGTGAGCAGGGAAAATGGCAACCACAATTGGTGCTGGACTGGAGGGTACGTAGTGCGTGGTTGAAACACCGAATGCAACAAGAGCTAACCTTGCTCTCTCGCTCTCTCTCACTCACTCTTTGAACGTTACAAATTAACTGCGACATATTTGCAGGCCCCATAAAATCGCGGTGAAATTTCATGTTTTAATAGTTCGTATTGCACTCAAATAATATATACGTTTCATTTCCCATCGATCTAGCTCCTCGTCCATTGCTCTAATTTCTAATCGTTGTTATTTTCACCGCACAATGAATTTTTCTATAGGTGTAAATAAAAATAAAAATAATAAGTAAAAATAAAACGATTGTTTATATTTACAAGCATATTAATGATTGTATATTTGAAAAATATGTATAGAAATAAATTTTTCAAACATTTCAATAATTGCGAAAACGGATATGTAAAAAAAATGTAATATATTCAACAGATATTTTACACTCGTTTAATAATATTATTGAATTATACAAACGCATAACCTATCCAAAAAATCAGTTGTTCATTTAAAATTAATAATTTTTTTCCATCCAATGTTTCTTGGAAAATATTCAAGTAACAAATATTTAAGTGTCCACGTTATTATAACACTTTTGATGATATTAGTTCACCAAACAAATGAGTTATATCCATAATTGACATACTAAATAAAAATAAAGGCAAAGCACATAGATTTGATTGCGAAAAGGTTATCTCTCGTTGAGAGGCGAATATGTAACAGTGAAATTTTGATAAATTTCAATGATTCACGCGCTAGCCATTTACAAATATGCCGGAAACACAGGATGACACTCAGGGTAATTCAAATTGTTGGATTCAGCTGAGTTTTATGGAGGTTCACACGAGCTGAGTGAGTAATATAGAAATGTGAGTTAGAATCTCACAGATGACACGTGTGGCAGCCCAAAATTATTTATGCACGCGGCGTACAGAAGCAAAGGTCTCGGGTACCGGCTGTTCATCAAAAATGAATTACGATACCGCGACAATTGGAAATTACCGGAAATAATTTATGTACTCGCAACTACGAGGATTTCTCTCTCTCTCTCTCTCTCTCTCTCTCTCTTTGGGGGCGGTTTTGGAGGGTCGGTTTGATGGTAATGTTACACACTCGCATAATTTCGACGAATACGTACGCGGTTACGCTTTATGCTTTGGCCCATTTCAAAATCGTTGACGTTACAAGGCAGAAATGAAATTTGCCTTCGTTTTCAGCGTGTAATGATCGATGCAGGGGTGGTTTTTTTTTGCAATTTCCCAGGTTTATCCCACAAAATGTGGTTCGTTTCACTTAACAAATTTTCTACGTCCTATTATATACGATTTTCAGAATTACATGGAAACTTTTTTTTACGTATAATTTACGCACGTATTTTAAAATTTGAAATTTTATTGCTGAATGTGAAAATCAATATTATCTATGTGAATCCCATGGCTTCATACTAATTGGCTGATGGCTTTGTGTGAAATTAGGGGAGCATTGTAAAAATACATATCAAAAACTCCTATTTGTGGCTTCAATTTTTTAAAATTAATTTAATTTCGAAATAAATACTTCATTACTGAAAAAGAAACAAATTATATTAGATTTAAAAAAAAATTTTTTTTTTTAACATTTTATAATTTCTATCAATTCTCTAAAAATTGTGCAACAATATTTTATTTATGCGGAAAAAACTAACCAAGTATTTCTAAAAATGGTCACGAATCCATCTACCTTACCGTATTACGTTTTTCTTTTTCTTAGCAACTTGCGAAAACTGACAAATCCTCAAAGCAAAAAATCAAAATGCCTAGAGGATGTTTCTTCACAAACGAGAGAAAGAATATACGATACAAGAACGAAATATAAAGTATCATTGAGGTAAAAGGATTTTCCGGAGGTTCTTTTGCGGTCTGTATACTCGACGTTTTACGAAGGGAATAAAAGAGAAAAAAATGTAGGAAAGAGAGTAAAAATCGAAAGGTTTTCTTTGAGAAAAGTGACATAACATCTAAGAAATCTAGCTCATCACCTCTCCCTCCTCTCCCATTTGGAATCGTCCTCAGGATTCGAAAAAGCTATGAGTAGAAATCTTTCAAATTCTTTTCTAAAAACTAAGCCAATTCGAGAGGATGAAGATGGGACAAAATTGAGAAAAAGACAAGTATTATCATTCTTTGATTTTTTTTCTTTTTCAGTCGTTTTGAAAAAGCTCTACATATAAACCCAAAGTTGTAACTTGTGAAGGAAAAGCTTGATTCGCTATGGTAAATGTGTCGCTCTCTTTTTCTTACATTTCCTATCATACTTTCTCGTTTCTTCGTGATTGTCTTCAATGTTGCAGCTTCATGAAGGAACGAAAGAGGATATTGTATAAGATTTTTTATATCAAAAGAGTACAAAGCTTGTAGAAGAAAGGACGAGGCAGAAGGGTCATTTCATTCTCTCGTTTTCCATGCTTAGGACATTCAGAAACCGAGATGCTCGACGTACTTTTTCGTAAATCGTCGAGCCTGTTTTCTTTTCCGCGGACTTTTAGAATCTTTTATTTGTCCTGATTTTTCTCACTTTTCTCTCACTTCGCGCAGAACTTTCTGTTAAGCCAGAAATTGTTCACTACAACACTGCAAAATTGGATTTCACAAAAGTGAGAGCATGCAACCACGCAGTCTTGGATTCGTATGCTGTTTAATAACCATTTTTTATTGTGTTCGTACGCAGCGGTAATGGGAGACAGGAGAAAAAATTTGAAAAGAGCAAAAAGAAGGAGCAGAGGCAATTATACATTTTTAACAAAAGAGTTTGAAGGGAATGTTGCACGTAGCTGTTTCATAGACCACCCTTAAATCGCATGATTTTCTGAAACACTTTTGAATGCTCTGCAGTGCATTGTGCCGCATAACGAACGTAAAGAATTCGACTTGCACGTAATTGGATGTTTTCACTGTTTAAAATATAGAAAAGTAAGGGATGGATCATATTTTTTTGATAAGGTAAAAAAGAATTCATTACTTCATCAAATCCGCATTTTATCGTAATTATTACAGAAAAACTTAATTCATGCATATGAATAAAAATCAATACAAACATATATTATTGATTTGAAATCTTCAGAATGCAAAGAAATTCCTTGTTTAGGAATCTCAGACATTAAATCTGCAAAAGAACGGAAAATGTAAATATCCACGAAATGGAATGAAATGAACATTTTTTTTTACATATCATCGATCTAGTAGGGTTTTATACACTATGAAAAAAAGATTTGCTTAAATTGAATCATAGTATAGTTGATTTAATTTGTTGAATAATTGTTTGTAACGATGCTTAATAATATACGGGATGTACAATAATTTCTCTTAATCGCTTCAAAAGTCAAGTTTCAAGACGTAAAATTACGTATAATTGATTTGTAATTAATCGGAGCACGCTACATGATTCGATCTATATAGTAACTTGAAACATGTAAAATTCGTTCATAGACGTACTATTCGTGCCACAGTGTAAACAAAATGGTCACGCCAACATCATAAACTTCTACGAAGTTTGCGGTCTAATTTCCGCCATGTGGCAACTTCCACGAGTTTCAATCATCATCCCCCCCTTCTCTGTGCCCTCGCTTCATCCCTTATGCTCTTAGTGCACCTCCTGCTCATCCTTAATTCATTTGATTATTATTCTGAATCCATTTAACCTTGTACCTAATCATTCAAATTATATCATGCTTCTTAAGTTGAGCCTCCGATAAAAATGTTTTGATTTGCATGGCTGAATAGTAACGAAAATGATTATTTTTTCTACGATAACTTTAAAACTTTTGTCAACTTATTTTACGCAGAAAACCAAATAATTTTATGTTAAAATAATATTAAATATTATTAAAATAATATTAAATATTATTTATTAAATTACAAAAGTGGAAAAAATTGAATTTTCACTGAAAAATTTAAACATTAAAATTCTACTATAAAATGATTTTCAGGAAAATTAACTTTGCTGGTGTTTTTTTTTTACAAATCCAATGTTTCTCCTATTAAATACACGGTCCATTTAATTCTTAACTTTAATTTAAACGGAATCAGCGGAAAATATTATTTACCACGTTATCGATGAAACCGTAAGAATTCGAAACTTGCAAGATCATGTATCTCGGCCTTCCGAGCTATTAAGGTTCGTTGATCGTGGCCTGGAATCTCAGTACAGTGTGTACAAGCTGATAAACGTGTAATACTTGCACACTTTCTAATCGATCTCTCGTCATGGTCGTCTCGGTTCAAGGAGTATCTTTTCGTGCGGATAAAATGTTTATCGTTTTTGAGGCTCAGTATCGATAGGAAAAAGAAAACATTTCGTTGTCCAAGTATACATTAAAAATCTAACGAGTTTATTGATGTTGGGTATATTTTAATTATCGTAATTCGATCGACAACGGTAAATTTTATGATGGGTATCTACAAGCGTTGAAGCATTTAACAGATTTCGATGAATAAGTTTTTTTCATGAGAGATAAAAAAATGCGAGTTGGAATATCCGGAAATCTATAAAACCTACTCATATTTCGTCTGTTCATTTTCTTCCACAATCTTCATTATTTCCTCTTTTGATTTCCGATTATTCGCATTTTCTTTCGAGAAGGTTCGAGCTATTAATTAAAACTGTAGTATTGTGAAAATAAGGCAAACATCAATTCGATTGAGGATAAATGAATATTTTACGAACATGATAGAAAATCAGAATACGTGAGCCAAAGAATAGGCAAACACCGAAGAAAACTCGACAGCGGAATGTAATTTATTCTGCGTAAGGAAACCAACAAAAGAGGAATAAATCCAATATAAAAATGAAAGTCAAACGAGGTAGTGCAACGCAAGATGGAGTTACCTCGATGCAAAAAAAGCAACGGCTTTCGTCTGTTATTCTTATATTCTACCGAGGAGGAAATCCAAACCTCTAGTTTGAAGCACGAGTGTGGATATTTTATCCAAGACAGACGGACGGTGGTGTGAATTGATTGATTCACAAAGGTTTTGTAAAATATCGCAAATATGTGGACCTTGAAAATTTGCAGGGGATTCCAAGTCAAAGGGAAATTTTAATTGGGTTTTAACGACATTCCTCGAAGGTGTAAATATCAGAAAAATGTAATTTGATGCAAACAACGGATTTTGAGGGTTCAATTAAAAAACTGGATAAAAATTTATCAAATACTAAAAAAGCCCAAAGCCGGACGCTCACTACCCAGGCACAACAGAGGTGACGAGGAGTCCAAACCATCGGGATTGCAGTAGAAATACTTGAATAAACTTTCGAATTTTCATTGGTATTTAGCCGGGCGTGGAAAGCGGAATCCATTGGGGGATCCGAAGCCCTTACCCACTGGGCCAACAGCTCTCGTAATTAATTTGATATAAAAAATATAAAATATCATCAATACCCCATAAATTTATTTTCAGAAAAATTATGCATTCAATGAATACATAAAATGCAATGTAATATTGATCAAATGATAAAAATTGATAAAAAAATTCTTTATGGTAATAAATAATTGCAAAAATAAAAAAATAATAAAGTCAATTCTAAAGACTCCTAAATTTCCGGAATAATTGAATCTCAAATCTTTCAACAACCACAATTACAACTACTAGACTAAATTGCTGGCTAATTCGAAAATTTATAGCTCCCAATAACACGATACTCATTCGAAATATCGTGGTGACCTCAATTCATATATCCGAACATGATCCAACATGCTGCTATGAATAACAGCGGTGTAGTACAAAGTTTTGGTATTGAAATGTTTTTCTCAGCAGGTTGAGAAGCATAAGAGCGTAAGTAGAATAATTTGATGCGAAGAATGGAGGTAGTTACGTCTCTTTATACAGTGGGATTTGGCGTGTACATTCTCGTGAATCTGGACCATACGAAATGTTGGGCGATAAAAAGAAGAGTAAAATGCAAGCGGGAGAGAGAGAGAGAGAGAGAGAGAGAGAGCGTGGGAGGCACAGAAGCAGAAAGCGTAGAGTACGGTAGCAGAGAGGAGAGCCAACAGCAGCCAGGACACAAAGGCCATCTCTCAAAATCCCGAGTTCCAACGTTATACCACTGGAACATACAGAGAAAGAAAAGAGATGAGCAGGAGAGAAAGAGAAGACTTCGCGTGTGGACCCGCGTGTTCCTGGTCTCTACAACGAGCAACGTCTGCCACGTTTTATCGGGGCACCGTTTATCACCGCACCGGCATAGCCAGACAACACAGAGAAACCGAGCTTGCAAGCGAGCTGAGTGTACCTCTTTTATCGTGCTCTCTTTATCTCTTTTTCTCTCTCTCTCTCTCTCTTTTACTCTTTTGCACTCTCGTTGTTGTCCACAAGCCGGTGGAAAGAGGAATCATCCGCGCGCGCATAGAAAAAGAGATCGAGAATGAGAGAAACAGAGAAAAACCATGAGAGAGGAAAAGAGAGAAAGAGAGCCGTGAAACGAACCGGTTGAACAGCGTGCATTTTACCCTCCTCCTCACGGCTTGGCATTTTTTACCATGCAACCGCGAACTCTTGTTTTGAGTGAGACGAAAGAGTGGGGGAGAGTCACAGGGAAGTAAATATATTCGTCGTTCTTCTCATTCCCTTCATCTCCTTTCATTTTCAGATATAAAACTCAGTGCAACGAAGAGCCGTTTCGTTGGTTCCAACCAAGATACACTTTGACCATTTTGACCTTGTCAAGAAAACATACTTTTTACTGGTTGTATATATGAATTTATGAAACTTTCGGTTTACATGCTTCCGTAACACCGAACGATTTTCGTTTGACGCTTCCGGGTTCCGACACCTGATGGACATTCCATAAACTTATCCATATGCTTTTTTTATTATCACCAACAACTTTCAAAACTTTGGTATCCTGGCTCGTGGAAGAATATGACGTTACGAGATATGTTGCAAGATCGTGCTCGTGTTTTATGTACAAGTGAATATGGAGACGAGCCCGCTTTTATTTCATCGCTTAAATATACAGTGCTCCACATTTTACGTCCATCCTTGTAAATATTCAAAAAACCACATCGCCCAAGACGGAAATGTTCACCCGGAGAAAAATGGACACTTGGATCACGTTACGTTTCTACTTTTTTAGAAAGCTTTCACATACTGTCGAGTCAAACCGACAATAAAGTTTTTTGGACCGGTTTGAACAAAGTTTACAGGAATAAAGATAATATTTTAGCTACAATTTCAGCTACAGGCAGAGCCACATATTTTTATTTTACTACCAGTAGCGTCAATAATTATTATTGCATAAAGTATTTTTTATTACCTAGGAAACGATGTTTCGTAGAATTTTTTAATTTTTTAATAGCCATGTGCCAAGCATTTATTTTAGCTTGAAACAATCTTCAGTAATTATCTCAATGACAATGATTGAATTCCATAATTGGAACCAATTTTATAAACCATCAGTTTAGTAACGAAATGTACAAATTTTTCTTCTTGAGAAATCGCATTCATTATTTAATCAAATGGATATTTCAATTTTTAATCCTCGACAAAGTAGAAGATCTATTGACTGAGCTAGACTCAATTTCGTTCAAATCAATTTTTTCTCAAAAAATGTGAGCGATTTGTAGCGACTGGAGAGTTCCAAGGTTTCTTAATCTGAATGAAACCGTCTAGTCACGATCGTTTGTCTTCCTAGATTGAACAGCGTGATATTTATTAGTAGAAAAATCAGGAGTAATATCACTTCTCTTGACAGTATATTTATATATGTATCCACATGGTACAGAGCATTTTAGAAGCAAAAGTAAAAACCATTTAACGTCCACGGCTAAATTCTCAGTTAAAAAGTATTTGGGTAATTTGTAATTAGACCGAGGTGTGATGAAGTTATTAATGATTGAAGTTTTAACATATTAGATAGGCGTGAATAGACGCACAATCCCCACCATTTGGCGGCCCACGCATCTCGTTGGTTAAAACTTTAATCATTAATAACTCACGAAGACTTCTTCGGATCAGATAAAAAATACAGATACTTTTCGCCTTAGAATTTAATCCCGAATCTAGATTCACGTATGAACTTCTGATTCTGAGACATTCGTACACACTTTATTAAGTCAACTCATTGTATTTTTTACTAGGTATACAAGAAAAATCTTTTCTTCAACATGAAGATCCCGGAGTTTTGATATAAAGCTTACGTTATTCTCTCGGAACTGTGAGGAAGGCACAACTGAGAACGCGGATCTATTCAGCCTCCGTGGAACATTGCCACTTAAATGCATCCTTGAGAAAAGTAATAAAAAGTATCTCGGGTTCTCGTTGGATCAGATTGGCGGTACGGCTTCTTGATGGACAGCGGAAAGAGGAAGGATGAGGGAGAATGAGTGAGAGAAATGAAGTTACGAAGTAGCTTGGTAAACAAGTGAGTGCATAGTACAGTCAACGGTAACGAATTCTTAAAGAGGAATAGAGGAAGAGAGTGAGAGAGGAAGAAAAAAGCCGAAGGGAACATTATTCTTGTATAAATCTAATGTTATATTGACCGAGACGTTGTGACGTCATTTGGTGTATTATAAGAGGAAGAAACGCAGATTTAAAAGGTGATTGTTTTCTTTCTCAGTCTCTGGGAATGATATTAGGAACATAGAAAGCTCCAGAAAAAGAAAAATAGACCTAGAGAGAAATGAACAACACGACGTTTCAATATTGCAATATTATTTGATACAATTGATAAGGAAGCAAGTAGCATTATGAAGTTTGATTCTTACAGAACCCTTCACTCCTCTTTCCCCTTTTTCTGCGATATTGAAAAGTATAAAGGGCATTTCATGTAAAATAATTTAACTCGCATAAAAATTGATCATTTCATAACTGAATTGAACTAAATTATTTTTTTATACGAATCAAAAGATCAACGACTGATCAAGGCCATTTACATAACAAAAATAGAATCGATCCATGTGAGAACAAAAACCTTTGGGCATAGAAAAACATTTTTTCTCAATCATTTGTATAACAAGTTCAATTTTTTTAGGAATTGAAGATGATTCTTTAGACATGGAATGTCCTGTTTGCAATGGTTTGATATATACATGCACATTGCTGTTTCGTCTTCAATTTCCTTCCCAGGGTTCATGCCGAATGTCCTTTTTTTGCCATAATGCTTCAGATTCAAAGTCCTTGAATAGCGGAGTGTACATTGGTTCAGCTCAAGAGACAGAGGAAGATAGTATGAGAAGCAGAGATGCGGGACAGACAAGAGTAACAACTATTTAATAAGGAAACTTATTCCATTTCCCTCTTGACGTTCCTCTCACTATTCTTTACCATCGGATCGTGGTGTTCTCTACTGAGTCTCGGTCTGTTAGTTCCCTCCCTCTTTGGCTTATGTTTCACATTTGCCCGTCCGTTTTTGTCGTCCTTTTCATTGGTAAATATGTGCATATATATGTATATCCATATGTGGTATCTGTGTGTTTATAGACGTTGCTGCTTTTCCTAACGACCGTCAGAGAACTGCAATACCTTTACCAAGGGCTGCCCCCTCTCCTCCTCCCCGCCCTTCCAGATGGAACAGCCATTAGCTATATCATGTCGTATATATACCAAAGACAAGATGTCGGTTCTCTGGTCCCAGGTCTCTCAAAAGCTCTCGGGGATTTCTACCGAAGACAGAATTTTGTTTTGCACCCTACTTGTTTATAGCGAAGCGAAGCACAAGATGGAAAAGAGCTTCTCTCGTTGGGAAAACATTTGCATCTCTCTCTCTCTCTCTGTCTGTCTGTCTCTCTCTCTCTTTCTCTTTCTCAAACGGGAAGGAATCTTTTTCATTCCGTAACTCCACTTCCTTTCTCGTATTTACCTATGTACCATGCAGCCCTATATTTTTTCTTCTTCGACCACTTTCCTACCATTTTTTCTCCTTCCGGTTTCGAGTTCCTGGCAAACATTCTATCGAATCGCAAAGTTGTGCAGAAGGCGAAATTTTGTTGGATTTACTCAAAAAATTGGAATAATGTTAAGAATTTGAGTGTAGACATTTTTTAAATATACACTGAGAAAAAAATTTTGTTGAAAATACCAAATACGTTTTGTTGCCTTAAAATTTTGTTGGTTTAAACATTGCTCAGATGCGCTAAATAAGCTACAGTTATTTCAACTAAACGTGTCGGTTAAATCTTATTTATCTGTTCAACATTATGATTTTGTCAGAAAAACTACTATCATTTATTTGATTTTTTCTGATTTTTATTTGGTCTAACAAAATGTGCATTTGATTATGAAATATCAACTCAATTAAACGATTTTGTCATACTGAAGGGATATTGCATACGTTCAACTGAATGATTTAGGATGATCCAACAGAACGTATTGTTCAATCACGTAAATGTAATTATGAAATTCATTCGCTCAAGATAACAAAACATTTTGCTTAAGGACTGTTTTTCTTTGTTCCATCGACTAAAAGTTACTTCAATTTAATTAAGTCACTTGTTCATATTAAAAACGATTACTTTGTTTCTCTAAAAATAATTTATTTAAAGATACGCATTATTTTGCTTTGGTGATAACTATATTTCACGAAAATACAACAAAATATTTTGTTCACGTACTGGAAAAAGCAGTATTTAAATTATCAAAGTGAAAAGTTCAATCGAACGGTGTATACTTACAACAACAAAATGCTGCGTTGATAAGCGAACACATTTTTTCAAAATCGAGAATAGATTCAGTTAATTCGGTATGTTGTAATCACAATGGAACGAGACAATTTTCTTTTAATTACGAAACTGCTTTAAACAATTGGACATAAAATTTGAAGAAATAAGAATTCAATTAAGTTGCGTAAAACTCAGTAATTTCAAAAGCTAAAATATAGTCAATCTAATTAAATATCTTTTTTTTCAACTAAAGCCGATATTGAGTGAACCAAAAACCTTTTTTTAGTGAAAGGTCTTCTTTTGTTGTATAATCTACATATATTGTTAATGTGAATGAATATGAGGTTGCTGCAACGACACATTCCTTCGTTGTAAAGAAATACATAGCTTTTATAACATTATCCCTCGTTCATGATAAACGAATATGCATGATATCGATCAATCAAATATTGTTCGATTTGAATATAAAAACGCTTAATTTAAACAAAAGACATTTGTAATTCACGTGAGGACAATATATACATTTAAATGTATTTTTTTTCATCATGGATAAGTTTTTATTTTTGATTCTGATATATGTATACAAACTTCTTAAGGCGCTCTATCCATTGTCTGAGTACGAGAGAGATAGCTAGAAAGCAAATTCCCATTTTTCTCGGAGAAAAAGGAACAATATAACACCGCCTTATAAGTCAAAAATATGTATTCACCTGTTTTTTTAACGTAATGACTCACATAGTCATACACGTAAAAAAATCTTTCTCACGGGACTGTAACCCGTGGTGTTAGGTACAAATGTTCGCTACCTAATTCTTCATCAGAATCGGTCGGAACGTCGTACCCTACTCGGCTCCCGCAATTTATGCCCATCCACAGACCGGCGTGTATGTGAGAAACTTGGTGCTCTGCGTCACGCGGTGGCCAGAACGAGAAGCTACTTTAACGTTGCCATCGTTGCTCCAAGCATTATTTTGTTCGTTTAGCAAAATTCCTATACGTTTGGGTATGGTACAAAGGCAAGGGTTTGACCTTGCCTTTGTACCATAAGCCACTGCGCCACTGAGTCGAGTAGCACGTTTATTTCTTTTTCCTCCTAGAAAACTCCGAGTCTTATTAATTTCATAATGACACGTGTTAAAGAAAATTTTAGCCCCGACTCCAACATTATATTGTTAAATCAAAGGAATCGTTAGATAAAAGGAACAACAACATTTTCACAATCTACGTTTTACGAATGATTTTTTTCACTCTCATACGAAATGTTTTATCAATTATTTTATTTTGAACGAAACTTTTCTTTGCAATAAAAAGTATATTTTGTTCGATCAAGAAAATTAATAGAAAAAATAACAAAGTATGCTCTTGACGCATACCTTACATCTGAATTATCATCGATTCAAACGAAATATCAATTTTCACTAATTATATACGAAACTCCATCAAAATTAATTTACTTTCGATAACGCAGCGTTTTGTGCTATTGGAAACATGAATAGATGGAGATGGAGAAGAAACAAAACTATCTTGTCAGGTTAACAAACTAATTGGTGTTCGAAACGATAATTTAGTTGTTGCAAATCTACTCATTGAATTCTACCTATTATTGGCTTATGATACAAAGGCACAGTAAACCCTTGCCTATAACGTATAAAAATTTTGCTAAACGAACAAAATAATGTTTAGAGCAACGATGGCAACGTTAAAGTAGCTTCGCATTCTGGCCACCGCGTGGCGCAGAGCACCAAGTTTCTCGCATACGCGCCCGTCTGTGGATGGGCATAAATTGCGGGAGCCGAGTACGCTACACCGTTCCGACCGATTCTGTTGTAGAATTAGGTAGCGAACATTTGTACCTTATACCACGGGTTACAGTCCCGTGAGAAACACTAGATTTTCTTACATCTATGACCCCATGGTCATTATGGTAAGAAATCAGGTGAATACATATTTTTGAATGATAAGTGATTCGATAGAACATATTTGAGAATCGAAAAAAAAAAACATTTATTGATGATATGAATATTGTGAATTAAAAATGTCTTCCGTTTGATTTAAGCTTTTGTATTGTCAAACCAACAATATGCAATTGTTGAATATGTTAAAAAAATACTTCAATGAAACAAAAGAATATTGTATAAACTTTGTATTGGTTCGTTACAATCGAATATGTCAATGGGAGAACTACATATTTATTTATAATGAACGAAGGGATAGAGTTGTAAGAGCTACGTATTTGTTTTAAATAAACGAATGTGTCGTGACACAGTAACTACATATTCGTTCACAACACGACTACATGTAGACTAAACAACAAAACAAGATCTTCCATTGAAATAGATTTCCGATTCACACAATATCGGATTTAGTCGGAGAAAAAGATATTTGGTTCGATCGACTATGTTTTAGCTTTTGAAATAACTGAATTTTACTCAACTTAACCAAATTTTTATTTCCTCAAATGTTATATCCACTTGTTTAAAGCAGTTTCGTAATCAACAGAAAATTGATTCGTTTGATTTTAATCACAACTGACAGAATCAACAGAATCTAGTCTAGATTTAACAAAACGTATGCGCTTATTAACACACCATTGTGTTGCAATAAGTATACATCGTTGAATTGAACTTTTTATTTTGTTGATTCAAGTATTGGTTTATTTAGTATGTCAACAAAATATTTTGTTGTATTTTCATAATATATAGTTGAACGTATTCAAACGAAAAATTTTGTTGGGGTAAACAAATTTTAGCTATACCAACAAAATTTTTTTCTCAGTGTAAATATACGATAATAATATTTTGTATAATAATAATTTTGAACATTATTCAACAGAGGAAAAGAATTATTTTCATTTTGGATAAATGAAAATAAGCGTATAAACTGGTGTAATTATGCAAGTTAATTGAAAAATTAATGGATGCTGATTATTTGACTACACGTGAAGACGGATTTTTCGCATCACGTCGATCACGAGCTCTTTTGATTATTATTTCCAGCAAAATCCAATTATCGCATTTTCGCGATAATTAGATGATAATCATTATAGCAGAATAATATTGTATCCCTGTGCGCGGACGGTTATTTCAGTAATACTGTTTGTATGAGTAAGAAGTTACAATATGTTTGTTGCTGCACTTCTCGCCATTTTTTCCATTCACAAAGCGATATAGTAAAATTACTCTTACTTTCCATATTTTGTTTTGTACGATACATTGAGAGAGCGTATGGGATTTTGGTGGCTCGTGAGGTTAAGTGCAAAGGCAATGGATAATATTCAGGAGCGTGACGGGCAAATTGCACGAGAGAGGACACCACAACCAGAAACTGACTTTCAAAGTGGCTACGATTACAAATTTCACATGACTGCACTCGTAACTCTGCTTAGCTACGACCAATCTTCCCTTCCCTTCTCTCTTTACCCTTGCCCGGTTTCTATACGTTTGCTTTTGCTTTGCGTTTACGTTTTGCCTGCACGTTCTACACCGGAAGTCTCCGCGGGTAAGCGAGCCAGAGAGTACCTTGAGAATTTATCGATTCTCCCACGCTTACGAAAGAGAAAGAGAGAGAGAGAGAGAGAGAGAGAGAGAGAGAGAGAGAGAGAGAGAGAGAGAGAGAGAGAGAATCAGTAGGTTGAGAGAGGCAAATTCCTCTTCTTGCCATTAATCTCTAAGAATTTATATTATCCAGTTCCTAAACTTTCCATCTGCAATATTTCGACACCTCTCCACGTGAGTGACGAACATAAAGATACCAGAAATATCGAGTATGATTCTCTTCAACGAGACTGCCTAACATTTTTGGAAGTTCTTTAGCGAACATTCAAAAGGATATAATAATTAAAGAAATAACGCCCATTCTATACTCACAAATGCCATTCAAAAAAGAAAATTTGCAAGTATCCTTCGACTCTGTTGGAGTGGGTATAATTTAGTCCCTGGGGTTCCTCACTGAATGATTAAAGTCGGTTAAAACCGAATAAATTTTGAGATTACAATATCAAGAGGTCAAAGTAATTATTAGTGTTGAATAATTGAAGCTTTTGTTATCAGTAAATTCCAACATCAACATGTTCGGATTTCGTTTCCGTTTTTTACTTCATCCTTTTCCTTTTGTTTTCGGATTCTCTAAATTAATAATACACTCGATTAAAACGAGTAACACGAGAGACCGATTGTCATTCCATCAACTCACATCGTGGGGTAAAGAGCTTTTTCATTCTATTTTTTTAACGACTGGTAAAGTTGACGGCGATATGAGGTAGAGCATGACAAAAAATTGAATAAATCAAGGTTTATAAAAGTGAAACGCTGATGGAACGGGACCGAACGACCTCTGACACTTTTCTCTGCCCCTGTACTCTCGTATCAAATTCTTTCTCACCCTCTCTCTCTCCTTCTCTCTTTCTTTCTCGTATATTGCCTCTCGTGTACGCAAAATCGATGCGATCGCTGAATTAATCGAGGCTTGTTCGCCGCAGCTTGCACTCGCCATGAACAGCACAAGCTCGTCCGGAGACCATGCACAAAAAGATATATATACGTATACATATTATATATAAAGAGGGAAAGCTTTCACTCGCGACGAAGATTGATCACAGACGCGTTCTCGATATAACGTGAGATTCTCAAACGAGCAACTGACGTACACACAAGCCTACACACACAAGATCTTATTCTCTGTAGCTCTAGTAATCATATACATTTATGCCCCACTGCACCTATCATTTTCTAGATAAATGTTACAGAGCTATCCCGTTGCATGGTGGGAAATTGAATCGGGTAATTTTAAATGAAATCGTGTTTCTCAAAAATTGACAGCTACTTTTATGTCCCGTTTAAACAATCACACCTTTTTATTTATATTCAGATAAATAGATTTTAAATCTCTTAACATGTTAAAATTTTTTTTTTAAATATGTATTCACCAGACGATTACTATAGATTTTATGTACAGATTTTATTTTTAATTTTTCAGTATCTGTATTTGCCTGCCCATTATTATTTTTATTAGTATTTTCCTTCAAATTTATTCTATCCTTGTCAACTTTTTATAGTTGGCAATATATTTTTTCTCTTTCTCTCTGATTGGCAACTATGGACCGCAATCTACTCTCAATTTTTCGTTGACGAACCGATATGCTTATTATATATATATATATATATATATATATTTTTTATTTCTCATTGACTCCATCGTGTTGAAAGCTTGTGCGTCAATAACGTTTTGTTGATTAAAAAAAAAGTATATTAACGGAAGAAACTCATGTAAACATACGTTTTTTCAAGATTTTTTTATAAATAAATGGAATAGTGTATTGAATTAACATGAAGCATATCTCAAAATATACGATGTAAGGTATATTGACAAATTTGTTTAGACTAAAATATTTCAAAATGGCGGCGCCACAGCTGCTGGAAGTTGGCACCTCAGATTTGCGCCGTGCAGCCTACGAGTCTCAAATCTCAACTAAAATCAAAAAATCAAATTTTTATCATTAAAATACATTAATACGCTTTGCATGATGGAGAAAAAAAAATTAAAAATTTAGGACCATTTACAAAAATACAAAAATAAGTGAATTTTTTTTTCAAAATGATCCTAAATTTTTAATTTTTTTTCTCTCCGTCATGCAAAGCGTATTAATGCATTTTAACAATAAAAAATTGTTTTTTTTATTTTAGTTGAGATTTGAGACCTGTAGGCTGCACGGCGAAAATCTGCTTCCAGCAGCTGTGGGGCCGCCATTTTCAAATATTTTAGTCTAAAAAAAATTGTCAATATACCTTACATCGTATATTTTGAGATATGCTTTATGTTAATTTAATAAACTATTCCATTTCTTTATAAAAAAATCTTGAAAAAAAGTACGTTCACATTACTTTCCCCCTTAATGTTCGTATATACAATATATATATGGGTATTTGTATTAATGTACCTAGGAGTGCGTGGGTTTTTGTTCATGTATGTGTATATGTGTTCAGGTGTATAGCGATAGGCTTTTAACTAAAACTCTAGGGGCTTATGAGGGAGAGATAGGGGTATCGGAGCCCCGTTCGCGCACCTAATGGGAATAATCGGCTCTAAGCGCTCTGCACTCCTAGGTAACCGGTATTGAAAGCGGCTCGATAGATTATGGCTCGGGTGTACGATGAGCAGCTGCATTAACTGGCCCGGTGGCGTAACCGAAGCACGAAGTAAGTACTCTCGTAGGATCTTGGCATGAAACCACAAGTACAGATATATAATCCAACTCCTCGCATCGTTATAATACACAGACACAGACTACACACATATTCCGATCGACTCGATACCGAAAATCTGTTTTTCGTAAACCGTAATACTAATTGAAACGCTTTATGACAAATAGTGAAATTAAACAACCTAAATAATAAAGATATAATGCTTGAATATAATTGAGAGAATTTCAAATATTTGTTGGCCTATATTATACAATTTACATCGCTGGATTAATAAGAAATACTTTACGTTTATTGTCTAATGCAAAAATCCAGAAAAAAATGCAACTCAAATTGAATTAAGAAAAATTAAAAAACAATGGCAGAATACAAATTAATTGACTTATGGATAATTCAAAAAACTTAAAGTAGATTAGAGTGTAGATAGAAATTGGCTATTAACTTTTTTGAATCGTCCATATAATTATTACATAATAAATAAATAACGCAGAAATGACTGAAAATTTTTAATCGTGCGAACGTTTTGTTCTCTTGCTCACACAGTGTAAATGATTTCTAACCCTATTCAACATATATTTTTTACAATTTATTCTGTGATAAAAATAAAATAAAATTTGTAGATCAAGGATCATAACATACCGATTATGTTTTCACTGTATGATTATCGCTATCAAAGTGCGTGTGTGCTCAAGAGAGCGTTGAAAATGGCAGTGGAGCTTGATAATAGCCTAGAGATAGTTACCTGAAACAAAAGAGACAATGTTCTTTATTATTACGAAAACAAGTATTTGAGGAATTAGAAATGAAGAAAAAAATGTAAACAAAAAATGACAGAATAATATGAAATACAATGAAGTTGAATGAAAGAAAATCCAATAGAAAAGATAAATTCGTAGCCAGGGGCAGTTTGCCAAACTGTGTTCGTCTCGCCTGCTAGCAATATATTTTATCCGAACATTCACCTCGTCAAATTACTGTGCTCGTGATACACGAGTAAAACTGAGGTAGTGAAAAGATACGAGGAATAGGAAACAACGCAAAGTTTTTCTCTGGAGTTTAAAAAACTTCACCTTAAATACGAGCAACCCGTTTAAACGCTAAACCAAGAGAATCGTTTTATTTCTTTCGCGATAACGTTTTGTTGTCCTAACCGAAGCCACTTCACGAATTCACAACAACAAAAAAAGGAACCATTACGAGGACAATAGAACACATCTTGAAGTCGCTCGACGGATCTCAACGAGGTTGTGGGACAATCTTGGTGTAAATAATCGCTAAATGAGAAAACGAGACAATACCATTTGATGATTATCCTCACCAAAGTATTTTCAACAAGCTGTAAATTATTAAATATCAGACAACATGTCTTAATCGATCAATACTTGATTTCTTCAATGAATTGATTATTCAAATGATAATCATATTTGAAAAAAATGCTTAAAAATTAAAAACCTTCTAAAACTTTGGTTAACGTAGAACTATTTTTCTTTAAATACTGTTTTTTTTTTCAATCAAAAACCCATAATATTTGAATAATTTCAATATTAATAAATACTCTACTAAAACTCTATGGCAAAAGTAATTGGAAAACAATACAGACGTAAAAAAAATACTAAAATAACATAATCACCGAATAAAATCGAAAACAATTGTCTATTTTGAGAGAAAAGTTGGAGTAAAAATAAATCGTTATTCCTGCTAAGGCTCTCTCGCCATGTCCATAAACTATGAAAAAGGGAAAAAGGAAATCAAGAGTAGGTAAGGGGGGTAAACGATCTCCCTCGGGAGAGGTGAATATACTTTGCGGTAGAGGACAGTCAGTGGAATGGTCAACCACCTACGTAGAGTTCGGACTTCCATCCTTCCACTATCCTGCAAACTCCTGTTTTCATATTACTATCGTGGTTGAACATCAGGACCTTTCAACCTTTGACGTTGTCTGTCCCTTTTTCTGCCTCTCTTCGTTACCCTCCTTTTTTATTCTCTCATTTTCTCTTTCTCTCGTTCTGCCGTTCAGTGCACGAGGGATATTCTCGACAAGTTTCAAAATTTAATTTATATATATTATATATATCGAACCGCTGCCACAGTTCTTGATATATATAAGCCCTTTTTTGTCAAGGAGATACAACTCGTAAGCTTTATTCATTAAAACCAGGAATCTCGTTATCAAATATTTTCCTAGTTCATATACTTTAATTATACTATTACTGGTAGAAACCAGTTTAGGAGGCCGAAATTTTGGTGTTTTTCGTGAATTTTTTTAACAAGGAAGGAATAATCAGAATTTGTTTAAACTTGGAGGATATTTTATTGATGTTTTGAAGTACACTTTGTAATTTTTTCAAGTCATTTCCGCCGGAAACAGTGGAGTTAGAAGCTGCTATCCATGGACGATCGCCATCCGAGTTTTTTGCTGGTGGGCATTCCTGAAGTCACAATTTTTATCCGTAATCATTACAATTTTTTTTTTCGTTAACAACATATTTCCTAAGAATATGAACCTAATTGTGATCAAAAAAGTTGAAAATTGCATGTTTTTGAGGTGTTTGAACACAATGTCATATTTTTATACCATGTTTTTTCAATAATATTTTTAATAATAATGTCATCCCAGAGTTAGGTTCATATACATTGTAGTTGAATAAAGAATATTCGCACAAATTTTCAGAACGATTGGTCAATAACATTTTGAGCTAGAATGCCCACCAGTTGAAAAAAAGTCGTCCATGGACAGCAGCTTCTAACTCCACTATTTCCGGCGGACATGACTTGAAAAAATTACAAAGTGTACTTCAAAACATGAATAAAATATCCTCCAAGTTTAAACAAATTCTGATTATTCCTTCCCTGTTAAAAAAAATTCACGAAAAACACCAAAATTTCGGCCTCCTAAACTGGTTTCTCCCGTTAAATTGAAACGTAATATTCACAATTCATGAATGATCTCACGTTGAATACTTGTGAAACTTAACATTTTAGTAACCTGATTAATAAAATGCTTATACGAACTTCAACGAGTCTCACATACACTGATTCGAATAAAATGAACAAAGTTTTCAAGGTTTCAATATATAATTTACGTATGTCACAAGAACACTGGATAATGACATTTTTTTTACAGAACCAATTTATGTAAAACGTTTAAAAGTTAACTTTGGAATTATCCAAAAAAATGTTTACTCTCTTTTAATTCCACTGGCCAAGATATCGATAAATAATAATATATGTACGTTGATTTGGAATTTTGGCTTTTGTACATAAATTATATTCTTCAATTTAAAAAAATAAAAATAATATTCATCGTTCATCGCATAAATCCACTCTTTTCATCGTCATTCTGGTAATTGAAGTCGAATTAAACTCTGATTGCATTAAAATGCTTTAAAATCGTATTAATAGAAATTATACAGATTCTGAAACAAATGAAATCGAATCAAGAAATACAATGAATGCCTCAGAAAGTAAGTCGATGATATGCGGAGATCGGAATCTTCAAAGGAGGAAAACCTCAAGAGGGAAAATTAACGGGTAGCAGTGTCAGGAGCAGTGTTAACGGAACCCAGTAGTAATGCTCCGCAATAGTCAGACAAGGTCACCCAAATGCACGCTTTGCATCGGACACATCGTTCAATTGGAATGCCAGTATACTCACTTGAAAGGCGTGTCATGACCGCAATTTCGAACATGTAGGGTTCATCGATTTCTACATGACCAATTGGACTAATTCATATGCAGTAAAAAAAAAATCAGTTTTTCTCTGATAAAATATAATAACCAGAAATTTCCGGAGATTTAAATAGTAAAACTTCAGCGATTTTTTCAGGATCTTTTTGAAGACGAATATATATATGAAAATCATCTTTAAAAAAATTGTAACAGCTTAAAAAATAAATATACTGATGAATTATCGTGCCCATGATGCTACGATTCAACGCTACAAGTTTACCTACAGCTTGCAAAAAAGATTGCATCTTCAATGTAATTGTCTGTCTATTATGTCTGACCATTGATTGGTCTGCACCACTACGAGACAAAATATTGTTTTATGTACATTTTTTTCAAAACGATTCTATGGAAATTATTGAAAGGTTGTGAAACTTGATTGAAAATAAGTTCGATTTCGTTCAATTATTGAAAAGTTATTGTCGAGGGATTTTTTTTTACCTTTCCATTGCGGAGATTACCAGCGATTAAGAAATAAATATAACAAATGCACAACCTGCAATTATTAACGATGACTAAAAACAATGCAATCACTAATAAATCAGTAATTTGAAAAATATCTTCGTATTTTTTTTTTTATTCTGGTACACTTTGAAGTAATGCTTGACAGCAGAAAAGTGAGCTCAAATCTGTTTCCAGTAGTAACGGACAGCGAATGGTTAGACGAATGCCATTATTACTTTTCCGTCTGTCGATCGACCAATTGAAAATGTGTATTCCTCGTTCCTTGACTAAAATGGCAGTATTTTTTTTTTGTTTTCATAAATCGGTCTACGAGGGTGCGCTAATATCTGGGTGGTGAACTTTGAGAACAAAAATTCTTAGGATTCTAAAATTCCTGGTCGTCGGTCGTGTCGTTGTAAATGATAGTCGAAAAGTGGGGGGAATAGCTGAAAGTGAAGGACACCGAAAGAGCTTTTAAGCTGGGATTATAATCGGTTGCGTGCCTCGCATATCTCGGTGCTCCCGCGGTATTTCCGCGACAGTGGTCGCGACAAATTTATACGCACAAAGGAATGAGGTGAAAAAGAGGAAGATGGAGGCTGGGAGAACTTGTGTTTATTATGTCGAGACATGGCTAATCAGTTCTCAGAGAATAAAAGAGATGGAGCGGCAGAGAGAGGGAAAGAAAAAATCAGCGAGGCGAGAAAGGACAGCGAAAGAGGAAGAGAATTTTAGAAAAAGAGAATGAGAAAAAAATAAAAGAAAACGGAAGCAAACGTTAAAAAAAGTAGAAAAAAGAAGAGAAAGGTTCTGAATAAAGGGTTTCCCTAAGGGTATACTATGCGTGTTAGTTAGGCAGGAGAATGAAGAGTTTTCAGTACACGCACTGCTATAGAACGAGAATGTGTCCTACACGCGAGACTTATTCGTAAAGAGTCTTCGAGAGAGAAGGAAAGAATGAAAGAGAACGAGAGATGAAGGCAGAGTGTGTAAATGTTGGATATTAGTGAAGGGAAATCGGGAAACCTAGCAGAGAGAAATGTCGGTAGAATGGGCGGTAAACGCGTTCAAACATTTGCCACATTTGCACGAAATTCAGCGTAACCGACCGCAACGAAAAGGGTGGCAGGGAGCAGTACTGGTAGCTGCAGAAGTATACCGCCTGGGATATACGGACCATTAAATTGTTCCCGAGCCCTCCAGCGCCATTTTCAATTCCATTTCATCGCTTGTACTTTACCAAATGGATTTTCCAATGAATCGCGTGTCTGAGATCAACAATAATCACTTAACATAATGTGCTGTGTACATACAGCTATATCTTTATAAATAAAAATAGATTCACACCATTGAATCGGCTTGTAGAAACATTTCCAATTTTTTCGATTTTTTTTCAGCAGCCAATTTCATATATGTATGTATTTTTTTAAATTCCATATCAAAAATGTTGGCACCGATTGCATGAAAGTTAAAAAAAAAAACTAAAAAATTCAGAAGTCGAAAATTTGTTTGAAAAAATAAACCCATGAAAGCTTTTCCGTAAATCCGTAACAAGTAGTAATAACAATTACAAGACGAGATGGAAATTATTTTTTCAGCATCACGAATTTCGCTCAATTCAACATCAAATCCACGAAACAGTCATTTCGACTGTTTTATAATTTAGTTTGGGTTTGTGGGAGATTTACGAAACATCGAGCAAAACAAACGAAAATTGAAGAGAGTAGTGAACAATGTCAGTCGTTAACTTTTCAAAGACATATGACAATATTAGGCACAAAGCTCATGCCACAAATTTACGAACTTCGGTCATTGTAGGCAAGAACTTTGAACACATTGAGGACCAGAGATTTAATGTTTTACTGGGACGTACGAGGGACAAGCTTATTAGGCATCAGACATGGTTTCTGCATGTTTTCTCCTCAGCGTCAATCTCCACTTTTTTCTTTTACTTTTTATTAAAAAGTTAATACGTTAAGCGTGGTCTTTCACACTTATGCAATCACAAAAATTTGTTTTAGTATAATCATTTTGGAACAAATATTTATAAATCAATTATGAATAATTTATCATTTTCTTGTATACATTTTTTATATTTTTTATTCCGAATCTTCAAATAATTTCATTATTGCCATTTTATACAGCAAATTTGTTTAATATTTTTTTTCGAATGATTTACATTGATTTCACTGTATAACTAAATTACAAATGCTAAGTTAACTATAAATATAATTAGAACTAATTTGTTTTAACTTCGCTTTTCTTTATTTAAATGGATTCTTATATTGCTTACGTGTTTAATTTTTTTTTAAATGTTTTCCTAATGTGGTGGTCAAATTAAGATGTATAACATTTCAATGTATATTTATTGAACTCCATTCAAAATAACAGATAAAAAGTACCCAGGAAGCATCGAAAAATAGAACATTGTAGTGTCCTCCTTCTACGTTTGACGTAGTTTTTGGTTATTGTCCTTCGTTGAAATTTTCCAACGCGTATAGCACATTCGTGATATTCTGAAATTCTTCGGAACGGATGAGATAAAAAATCTCGCAAAATTTAATCCCTCACACGATGTATGAATAGGGTCGTTAAAGTTTGACTGAATTCGAGAATACAAGGTGATGTAAATTATTTTAACAACCCTCATCTCTCGAGAACATTATGAAACGGAGTTAGGTTCTTTTTTATTATTACACGCGTCGAGATGAAAACCTCGAAAAATGGAGAGATGTGGACATTTTTGTGCATTGTGAAAAAATTAATATACGCAAGTATGATAGTTTGAGGCGCTTAATGTGGAATTTCATCATTAAAGTAAAGTCTTTTCAATAGAAATACTCGACAATCGCCAAAAAAGTTTCTGGATGTGAAAATTAATCAAATCAAATTCATTGCATTTTAACGACTATATATTGACGCATTTTATGAGAATAACAAAAGTTCTCATTGTTCAAATAAAAAAAACCAATTGAAACGGATACGAAACGAAATTACAAGAAATTCAAAGTGAATGATAAATTGACAAAATTTCAATAAAAATCAAATATCTCTTCAATAGAAAACTTTTTTCTCGTGGAATTCGCGGAAATTGCAAAATTTCTATATTTAAGACTTTCTGCGGATGCAGATTTAAAAGAAAAAAAATCCATAATCTTTCAGCTTTGTACATTTTTTTCACCTCGTTCATCACTCCAAACGAGAAAGACACGAAACGTCTGTTGTGTGTCCTGATAAATTGCAGGGAGAAAAAAGTTAAAAAATAAATATGAGTGAAAAAATGCTTGTTAACAGAAAGCTTCTGAAAAAAAGGTACGAAAATAATATTGTTGCCAAGAAACCACAATTTTCGTATGCCAAGCTGCACGCGATCACTCACAGTCATTGTAATTCAACGAGGGAGATAAATATGAAAGCCGTATCTTTTTTTGCGTAGTTCCAGTGCCACGTATAGCTGAGAGTGGGTATAAAATGGCTGGTGGAAAAGTCGAGAGTGCTCCGAGAGCAGCTGCGAAGCGAAGAAAAGCTCTCGCATCCATTTCTCTGTCTCTCTTTTTCTTTCTCTGTCCGTCTGTCCGTCTCTCTC
The DNA here is from genome assembly GCA_963989365.1 of Rhimphoctona megacephalus. NCBI lineage: Eukaryota > Metazoa > Arthropoda > Insecta > Hymenoptera > Ichneumonidae > Rhimphoctona > Rhimphoctona megacephalus. The sequence continues at coordinate 47,955,566 of OZ022414.1, forward strand.
TCTCTCTCTCTCTCTCTCTCTGTCTCCCCCCCCCTCTCTCTCTCCCTCTCTCTCTCTGTCTCCCCCCCCCCTCTCTCTCTCTCTCTCTCTCTCTCTCTCTCTCTCTCTCTCTCTCTCTCCTTGTCTCTCTAGTGCCTGCACAGTTGCACGGCGATTCACTCGAAGCAAGGGACCTCTAAATATTTAAGCATCCTACTTTTGCCTGAATTTGTACGCTATGCAAACACAAAAAAAAGAAAAGCAAAAATGTGCAAATCACGTCAAACGAGATTCCGATTCTCTTTGCCCTCATCTGACGGTATAGATCTTTGTTTTTTGTTTTTTTTTGTTTTTTTTTTTTTTTTAATTTTCATCATATATCAATCTCGTTTATTCACAATTGGCCAATAGCCACTTACAGCGAATCATTTTCATTTGGTACAGAAACAAACTAAACGGTGTTCAATTACTATTAATTAGAATTCATTGAAAGGAAATTGCAAATTCGTGCAAAAGCTACTATAATTTGAAAATTACATACTTTGTGCAAAAAAAAAATACAAATGAACGTAAAATTGAAGGATAAACAAAAACGAAAAATGTTTTTCCGATAAATGTAATTTTATTGAAATAAATGTTTCTCCTTAATGAAACGCAAATTCTCTGAAAGTTTGTTTATATATATATATATATATATATACGAGATTTATTTGGAAAATTGGTCATTGGGGAAAGTATACAAAATTAAGAAGTTCTCGTTACTCTTCTTTATGAGTACACTTTTTAACACATCATTAAATTACGATTTAGAAAAAATTTTCTTGACAAATTGTGACCATGAATTCAGTGACTGATCGTAATCAAAAGGTCGCCATCAATTAGCTATATTTATGAGGATACAAAATGAAATTGCAATTAACGGTCGGTTGGATAATTTGCGGAACAGCTGACGATTTACCATTACGCACACGAAGGAATTTGTTCAGCCAGTTTAACGTCAACACTGACAGAATATATAACTAAAGAGAATGCAGTAGACGAAAACTCTAACTGGGTCAATGCATACTTTAAATTTATAAATGAACAACCTACGCCAATATTTCTTTTCCTTTCAACATTCGTTACTTAGGAGCATAGCACTTTTTTCTGAAATGGCGGAAAACGACATATTATTTAGATTCCTCATATTTTTTCAAAATTTTCAATCTTTAAAAATATACAAATAACAACAATAAAATACTGGATCATATTGATAATGTACAAACAACTCATAAAGAATAAATCTTTTCAATTACCAAAAAAAAAAACATTTTTTCAATGTATTAAGTCACATATTTCGTATCAATTTAATATCGGAAATAATTTGGTAAACATTTTTTTAAATCATTCAATTTATTCGAACGTTTTTGATAGCAAACATAGCAATAAATGTCAATGTTGTTTATGTGATCTATTTTTTCGATATTAACAAGTCTATATTTCACGGTATTTCACCATGTAATGATAAAGAACACAGTTTCATTCTAAATTTTTATTGACGAAAATTCTTAGCGTTGCTGCAAATCATACTTCATTATGGACGAAATTATACATCTCGACAAAGTTGATCGTGACCCCTAAGTGGATTGTAAGAATGAACCATTACACACTTAACCACAATATAACTTTAGTATATTACGTTTCAGGAATGACGGCACTTTTCGGAACACACACACACATACACACATATACACACACACGCACACACATTGGCAATTTGATGTTCCTTATTGCGTAACGACGAGAAAAAGAGAGGAGGCGTTGTGTCGCAAAGACAAGGCAAACTTGCGGTCTCTTGATTCACATTCTTTTCAAACACGTTTGTGTGTGTGTATGTGTGTGTGTGCGCGCGCGTTGAGACCAATTGTGGTCCATTCACTTGTGACCATTCTGGACATCCTGTGAATGTCTTCAACTTATATTATATTTATAGCGGCCAAGTTCGTAATCACATGTTCGAAGTGTGAGGTATTTTGCGACTCGTGCCGATATAAACAAATCATTCAAGCATTTTACGACTTTGGGACAGGGACATTTTTTTCATAGCAGATTATCATGTTTTACAGTTGTTTCTCTTATATCATTTTTTCTTCTTAATATTATTTTTACTGAGTATAAAATCGTGTACTCTATCCCATGTTGATTAGAATTTTTCAAATGTATGATAAAATTAATTCATTTATTGTAATTAGAAACGGGTTTTTTCTATGAATCATTTATTAAAAACTAATGAGAAAATCCTCTGAGAGGACTTTGATTATTCGAGAATTGCGATTTTTTTCCAATTAATGTCATGAAAATTGAGCAAAATTCGCAATCTGCTTCTTCAAAATTTAGGACCTCCAACTATTGCTTAGGAGACAAATCTAAAGTAAATACTAGGTTTTTCACAAAGGGGTTCGTTGAGCACTAGAAAAATTTGAACAGTAACATGAGCAAAGATGAATCTTTAAAAAAATGACTAACGATCTTCTAATTCTAGAAGAATATTGTTGCATCATTTTTATAGGGATTACGAATCCATACAATTTTTTTCAGAGCTACTCTTTTCGAAGGTTGCGAACTTTCCCGAAGAGACTTCATAGAATAGAGAAACGAGACTGAAAGAAAAAAATATCGTGGGATTGAGAAACTAAGAGGAATAGGAGAGAGACTGAAAGAGGAAGAGGGCGATGAGCTGTATTTTCACTCGAGATTCCATCGTTGGTATCGATAGTTGGGGTAAATTGTATTCTGAGAAACCGGAGAGAGATCTAGGCCTTCTCCATGTGCACATTCGATTGGAATTCGAATAACGATGAAGCTCCAACTGCCTTGGATATCTCGAGCTTGTGAAAAGAGAAAGAGAAACGAGAATGAAAGAGGAAGAGGAAATGAAAGACAGACAGAGAGAGAGAGAAAGAAAGAGAGAGAGAGAGAGGGAGAGAGAGAGGAAGAGACAGGAGAAAGAAGATCAGGTACTCAACAAGAATGTTCTTTGCACTAATACCAGATATAGTCCACTCAAACTCGACTCCAACTTTTCTGTACCTCATCCATCTCTCTTTCTCTCCTTTCGGTCAACAACCGCCAGTTATTCTTTGGCCCAGAAACCGTTACGATACCAGAGCGAAAATAACTCTAGGTTTCAATTGTTGGTGGGTCGTATACCTCTTGATGTATCTAACGGACTCTTGTTTTCCTGCATCGCTGTATCCGAGCACTTTGCTCTCTTATATAAATACATACATATAGTTTATTGTACGTTAGCTCTGTCTCGACTACATTTTCGACTACATCTGAGCTTCCAATGCCCTTGTCTTTTATGATACATCTTCTTTCTTTGATACTCGCATACAAATAGACGTAATAGTTAGGACCAACCCATCGAAGTCAGGCCACAAGTCTCATTATCTCAACAGGAGACTAAGTGGAGAGACTAACTCTAGATTCACTTCAAGCAGTTGGAAACTTGTCAAGTGGTTAATCGCTCCCTCAATGATCGATCGAATAACACTTTATTAATATTGGTTTGATCACTATATTTTTCTTGGCTCTTAATATTGTTGTCAAAGAATGTTCTGTGAAAAATTGAATTAAAGAATTACGATGAAAAAATTAGAACCGTTTTAAAATCTTAGTCGAATTTGGAATTACTGAGTTTCGGAGATTGGCAGCGTACGCTGTTGCCAATTAGTGACACATAGCCGCTAAAGTTTCCAATACTTTGACCCGCGAGTTTTTCCTCTGTGAACCGATCATTGATATGGACTCGGTTTTATCGCTTTTGATTTCGATAAAAAATAATATTTTAGGAAATACTGATACTCGACACTGCTGCTCAACACTAACGCAGGAGACGAGCGCTATTGCCATGATTACAGCGCCGCTTTATACATACGTGTCGAGGACTTATCCATGCATGAGACATTATTACCTTAAAACTACCTTAACTTTAACATTAATGTTTGCCAGACGAGTTAAAAGGATCGATAACTTTGGAAAGTCGGTCACCACTGTGTAATAGGAAGGACAAGTATTACAACAATCCATCTTCGAGTCAGACTGAAGAGAATGACTGCAATTATTTCCTCATAACCGCATTCAGTGTCTACTACGATGGATTTAATCTACTGAGAACATATCTCCATAGACAAGCTGGCTTTATCACTTGTTCTGGGCTCATAATGCTTGATGTCCTCCTCTGGATCATCAGAGATGTTATGGATTGCGTGCTGTCAAAACTGCTGTTTGCCTGAATAAATACAAGCAAAGTGTCCTAAAACTCAGAGTCAAAGTGCTGAGAAGAGCTAGGTTGCAAGTTTCTGAGAAGAAAAGTCACCCGGCATTTTTCCCGAGTCTACCCGCTGTGCCAAAGTAGTGGACACGTGTTACCTTCACTCTACTCCCTGACGCTTCAGAATGGCTATCATTACTTCATTAATATCTCGCCAACGCTATATCATAGAGAAAAATGTACTGACTTTTCTTCAGAAAATATCATTTTATTGCCTTGCCAAATTACCTTGCACCTCTTGGCCCCAACTTTGATACCCTCCTTAGACGACATGCAAAATTGTATGTCTGTGAATCATGAGGACAACAACGAAGCTCTCGTCACACCCGTTGCAAATCTAAGGGTCTCCATCCAATCCATCTAATACTACAATGCCATGGAAAGCAATGCTCGACAGCACACCCTTTGGGTCTCTTGAACAGTAGTCAGTCAATTCGCGACTCTCATTGCGAAACAGAGAAACGAACGGTTGTTATCCGTAACAACAGACACTATATTGCGATGCTCTGCGGGAATCCCCTTCTCTCATTCTCCCTTCTACATAGGTAGTTTCACATCTCGTCCCCGGGTCTATAAGTCAATACGTTCGTCGGTGATAATACTCATCAAGCATGAGTTCTTCAACGAGGTATAATTCAAATGTTCGACTAGAGGGTCATACAAAGCCATAAACAATATTTGTACCTACCCATGCATCAAATTGTCAGGGCAGCCCTAACTTAAATCGGGGCCTTGAAGGGCTTGGACATGGGTGCCCTATCAGACATTGCCAGAACACTGTCAGGTTAGGCCCCGACAGGGCAATGTTAGGGACGCCAGGATTATTTAAATCACGGCACTTTTAAGGCAACTCATTGAGGACCTAGCCGGGCTGCATTAGGGCAGTTCCCATGTCAAGGAATTATCATATTATGACAGAACCATGTCGGGTCCGAATAAGGCGAAAGTTTCGGAACCTTGATGCTCCAAAACGTGGCACTCTCAAGGCAGCCGATCGAGAACCTAATCGGGTTTTAGCAGGATAGCCCCTATACAAATGACGAGAAATATTATATTGAAACTAAGTCGGGTCCCGCGAGGAGGCAAAAAAATCGGAGCCTTATTGATTTCGAAAAATGAAAAGTTTGCATCAACGCAAATATTTCGTCGTGTACAATAAGAATTTGAATGTTTTTTCTTTATATTGATAATTTTTAAAAATTATTTAATAGTAAAAAATTATTATTATTATTTATATTGAATTTACTTCATGTCATTGTTTTTATTAACATGTTTTTTAAACTTTTTTGGTTTGCGATATAAAGATTCTGAATTATTTATTGGAAGATTCTGGTATGCTAGGTATATTACATTTTTTAACCAATTTTCTTCAACGAGACTATAGCCTAATGATAGCGTGCGTATGCGGTTGAGTCTACAGATACGTAGGTAAGTAGGATCGAATCCCGGTGTAGGTAGGAACATTTTTCTGTGTAAATTAATATCAGGAGTAATGGAAATAGTGAAATATGACCAAATGTGATCGGAAATTAAATTCTAATTAAAAAATTAATATTTGTTTTAATGTTCAATCTTTTATAGGGCTCTGACAGGGCTAGTGATAAGACCCCGATTTATTTGCCTTTAAAGGCCCTTGTTTAAAAAGCGTGACAGCCCTTTCAGGGGCCAGTATGGGTTTCCACACAAGGGCCTTAACTAAGTTAGGGAATTCTGATCGGGGCCTTTTCGCAGCCTCAATTGAATTAACGCACGGGTAGTACATTTTCTTAGAATTACTGTTACAATTATGTTAATGATCTCGGTAGATGATAAATCGAATTAATTATTCGCCCGAAGTATAACTTCGTTGTTTTTTTTACTAAAAACTAAAATACTTGACGATTGAAAAAAAAACAAAATCCCAGTCTGATTTTTCTTAGATCAGTTCTAGATGAATCATGTTATGTGCTATGTATATGAAATATAACTAGAATGATTAAAATTGAAAAACATTTTACGAAATGTGAGTCACTGCAGTTGTCTTGTATTTTTGTAAGAATAACTTTTGATCAACAAGTAAACAATTGATCTAGTTCAAATCACGTGTATATTTAACACCCAATTAGTTTCTATTCGAAATAAGAAAACAGCTTTTTTATCGATATTCGCGCATGAAAGAAAATCGAGCCTCTTTATTCGCCATTCGTGAATCGAAGATGTACACTTTCTCGCGATTTCCTGCCACGTCACTAGCCGAAGATCGTTTCGATTCGTGATCTTAAATTCTTCGTCTTTTTCTCTCGGTATGGAAAGAGGAAAGAGCTCAGAAATCGGTAATAGAAGAGAAAAAGGAAGCAAGACGATAACTCGTGATCGGAATGGCTAAGCAAAACAGAGAGAGAGAGAAAGAGAGAGAGAGAAAGGCGTATTTTCAGATTCCTAGGAGATGAACCGGGCTACGTGATGGTTCGCGAAAAGTTTTCTATCTTGTCCAAAAGCTTGAGGATTCGCAAGAATTTCCTGATATATCGTGATCCTTTCTACTACAAACTACGAGAAATGAGAAATCTAGACAGCTACTTGTTTTCATCATTATTTTTTCTTGAAATTTCTTACAAGAGAAGAAAGAGAAATTCCAAAAGAGAGGTTTTTGGATTGAAAATAAAATAGAGAGAATACTTGACCGTCAATTTTTAAAACCTGTTAAATATTACAAGTGTCGAGAAGGCATGCGAAAAGTTTCCTCTGTTTACATGCCACGAAAATTCTTTTTTTTCCAATTGTGGCTGTTCAGAATTGTTAACATTATTTTACACATTGAGTCTGCCAATATCTGATGGTGATGTAAAAATACCGATCAATTCGTCTAGCTTGAAAATGCTAAAACAAATTTCTAAAAGACTATATATAAAAAAGAAATCCGTTGCATTTCAAAGCGGCAAATTTGAACGTCATGAATGGAGGACGCGATCCAAATCGATTTTTTTGTGATTTTCAAACATCACGACTTGGGACGATATTCTCTGGAGGATTTGGAGTTTGACAGACATGCCCTCCTCTCTCTTAACTTTCAGGCTTATTTGGATACGTCCCTAATGCGATGAGCTGAGGAAACACAGGCAAAAGAGAAAGAGAGAGGAGAGAGCAGAGAGAGAGAGAGAGAGAGAGAGAAGTGCAGCGGAAAACGTCCGAGAATGTCTCAAGGTTCTCCGAGATAGGTTCCTTCGTAAAAGGATTTCGAGGAAAACTAGCACAGACGAAAATCGAGTTTTCTACTGCAACGGGGATTCAAGAAGATCCTATCCAGGATTCGTAACCCTCTTGAGGATTACGCACCGCACAGGATTAGAGAGACGGAAAGGAAAACCAGATGAACGAACGCAAATCCCAAGTTAACATCTACATTAACCTGGCAGTATTAGAAATATTTCAAAAAAATTTAAAGAAAGATTCAGATTGCCAGAAATAAATCAATTCCTTGACATACTAGAAAATCAAAAAGTTTGTTTATATTTGCTATTGGATTGACCGGAGCTTTTATAACGAGAGAAAAATTGATACGATAGTCGTAAAGAGTATAAAAATCGTTCATAACTCAAGACAGGATAAAAGAGTTTCCAAAGGGGGGTAGGAGAGACGGTAGTAAAGCGTCTGGTACGAGTCTCGATCAAAATTCTTGTTCGCTTCGAACAGGGCACCTTTCAAGGTTGAACAAAGCTCGAATCGTTGAGACGTGAATTTCAAATAGACATACGTCAGGAAACGTCGGAGAAGAAGGTGTCGATGGCTCTTGGATGTTATACCTACGAGAGAGACGCAGGATATCGCCGTTCCAGATATACCACTGGAAAGATGAAAGGGAGGAACGAAAGCTTCGAGATTCTCTTTCCCTCTTTTCCCTTTTTCGATTTTTCTGCATGTGCAATAATATAGTAATACAAATGTGAGTCTAGAACATTTTTTACGCAGATATGACGTTCTCGTCTTTGTCACAGTCGTTCAGAATGTGAAGGGTCTCATAGGGGATGCAGAAAGTTTTTGATGCAAGAAGAAAAACACGCGGAGGTCATGGAAAAGTTTTCCTCAGCCTCATTTTATCATGAAATAAATTAACTTTTAATTTACGAGCTACGGGAATCAACTTCTCAACATTATATATTATCCACTCGGTATTCCACGCCAAAGAAGAAAAAAATAGCGATGACAAGATACCCTCATTTTGAGGCTTTACGCGCGAAATAGCGAAATGAAACAAGTTTTACGCGCGTTTAGAAGGAACAAGGGTTTTTCGCCTGACCTATCAGAGGAGTTACGAGGCAAGAAAAGTAGCTCTCCTCTCACAGAAAACCTATTGAGTTTTTGGGTCAAGCCTCTCGCTCGATTTCACACCGAGGAAATGAGTTTCTCGCCTCTCAAGTGTGTTCCATGAGCTTGAAGGGTGTTTGCTTCGGTCCTCACTCTCCCTCTCTCTTTTCTGGCTCGTTCTCTCACGCGTTCTCTGCTGTAAGCTTTTACTCTTGGACGAGGAACAAGGAAAAGAGAAGGGAAAAAAGAGAAGAAAGGAAGAATAAGGGTGAGAAAAAGGGTGAAGCTGGGCGGGATGTGTGGATTGAGAAAAAGGCCCTGTGTGTGGGATCGTAAGTATGAGAAAGGAAGAGTATCCTATGTTCACCAGAAGAAACTTGAACAAAAGGCCCGTCGAGTGATGAAGCATCCTCTTATTCTTCTCGCCCTTTCTCTTCCTCCTTTTTCTTATTCTCACCCTTACGTTTTTCAAGAAACAATTTTATTTCCGATATCGAGTACACAATAAGTGTAGTAGACTGTTGACAGGATGTCCCACGACAAATGGCCACACATGAAAAAAATAATATTAATATTTGATATTTATAGATAATGATTGAAAAATATTTTCGTTTTGAATGAAATGACAAACATAAGTGAACTTTAAAAATTTGGTTATAAAATTTATACTTGTTTTGGTCCTACAATTTTTTGTTTACTCGATTTTGTTTCTATTTTTTCTTTTGGAGCTTTAAAACATTTTTCAGGTAACAAGGTTACATGCTGTTTCAAAGTTATACGAAGCATCAGGCGGTGTCTATTCGCCTCTTTTACCGTCTCCTCGTAGTTTCGCCTCAAGGCCCAACTAGCCAAATAAGACTGTCTTTTTTTCTCGCTTTTTTGTACTTTATCTTCCTCTCTCTTATCTCTCTGCTACGCGCATCATTCGCGTTCGCATTATCGAATAAAGATTATGTAAACTTCTTAAAAGTCAATAGCCCCGAGGGTGAATTCTTAAGGGTGGAAAATGCGATGAGACGGAAGAGTCTGCGTGCAACAAGCATCTTTTCTTGGCGCCTTCGAGAGAAAATACGTAAAACTATTGGAGTGGGGACACCCAAAGACAGAAGCTTTTAAAAAATAGGATAGCGATAGAAAAGGACCGAAAAAATATTAGAGAGAGAGAGAGGAAGAAAGAAAGAGAAAAATGTACCCTGAAAAATGCAGAAAAAATACCTTTAAATTATATTTATTTTGTCCTCTCCTCGTCTACGCTAAAACATACTTTCTTTATACCGAAGGCAATACGCGTTCTTTCAAGTGATTTATGGCAATTTCACAAATAGCATTCCCGTAGCAAACTTATCCAAGTACAGGAAAGCTACCTTGATGAAGGTAATGAATGTGCCTCTTATGCAAGACACGTAGCTCAGGGGAAAAAAACGTGAAGGGCCTTGCAAGCGATAATCTCTTTTACGCAGTAATCCACCCCAGTTTTCGGTCGTACTTCCATGTTTATTTTCACGCAATACACAGCACTGAGCGGTTTCGTAAAACAAGAAATTCGATGGGGTTCGTTAGGCTTTGCTTAGATCTACAGATCCAACTTCATGAATTCTCAGAGTAGATTTGGGAACTACATATTTCTCCAAAATAAGGTATAATAAGGGTAGATTTACATTTGTTAATTTTGAATACTCAACTTCTCAGATTCGATCAATTTAGTCCTTAGGACCGAACTCAGATAAAAAATTCGTTCAAAGAAATACGTCGAAAAAAGTGATTTAGGGGATATCTCTCAACATCATTTTGATAAAAAACAGCCTAAATTGATTAAATAGCGAAAGGAATTCGTCTCACAAGCAGTGACGATTTTTCTCATATCTCACAAACGTTTAAGTTTCACCCATATATACACTAACACATTGGACCAAACTCAGATAAAAAATTTATTCAAAGAAACACGTTGAAAAAGTGATTTAGGACATATTTTTCAACATCATTTTGATTAAAAAAGCGTAAATTGATGAAATAGTGAAAGGAATTCGTCTCACAAGCAACGACGATTTTTCTCATATCTCACAAATGTTTAAGTTTCACCCATATACACTAACACATCCTCCCATCTATTTACAACTCTGTCAGAACCCTTAACTTCGCGTTAAAGGCCTCTTTAAGCCGTTTTCCTCACGTAACTTTACGACAGGGTTAATTTGTGTTTTACGGGTTTGTCGATCAACGCCTCCTCGTAAAATAACTATAACAGTATTGTACACGCGTAATCGAACGCCCTGAATGACGAGATGATGTTCCATCGCGTTCTAGAGGACACGATCGGCAAATTCGCCGATTCGAACACAGCACGTGCCTATAGCAGTAGTTTCATAGGAGGTGAAGTAGCATTCTCAGTGTTCCTGGGATTCTACGCCCCGGGCTTATTCACGTGTGTATCCCTTAATGAATGTGGACATCGATGGATGGATCACGTGACCCTTGCGTTTCTCTGATTACAGTGTCAGTCGCACTGATCTCAATCACTGTGCCTCAAACAATAGACAGTACCCATCTGACATGCAACTACTCGTTGTTCAATCTATACGATACGCATACGCTATTACAACAAGCCTGACCTATATATGAACACGCTGGTATTGAACTTCACGTACAAGGAGATTCGTGCGATAAATTATAAAACAATTCACGTGAATTGTTTTATAATTTGTCGCACAAAACTTTTTATTTTTCATCTCATCGTTTATGAAATTATTTATATTTTTTCTCTACCAACTCAATCGAAAAGAAAATCTTCTGTAGTGTACTATTGTCAGTATAATTATTTTAAAAAACTGCTTTTTTAAATGTAATAATAATAATTAAAAAAAATCAAATAACATTCCGTTGCTTTTGATCTTTATCAACTTTCACTGATGAAAATAAAAAGATTACTACGCATTTTACTTTCAAGCTGAATTAGTCTGGGATATGAATACGATAAATTCCTTGATGCTAACAAGAAGACAACAGTGAGGAAGTTGAGGAAGTCATGAGAATTCTGTAAGTGGTGTTTCAATTAGAGATGACAGAGACAATGATACACATTGTGGTTACTGCGTAATGCCATACGTGTAGTAGTTCTACACAATGACTGGAAGAAAGTGTACGAGAGAAAGAGAAACAGAGCCGACCCACGATGACGAGACAAAAAATTTCACATATACAACGGTATGCGAGGTTACCGAGATGCTATCCAACGGTTTCGCAATCTTATGACCGCTAACAAGACTGTGAGAAGTGCACGAGATCAATATCCTCGTGTTACAGCGTATCAAGCAACTTGTACACTTATGCTTCCAAGGATTCTCTTTGCCGTGAAGGCAGAAATTGGAAACTGAGTCGGTGAAACTTGAAACAAGAGGAAAACCGGAAGTGAGTCAGAGAGCTACCAATTTAAGATTCTGATGTGTTCATAACTGTATATGTATACAATGTCCATATCTATATAAGTATATTGAATATAGCATTCCTGTGGTTGACGACGAGAACGCCAAGACGCACACGGGTTTTGATCCGTCTTTGATCAAAGAGAGATTTCAATTGTACGATCCGCTTTTGACTCAGATGATTCAATTGGCTTTGTCAAAAAGGAAATCTTTGACTAAACTATTTTACCAGTAAATTTAAAATTAGAAGTAGAAACGAATTTTTAAAAATCTTTTGACCCATTTCAAAGCACGCGAAGAATGTTGATTCTTGTAGATGATTAAAATTAGCAGTGGATAAAAAATTTGCCATGTTGTATGACTCAAAAATGAAAATTTTTAATTTAGTTTGTTTTTTATATTCGATTGAAATAATTTTTGCATTCGAATTCTTTTTGTTTTTAATGGCAATTCCATCTCCAAGATAAAATTAAATTGTTCAGTAAATTGGCAAAACTATTCAATCACTGTTGCAATTACAAAAATTATTTTGTTACAAAGATTTCCATCTAATATCGAAATTTCTTCTTCCACGGAGTGCAATGATTTGTTTACCAACTTAGTAGATTTTGGAACCCGGATAAGTATTGAACATAGATAACATCGGAGTTACTGTTCTGGTCGGTCTTTGCACTATGACCGGCGAGTGTTTATGCGATTATGCTTACACGTGCTCGAAAGTGGTTCTGCCTAGGCTAGGTCTTCGAACGACATACATTCACAACTAAAATCCTATTTTAAAATCGAGTTTCCAAGTCAGATTCCCTCGAACGAGCGGATTAACGTCCAAGAAGTTCGTTGTACGGGGTTGACAGCTCTAACCGCATTTCGCCGGTCGGATATCACGCACATTGCTCGTTAACGATTCTCTAATAATACAGACTTTCCCCACCTTATTCTGTATGAAATCTTCGGGGTTGAATCGCATACTGTGGTATATTTTGATGAATATCAAATGCGAGAATTTAAAAATGAATTTGATATTATTTTAGCACGATATATCTAGAAATATGTGAGAAACTATGAGAGGAGTAGCCTAACGGTCAAAAACCTTTGTAGTAATAAAATAATATTAATAATTGAGGTTAAGAATTGTGAGATCACGAATACATGCTGTAACAACGTCTTTATGGCGATATGAAACGAGTTATTTCCTCTCTGCCCGTCCACATACGTAGTGTCTTCAAAATCATCGAAAATTCCGAATTGAATAAAAAGAAATTTTCATACATCAAATAAATCTTCAAATTTTGAAGAGAGAAGTATTCAGGCATTTCCCTCCATGCTGCACCATTCCCGGGGTACTAATTAGTCAGTTACGCCCTACCCCTATGTTTCCATATCATCAGAGCCTCATTGGTCGTTACTAAGTAATTAATATTTTATCAACAGTGCAGCGTACAGAAAAATGCCTAGAAATTTTTCTCCGGGGTTTTTCACAATTCATTTAGTCTACAAAAATCGTGCGCCACCCTTGAGACGCTCACTATATGCATATTGAAAAATCGAAGATGCTGACGAGGCGTGATGATATGCGACGATCGAACTCCCGCAAAGAACAATAGCGATAAAGTGATGTTCACTATATACTATTTCCGGAGGTTCAATTAATCAAGCAAATTGTCGAGTGGCGTCTGCTTGAACGTCTACACGTCCTTATAAACAGTCGTCAAGGTTCCTCTATACTATTAGTACTATAAATTTGCACGAGCTACTACGCCCACATCTATTTCTACTAGGGAGACAGTGGAAAAAAGCCGCATATACGTAGACGTACAATTTAAATAAACGGCCTCTTATTTCGTCGGGTGACCGGCACGTGCAGTCATAATGGACTAATAGTCAAATTGAATTTTCTTCGCTTTCAATATCCGTGGTGAATGCAATTCTAAAAATAGCTTGGATATACATACCTATTTAATTATTTGTTTTCAATATCATTTTGAAAGCCTTTCACGATATGAACAATTTTCACAAATTTATTGATATTATTTAAAAAAAACAAAAGCAAAACAAATATCGCAGAAATAAAAAAGGCGAGCAATCTTAGAAACGTTTTCTTGAAATGCAAATAAAAAAAATTACAGCTAACAATACTTCGTAAATGATTTTTTTTTTATCATTTACGAAGTATTTATTATTAACATTTTATCACACAAATCATTTTTTGTCGCAAGATAATTAGTGAACTCCTACAATCGCGATGGTTTTCACATTTTCTTAATTACCAGGAATAACCTTGCTTTGGTTTTTCTCAAATATGGTTCCCGAAAATTCACCATAATTGACAATTTCTGATGAGATATTGAGCGACTGATATCCTCGTAGGTATAGAGTTAAAAAATGCACAAGCGGTTAGCCGAAATGTGTATCTCGTGGTCGATAATTATACTCGCAAGTTGCAGAAGAGGGTTGGGTTCGTACTACCCTAATTCCTATACCACACACTGACCATTAGGAAATTGGCGTAGCTTTGAGGAAGGGGAAGGGGGGAACTTCACAATATTGCGGTCGAATGTGTATATTATATAACGATTTTCTGCTCGAGTACACGAGACCGCATGCCTTGTTTTCATGTACAAGGGAAAAACTCCATGCACACAAATGTGTAACGCGAGTATATTCGTGTTTATATGCTGGAGGAGGGAAAGCAGAAGCGCTCGACGTTCTCCCAAATGGCCCGTGTTAAATAATTGCTACACATTTTATAATTAGAATCGCGTGTGCTATCCACTAACGCAATACTCCAAAGAGAAGAGACACAGGATAAAGTGTACCTATATCAGTACGTATACAGGGTGTCTGAATTGCAAATTCGATAACGTCACTCATGGAAAGCTTATTGGTGGAAAAAAGACCATTGAGAGAGTTTCTACTTCGTTGGTGCATGAAAAAAAGAAAAAAATAGGAAATTTTTAGTGAAGGAAATATTGAAGATTATTATAAACACTCAGTGTATTATTTATGTTTCTATTATTAATAATTTGAAGAAATTTTAATTATTATATTAACCGTTTGGACACCCTGTATGGATATTCAACACGGTATGACGGAACTTCCCCTTTTTCCCTATAGGGACGCATGCTTGTGCGTGCAGCCCACGTCGTTCTTGCTCGGGGCACTCCCCCGTGACAACAACTCAACCGCCACTTCACTGCGAACCTACACAACCCCTCTGGATGCCAACCCCCGTTCCAGTCTTCTCTTACGTTTTATACTTTTATATATGTTTATTATTGAATCCATTAACACCTCATGCTTACCTTTCCTCTATTAATTGAATAGAGGGCTCTATTAACGGAAGTTGTTACATCGTGGATTTATGGAGTTAACTGTGTTCAATAACCGCGTTAGCCTCGACTAAAGGTGCTTTTACTGTAACGGATGTAATTATCTCTTCATGATACGAAAATAATTAATTAGAGAACGGAATTTCCACTGGTTTACGGATAACGATCTTTCCAGCGTTCATAGAGTTCATATCTTCCTAACATTGCCCAGTACCCTAATGGATATTTAGCTAAAAAATTTATTTTTGGGCCCATAAAACGACAATAACACAGATAAAATACAATGGGGTTCTTGGATGTCCTAAAATAGAAAAATTACGAAAAGAATTTGCATAACATTCCAATGATGTAAATAGCAATGGAATTTTGATGCTCAACTCGAGTATCTTCTCATTTGACTTCGACCTCTTGGAGATCTCCTCAAGACCGTGCACACCTGCTGCAAGATACCTCAAGCGATTCGTATCACATAACACCGAGTGGCATCCCAGGCCCGGCCATATTAATTAAAGGGCGGTTCGGGCCACGTGCTCTCTCCTGTGCATATGTACATCAAACCCGTCTCCCTACGCCTCTCTTCATTCGTCAGCTACTTCCTCCCTCTTCGTCCGTCTGTCTACTTGTCTGTTTATTTCTCACTCTCTCTGTCAGCGACCCATGAAATTTAGGTCGCACACCAACACACGCTTCAAGTTTACGTAATAGTTGTTCTAACGCGACGATCAATGTTTACGAGTATACGCACATGTATACATCAGTTTGCGTGCATTCTGAGCGTCCGAAGTTCAACTATACGAGTCACACGCATAATACATATTTTAGGACAGCCAAGATAACGAACGTATATACTAAATCATAGATTAAGTAATTAAGAAAATATCCAATTAGGTCTAATTTCTGGTTGTTCGTCGTGACCGTGTACTACAACGATATTGCGGTCCACAGGAATATGCGGATGTATCGTAAAAATGAAATTAATGAGCCAAGTCATTTATCAGAGTACTTTGGTGATTACCAGTTCCAAGTACCATAACTTTTATGATCTTGTTGCAGTTGAAGGATGCTTCGGTTTTTGCATTTGATATTAAGATGTGGACACAAGGAGCCAGAGATTAAAAAAATTAAAACGAAGTAGAATTCCCGTTTGCCCTTCGAGCTATAAATATCTTTGTTCTATATATAAACTCCATCGAAATACCATGAGATTTACCATTACAATAGTCCGCATTTATTTTTATAGTAAAAAAAGGGAAAATAGTGGGGAACGCTTTTACAGAAGTTACGATTTTGTAATACATCTTCGTGAGTAAAATCTTATTCGTGGAATTCGTCCGGAGAGTGGTAGTAAGTAAACGTGAACGATTTCGATTTACGATCGAGCAGATCGGTTCCACTCGCTGGAACTCATCCATGGCGCGTAATCCCTGATCTACGATCATGGTCGGGTCCCTTTCGAGCAGTTCCGGCATCAATAGTTTCACACTTTACGGCACTCGGTATGCAAATGTTACGCAGGCCCCTGAAACATGTGCAGTGCATCTTGAAACGCCGCTTTTGGCGATCCGCCAACTCTACTCGCTCTTCCGTTCCCCGGACTTTTCATCGCTTCTCTCAACCCTCTATTCCTACGCGCACTGATACACACACAATCCCGTAAGTTTCATTGGTCGATCTTCTCGTACAAGGGATTTTTCTTTCCCGGAAACGGCAGCCGTTGATATCGAACATGGCGTACACGACAGTCATCAACTCCGTAACAGGCCCGTGAAAATAGAATAGATCCACGTCGTGACGCATACAGAGTGCCTCAAAAGTTCCACCCAATATTTACCGATTTGTTAGACCACGAAATTTTAAATAGAAAAAATCTCCAACATTTTTTTCTGTGATGTGCCGTTCAAGAGATGTTAACAAATGAGCGATAATCAATCCGCTGCGCTGATGTAAAAAAGCGGGTGGTTTTTTTCTTTTAGCATTGACAGTTACCAATTCATTAACACCGCATAAAAAAATGAATACGGGCTTACATATTCAAGATCTTCCAATCTACTGATCCTTTATACCTGGGCACGACTTTTAGGGGAGCCTGTACCCAGACAAGCAAAAAGGATATAACGGAAAAAATTCTACAAAGTGGGTTCCAATCTTTATTAGCGTAAAGTCGAAACGGCCATGAAAAAGACACATAAAAACTTTGCATTTCCGTCTAGCGGGATCGACCGAACCTAAATGCGAAAGCGGATTTTTTTCAGTCATGTACTGAGGCGCGAATGTAAAATAGATGGATGGAATAGCGAGTAAAATAAAATAGCCATATAGATCACGTGATTCTCTGGATCAGGTCACTGGTCGAAAGGTAGACATTCCAACGTCAAAGGGCTTAAGCAAACTCGCTCTACAAATAAACAGAAGACAGAGAGGGAAATGCAATGCTCTAAACCAGGGATAATGGCTGGGTCAAACCAAAGGACATTCGGTCAACTCAAGATGAAAATGCAAACTGATGACGGGGAATATCTCCGTGGGCACCGTTTATCGTTACGAAATGTGATGAGTTATTAGTTGTTTTCCCAGGATATTAGCACCGCATTACCATACCATTAGCGACCTCTCATGTGCTACGTGGCCTCACTTGATAATCTACGGGTCATGCACGTTGCTAAGCCTCTTCGAAGGTTTATTCAGCTTTGAGGTTTCCGCGAAAAACTCCAGGTTGATTGTGATTTCGTACATACTACATTGATTATGGTAGAATGAACTCAGAAATGAGCGGGAATGCATCGAAAATAATATAATTTGGACACCATAAACAATTTTAAACAACGAGTCTTTATTGTAGAAGAAAGTCGTGATAGAACATCAGCCCTCCAAAGATCGTAAGTGCTGAAATGCTATTGTCCAGGAACAAACCGAGTCATGATTGCATGAAAACCCAGAACAAAAGGACATTCGGTGCGGTGACACCCGGTTCACGAGAAAAGTAAGCATCTTCTTTCAAAGCGACTCAACTGGGTGTAAAATACGAAGCTGTTTAAGAGATCATTCATTGCAAAGGGAGAGAGAACCCATATACAGAGATCTTTGAAAGTTGGCCTAGCACGAATCTCTATTTCTATGCTTTTTCATAGAGCAGCCAGAGGTGCAAGAGAGGCTCCTTCACCCAGGTATACCGGAGAGAATCTTCAGCCCCAATAGCAATGGCGAGATTTCCATCACGGGGAAGTAAACCGTCTCGTGCTCCACATCCCGGGTTATAGAAGGCTTTCTCGCGTGACTTCAATGGCCTTTCGCTCTCATCGTTTCCTGACAATTAGGATCCCAACAGTATCCCGGGGACATTATATTCCGAACCTCTTGGAGCCAGCCGCAACGGCCACGATTTTCTTGCTGATTCTCACCAGGTTGAATACCACAAAGAGGGAAATGGGGAAAGATGAGGTTTCCGTTGCCACGTCTTCGAATTCAGTGGAGCCAACTTTACTGTTCTGTCCCTTGTTCTCTTCGATTCCGTCTTTTACCATCTCACTCTCTCTATCTCTCTCTCTCTCTCTCTCTCTCTCTCTCTCTCTCTCTCTCTCTCTCTCTCTCTCTCTCTCTCTCTCTCTCTCTCTCTCTCTCGCTCTCTCTATACCGTGTACTCTCTTTACAACCGCACATTCATCTCAAGTGTGCGATGGGAGACATGTACGTACGGCACACGTAGGACGCTTTGCGAAGGAGAAAAGCTACAGCCGGTTCTAACGATTGCACTTTCCATCATTTGCCTCCGGCTAAGCAGCAGAGGCGGACGTTTATCCAGAAGTCACTGGTGGGCCACAGTCACCCATTTTCCGGAGGTGCAACTCCCGCTTCGCATTCTCCTTTTCTAGCCCATTTTCCATTTGCACACGGAACGAGTTTGCGAGAGTTCCTGTTCTCCATATTTCTGTGCGACGATCGCTCGTTCATCGGGAACAAGTAAACTCTACGAGACTCCCTTGGAAAGTTAGGAAGGGAGAGACGATCGAAAAGCGTAGCGGCCAAAGCCTGCTTCTGCCAACCGAAACCTAACATTACCGGAAACTCGCAATAGAATGGAACTTCGCGTAGCCCACCGATATCGAAGTCAACGGAGGGTTTACCTTTGGGCATTCGTTAAGTTATTGTTCATGGGTCTACCACTTTCCGGTGTTTCATCCATTCTCTTCGCAAGTAACGCCGAACTCTTCTCGTGCTGCGCTTATCGCTCGCCATTAATCGAGAAAGCCGCATATCAATCCTCCTAACCAACGCAAATATACGCGCACAACCGGGACTAAAATCTTCAATCTAGCATTTCTACGAATTCACCCTTATTTGTCTTCGTCTTTTCTGACTATCGAGCTTCTCTCACGTTTCCTCAATATCTCCACAATCCTCTGTATAAAACTTGGCGAAAGTTCCATAGCGAAGATTTGCTATCGTGTAATTCGAACTCATATACGAACACACATTTACACATAAATCTGAGAATTGTGAGATTCTTCCGCGTCATAATTTCGCGAGAGAACGGAGCGCGCGCGTTCTCGTGGCATATTACGAAGTCGTACGAGTGAGTACGCTCCTTATAGTTGTTTCAGTTGTTTTACTCTTCACTCGTTCTATTTCTGGTTGCTCACTCTTCTATCCGTGTGTGTGTATGTGTGTATATATATTCACTCATACCTCTGTACGCGTACAATTGAGAGAAGGCAAGTACCTATGCCAACAGAGTCCGTCGAGTTTAACGAACTCGATAATTGCGCGAAGCACGTTTTCCAGTAATCGGGGAAAAGTCACTTCCCGTTGCATCCCGAACCCGGCAAGGAACTTTAGATTTTGCGCAATTGCCTTACCCTCGATATATTAATGTTCCTAGTTAGAGTTCCACGAGAGTTGAAGCAATAAGGTCTAGAAATGTCCGGGACCTACTCTCATTCTTGTTTGTACCTGCTCTATATATGCGTTTAGTGTTTCCGCCTCGAAATATGTGCTACAATTGAATGAACAAGAGTTGAAAAATAGGACGAATTAATGAATCCTCTTTCAGTTTATAATTGAAATTACTTTTATTTCATTTGCGAGACGTATGTATATTACGGAGATTAAAACGAAGCAGCGGAATTGGCTATTCCATTACTTCACATGTATGCAAGAGGCTTATCGGCCGAGGGATGTAGGCTATTCTGATACATTAGTGAAAGTTTGATCGGCAGGTACGGCATACGAGAGGCGAGTAACGCGACTCCATAGTATCATGAAGCAGGTCTCAATTATTGAACCGTAATGATGTACCGACCCGTCCATTGGTTAGGTGGTGATACTGGCGATGCTGAACGCATCAACTATGTACCGGGATGATCGAGTTCACGTCCCATACACCAATGAGAAACCGCTCGGATATAACAAACGAGCGTTATTAATTACATTAGCTGCACATTCCCGAGAATTGAAACGCCATGGTAGTAGAGCGTGTGGACATCCGGGAAAGCGTCGACGGATCAATCCCCGCTTGACTCATCGCACAGTGACCCCCCTCCCTTTGTCCCGGTCTCGGTGCTCATACCCACCTGTGTGTATATGTCTATACATCACATACAATTGTACTATAACTCGCGAGCTGCCGAGTTTATAAGCAAAATTAATTTAGAGCCACCAAGGCCCCGGATCGATTCGATTAAATTATATTCCAATCATCAATGTGATTGAATATAGCTACTCTTCTGTATGCGAGGCCATTGAGGAATTCTTGAAGAAAATATTTTTTAATTCAATAATAATTACATGCACATATTATTCTGTATATAAAGTGACGTGCAAAAGTTTCGGGCCACCCTATTCTTTATGCACATTGAACAGAAATATGGTGGTGGGAGAAAAACAAACGAGTAATGATAACACATAATCACTTATATTCAGAAACAATACGTTGTATACATTGATATCGATCTTAAATCATTAATTGTTCAACAATTTTTTATGACTGGCTGTGCAAAAGTATTGGGCCGCGTACTTTTGGGTATGAAAAAAATAACAAAAAACCTGACAAATAAGAAAGCATGTCTTGGTCTTCTCCACTAGACTCAATACTTTGTTGCCATGCCCTTAGCAGCGATGACTGCAGCGCACCGACGAGGCATAGACCCAATTAGTTGTTTGATTCGTTCTTGTGGCAATTTTTCCCATTCACTTCGCAAATGGTTCCACAATTCCGTTTTGTTGGAGTAATTTTTCGTTCCAACACGATGCTTGAGGTCTTGCCACAGGTGTTCAATAGGATTTAAATCCGGTGACTGCGATGGCCAGTCAAGAAAGCGGACTTTCCGGCTTTGAAGAAAATTTTTAATAAGACGCAAAGCGTGTTTCGGATCATTATCGTGTTGAAAAAACCCAACCACGCGGCAAATTTTTCGTTGCAAATGGGAGCATATGATCTTGTAGTATGTCCCTGTACACTGCAGCGTCCATATTGCCATGAATTTCCACCAGCAGACCAACGCTATCATCAGAAAATGCTCCCCAAACTTTAATGTTTCCGCCACCGTGTTTTACGGTAGGAATTTGGTATCTTACATTATATCTAGTACCTGCTGGACGTTTTACGTACTTCCGACCATCATTTCCGAATAATTGAAATTTCGATTCATCGGAAAATAGTACTTTCCGCTGATCTGATACCGTCCAGCGCTGATATTTTTTCGCAAATTCTAATCTAGCCTTCTTAGTCTTTTTGCTAATCAATGGTTTTTTTACACCAACACGTCCAATTAGCCCCGCAGCTTTGAGACGTCGAGATACCGTACTCCGACTAACATCAGCTAGATTTTCACTTCGCAATTCCTGGGAAACATCTGCAGCACTTTTTCGTGGATCTACAATGCACTTCCTTTTTATAATTTTGTCGACGCGATTCAAAGTTTTTGGCGGTCTACCGCTCTGATTTTTGTCACACAGTGAGTTTGTTAATTTATATTTAGTAATAATACGATTAACGATACTTTTGCCAATAGATAAAGTCTCCGCAACATCACGAGAACTTTTTCCTTCTGACGAAAGTTTTAACACGATTTCACGAAGCTGAATATTCGTGTGTTTCGGTATTGTAGCAGAAAGGAGACTGACTTTCCATTGTAGGACATGTTTTGAAACTAATGAGGAAAAAATGTAAACAAACCGTGCGTACGAAGCCGCGGCGATATAGTGGCCCGATACTTTTGCACACCGACCAAAGTAATTCCACGTAGTACATGAAAAATATGCCACAATTAAATATAATATACGACGTTGTTACCTTCATTCTAATTCTCTTGAATATTTTGAACAATGAACGAGTCGAGAAATAAAATATTTTATCAATAAACTGGAAAAAATAGGGTGGCCCGAAACTTTTGCACGCCACTGTATAAATGTATATCGAACGCTTGACCAACGCGATTTCTAAAAGCAAAAACAATTTACGCGCGTCAAGGAAGCTAGACATAACGTAGAGAATAGATCTGAGATGAATACACGGAAGCTGTGCGATCGTTCAAATATTTGTATAGAAATGTTCCTGTTGTCGAGATGCAACCTACAGAAGAAGAGATCTCTCTGTTATGCTCGGATGTGACTTGCTGGCTGTAATATTGAACAAAGGCCGAGTTCCACGTTCGATATAGTCTCGAGATGTTTTTCTGCTTGAAAATGAAGCTACACATACATGAGTGGAGACGAATTCTTGCTTTTCCTTAGGATAGAATCGATCTGTAACTAAATTTCGTTGACAGATTGGGGAGAATCTTTCAAAGATAATTGTCATGTTTGGATTTTTGGAAACAATTTTTCTTTCAACTGAAAAAATACATAAATCAACTAATCAGGATTGAAGCAAACTTCGCGAACTTCGTTGCAATGCGTGTCAAATGTTTTAATAGCGTTTTATTGAAGCTTTTGTACATAAATCAACAGTAATTACACTTTAAATTGAGTTGTAATCCGAATCGTCGTCAATATTCAACGTGACAGCAATAAAAACAAAATGCAATCATTTTTAATTATTTTGTCCCGTGAATATTGTGTGACAATGAAGTTTCAGGATTGTACTCGCATGTTCATTAATAGTTACCGTCATAGAGGTCGTTCCACGGAATCATAATACTGATAAGAGTCCGATGACGTATGTACTTGTGTTAAAGCATCGAACGTCGAGGCTTTTACGAGATCATTAAGGATGTGGCAGAAGTGAGAGAGTTGGCAAGTATATTGTGTGAGAGTTGAAATTCACCAGGAAACCAAGAATGATTCATGAGTGGAAACGTTGCGTGTCTTTGGAACGTTTTTAATTCACAAGTCCTGCTATTATATTATTGGCTCGAATTTATGACTTTCGTGTAGAGGAGTTATAAAGTATGGTATATATATAGGGGAGGGCCGGGCAAAGTGGAACACCTGGGAAAAGCGGAACACCTTCCCAAAAAAAATGAAATTTCTTTTTGCAGTGGAAAACTGAAAAATCCGATCATTTGACTCAGGACATGCGTTGAAAAAGTAGTAATCATTGAAACGACTTATATTTCTAACATGAAAATTTAAATATATTAATTAATAAAAAATGAATATTCAACGAAAATTTGTATGAACAAAAATTTCTTTTGCTGCAAAACGGAGATGTGAATATCTGACTAGCATAAGAATACTACTAACAGTGTTGTAAGTATGTTTGAAAATGATTAGTTGTTTATTAGACTGATGCAGAATATTTTTTTTCTTGCTCCTACCCGTGTTGGATATTGATGAAAAAAATCTCTACTAAAAAATGAGCTCCATAAATCAATATTTAGACACGATTCTTTCGAATTTTATTGATGTTTTAATTGTTTAGAAATGTTTTTTTTTATTTAAAAACAGCATTTTTTTAACTTTCTTGCTTCCTCTCATGTTTTCTTTAGATATTGATAAAGACCAAATTCTGTTGAAAAATAATTATAAATGATTTTCGTACGAGCTAACCAGTTTTCTTCCAGTATTGCTAAAATAAAAGTCCCGTTAACAAATGAGTTTAATTCTTAAGATTTTGGAGATGCCTTTGGAGAATTTATTTATTTACTCGTAATAATTGCATTTGAGGGTGCCCTCCCATAAAATTTTTCGAAATAATCGATTCTTTTTCTACAATACTCTCCCTGTCATTAGTCTCGCTATAGCGCTATCTCAAATAATTGATTTTTGTCCATCAATTTTCTTTATAACCAAACGAACGTAAAAAGTCCGGGTTTTTTGAAATTCTATTTTTAAACCATTGTTAAAAATCGTGGAAATTTTTTCCTTTTTGCTTTTTTTTACGACAATCATCCTTAAATGAATCAATTTTTTTCAGGGTATTTTTACTTCAGATCCGTCGAGTTCTTATCCCTCATTGACGTGTTTTTTTGGCATTCTAAAAATGACGGCATATGTCGTGTATTTTTTTATGAAAAAAATTCTTTAAAATCTTGTACTTTCCAACAGATTTTGTGGGAGGATGCCAATAAAACGGTCTCAAAAATAGCATCAAATAATCATATCACAGTTGATACAGGCACCTGTGAAAATTGATGAATTATGGTCATTTTTGATCAGAATTTTTACACGATCAATCGCTAAAGGAAAACCTAGTAGGTGCGCGAAAATACAAATTTTAGAAATCATGCGATTGAAAAACTAAAAATAAAAGTTAGGTGAGACACCTCTGAAAATAGAGCTATTAAGCTTACTTTTTAACAGAACTTTTTTTTCATCAATATCTAAGAAAACCATGTACGAGAGGCAGCAAGGTAGTTAAACCAAGACAGCAAGGTATTGAAAAAACATTAAAAAAAAATGAAACCAATAAAAGTCAAGAGCCTCTAAATATACCTCTAAATATTGAGCAATATTGAGCTCAGTTTTAATCACATTTTTTTATATTAATATCCAAAGAAAACACGAGTACGAGCACGAAAATAAAAAATAAAACATTTTGCATCAGTCTAATGAACAATTAATCATTTTTAAACACGCTTACAGCACTGTTAGTAGTTCTTATGCTAGTTAGATATTCACATCTCCGTTTTGGAGCAAAATAAATTTTTGTTCATACAAACTTTCGTTGAATATTCATTTTTTTATTAATAAATATATTTTCATTTTCATGTTAGAAATATCAGTCGTTTCAATGAATACTACTTTTTCAACGTATATCCTGAGTCAAATGATCGAATTTTTCAGTTTCCCACTGAAAAAAAGAAATTTCACTTTTTTCGAGGAGGTGTTCCGTTTTGCCCGGTGTTCCACTTTGCCCGGCCTTCTCCTATATGTATATATACACTTCTCGACTATCCGGATATGCAAAATTTCATATACCGAGAGCAAGGCGAGTAATTTTCGAGTCACGAGCGCGACGAATCAAATTTTAATGGACTTAACAATAACACTTTTCCGTATATGTATGTATATATATGTATATTTCTATATATATCACTCTTCAGAATATAATGTAATAATATGGAGCGACCTCTGCATTAATGTCAACGTTTATATATCTATTGATGGTTTGACCACAGCTTCCAATGTTCGTAACAAGAGCTGCAACAGAGATGCGTACATTTATTATATATATATGCGTAACCCTGGCAATCAAAGTGTTATTCGAATATTTCCATGTTATTGGGATCGAATTATACGTCAGGTATATACGAGCAGTAATGGTAACAGCCACGAAAAAGAGAAAGGGAGATAGAGAAGGAGTGGGATCGACAAAGCGCTTTGTATTGAATAAGCTATAATCCAGCAATGTTCATATTATAGAAATCACTCACCTTCCTTCCCTCTCCGCCACTCTCTGTCTCTCTTTGGCTTTCTATTTACACTATTTAAATTAGTCGTGAGCGCATCATAGAAAATACGTTAGCTCAATTAACATTACTTACTCACGTATATACAATATAAACATAAGGTTCGTGTAAATTGGCACGAAGTATGTACAAACCATTAGAAAATTATGTACGCTTGTTCAATATTCATTTATCCTGCTATAATTTTCTCATTACCGTGTTTTACTAACGAAATTATCAAGGATGAAATTAAATTAAAACACGATAAATCGCCATAAAAATATCGTGGAAATACCTTCGAACGACGGAGTTGCGAGGCTTGAAAATAATATCATTGCGCGTTATATTATCCTTTTTTTCTGTAGCGAATTGGGCCAAGTACCGAAAATAATATTGTAGAAGGATTTTGGTCTTGTTTCTAGTTTCTTTTTTTTTGCGCATAAATTGTAGTTACGTTTGGGCTTACATACAGGTATTTTAATGTATATAAGAGGAATATTGGTTCGCTTCAGGTCTTGGGTGCGAACACCGATCTCTCCGGGGAAATTATCCTGAGCTCACGCTCGTCGGACAAGTTTCCCTAGTACAAAACTGCTCCACAAGTATATCCAATCGGAGCCATTTCGAAAAAAACGTCCCCTCACTCCTTGTTTTTTCCCTTTCTATCTTTTTATAAGTAAAATAGGTCTGTCGCCATCAAGAAAAAATGCAATCATTGTTATTTGATTCCTCGTTATTTTGGGCGATTAGGGTTCGTATTTCAATGCCTCGTGTCATTATCCAACGTGACAAGAAACCTCGCACCCACAAATCGTTTACGCTCCATGTGTTCGTCGATAATAATACATGAATTTTTTATGAAAGAAAAAAAATACGAATTAAAACTATCAATTTACTTTTTCGTAAATTTACAGAATTCTCAAATTCCCTTTTAGTGATCCACTCCTCTTTAATTGAAAATCCTCCATAGAGGGAGCTTCGAACTTTGCATGATATTTCAAGGGCAAAGCACTATTTTTTTTCCATGCAAACATGAACAATAAAAAAGTTGTAGAAGTAGCTCACTTAAGGTGAATCAACGAATGAATAACAAATAAACAAAAAGACCACCCCATCTCACGAAATGATCATTATGAAGATTCATAGAATATTTATATCCAACCATTCTTCGCTTTCAGTTAGCACACACATAAATAAAAGTATACGTGGATATGTATATATATATATATATATATAAATAAAATAAAATCTGTTTACGCAGCTGATGTTGTTGTACCGGGCTTTTCGAGCTTAACCTAGCAGGAAGGTGAATGGGGAGTATGAAAAAAAGCTTATCTAGCAAGCTCCCGCGAGAATTCTATCCACATTGCAGCAGCAGCAGCAAAGCGTCCAAATTTTATTAGGTGGAAAAAGTGAAATTTGCATGAAATCCGTACTCGTCCCCTCGTGCGCGTGATCCAACTTCCTCCTTGTATTATACATTATATTATAAATGTACACCGCATCGTAAAAGCGAGAGGTGTGAGGGAGGAGGGGGGAGAGTGAGAAAGAGGGATGGAGGGAGAGATTTATATGAAGAAAAAAAACAGGAGTCTCGAATTTCATGAAGCCCGTCAAATTTATGAGGGTTGCTTAAGAGCAACGAGAGGGGGAGGAGACCGGGCAAGTAAATGGCATACGTTGTGTATGTGTGTATATATATATATATGGGGCATTCCATGCCAAACCGGTCAGTCCGTGACCCTGACCATTTTTGATTTTGTCAAAATTTTTTCATTTTCAAGTAACTACTAAAATTAGTTTTTAGGATTTTTTTTTAGATTTTTATCTCAACCCGTTTAAAAATAAGGAATTTTTCAAAATTTCGCCCGAAATTTTTTAAATGCTCATAACTTTTTCAGCAACATAGATATGAAAATAAAATAGGAGGTAATTTTTTTCATCTTGAATTGTAGTTTCGTAAAAAAAATACAAAAAAATTATCAAAAGGCAATTTCATATATTTTTTTTAGTTTTAATCCAAAAATATTTTTTTTTCAAAACTTGGACCATTTTGATTTTTTTGAAAAAATTCACCTTTTTTGTAGGCATATTTTTACATGTCTCGAAAAACTCACAGCTTGTGATATCCATCCCTTCTATTTTTTTCTCATTTCTTACCACGTGTGAACCAATAATAACGAGTTGTCAATCCTGGATTATATTTTTTTAGTTTTTTTTTTCCACTCACAATTCCATTCCTCAAGAAATTATGAATGACAAAAGTTGGTAAATAAATATTGGAACTGATTACCATGTTTTTTTTTTAGTTTTCAAACAAACATTTTTCTTTTTACAACTTGGGCCATTTTGATTTTTCTGAAAAAATTCACCGTCTTTCACGACAAATTTTTACACGTCCCAAAAAATCCGCAGCGTGTGATATCCATAAATTCTATTTTTTTCTAATTCTCTGCTATGTGTAAACAAATCATTATTAATCTTTATTCATGAATATCACACGCTGCGGATTTTGTGGGACGTGCAAAAATGTGTCGTGGAAGACGGTGAATTTCTTCAGAAAAATCAAAATGGCCCAAGATGTGAAAGCTGTGTGAATTTCTTCAAAGAAATCAAAATGGCCCAAGATGTGAAAGATGTGTTTGGTTGAAAACTGAAAAAAACATGGAAATCAGGTCCAATATTTATTTATTTTTTTTTTTTCATCCATAATTTCTTAAGGAATGGAATTATGAATGGAAAAAAAAACAATAAATAAATATAATTCAAGATTGACAACTAATAATTATTGGTTTACACGTGGTAAAAAATGAGAAAAAAATAGAAGGGATGGATATCACAAGCTGTGAATTTTTCGAGACATGTAAAAATATGTCTACAAAAAAGGTGAATTTAAAAAAAAAATCAAAATGGTCCAAGTTTTGAAAAAAAAAATATTTTTGGATTAAAACTAAAAAAAATATATGAAATTGCCATTTCATAATTTTTTTGTATTTTTTTTACGAAACTACAATTTAAGACGAAAAAAATTACCTCCTATTTTATTTTGATATCTCTGTTGCTGAGAAAGTTATGAGCATTTAAAAAAATTTCGTGCAAAATCTTGAAAAATTCATTATTATTAAACGGGTTAAGATAAAAATCTAAAAAAATTCCTAAAAACTCCTTTCAGTAGTTACTTGAAAATGAAAAAATTTCGACAAAATCAAAAATCATCGGCGTCACGGACTGACCGGCTTGGCCCCATATATATATGAGGCATTTCACGCCAAATCGGCCACTTTTGAAATTCGCATTTTTTATTATTTTGATTTTTTTTTCTTCTAATAGAGCTCATTGAAAGGAACTCGTCTGATTTTTTTAAATTTTTATGTCAACACGTTGATCGGAAACGAATTTTAGAAAAATTTTCCGATTTTTTTCTTCAGATATCAATAACTCGCTCAAAAATGCAGTAAACCTAATGGATGAGGGGTCAAAATTTTAGTTTTAAAACGTCCTTTCATTTGAGAATATGCAGTAAACTATCAAAACATTACATGAAGTAATTTTTTCAATTCTAAACATGAAATGTTTTTTCTACACAGTTAGCCCCCTTAAATTTTGCTGTTAATTTTTTATAAAAAACTATTATTTTTTTAAGAAATTTTAAGCTTAGTATGATCATGGGAACATCATCTGTTGTATATTTTTATAATTAAAATATAGATTTTTTTTTACAATCGATTATCTATAACTCCTTGAAAAATCGAACAAAGCGAATCGTCTAGGGGGTCAAAATTGTTGTTCTGAAATGTACTTTTAAATAAAAATATGTGAAAAATTATTCCAAGTTTAAATCATCTAGTTTTTCCAATTCTAAGATAAAATAACCTTTTTTCATAGTGATTGTACTAATTAATTTGTTTCTTTAATGTTTGTACGAAAGCATGATTCATTTAATGAATTTTAAGCTAGAATTTTAATGAATTTAAGCTAAGAATTTTAAGTAGGAACGTGAGAAAATAGATAGTACTATTTTTCAAATTGTCAATGTTATTAAAGATTTTTGTTGTTGATTAAACTAATATTTCCCCACAATTATACTAGTCTTAAAATGCATTAAATGAACAGTAGTTTCCTATAAAAATTTAACAGCACAATCATCAAAAGGGACTAACACTGCGGGAAAAAACATTTCTTGCTTGTAATTAAAAAATTGATTTATGTAATCTTTAAATAATTATTGATATATTTTTAAATAAAAGCACCTGTTGAAACGAAAAATTTGACTCCCTTATCCATTTGGTTTGTATGATTTTTCAGGGATTTGTGCATGATTAATAGTAAAAAAATATCACAATTTAATTATAAAAAATACAACGAACGATTTTCCCGTCATCAAATTAGGCTTAAAAGTCATTAAAAAATGATAGTTTTTGATAAAAATTCAAGAGCAAAATCGAAGGGGGCTAACACTATGGAAAATAATATTTCTCGCTTAGAATTTGAAAAATTGTTGTATTTAATATTTTGATGAATTCCTACATATTCTTGTACGAAAGTACGTTTTAAAACAAAAATTTTGACCCCTCATCCATTCGGTTTATTGTATTTTTAAGAGAGTTATTGGTATTCTAAGAAAAAAATCGGAAAATTTCTAAAAAAATCGTTTCCGATGAACGTGTTAAGATAAAAATTTCAAAAAAATCAGATGAGCTGCTTTCAATTAGTTCTATTAGAGAAAAAAAAATCAACACAATAAAAAATGAGAATTTCAAAAGTGGCCGATTTGGCGTGGAATGCCCCATATATATATTGCTATGGTTCCGAATAATTCTCCATGGCTCATCGATCCAATAATATTTCTTACGGGATACACGAGAGAGGAATAAAAAAAGAGAGAAAGATATTCTCGCGGTTTACCACGAGCCAATCAATCGTGCTCGTATAATATTTTATCAGCCTCGGTACCGATGCGGTGGCGCTCGGAAAAAAAATTTACATAATGTACACACGCACGTATACAGATTAATAATCTGTACCGAGCGCCTATGCGTATAAGACATTACTGTCGTTCTCGTTATTGTGATTATTTTTATGATATTGAGGGCGGGCAGATGCAGGGGGAAGCCTGAGCAATTTAAAATTATACGAATTACGTCCTTCTGATTGGTAATGATTCCAAATACATCGTGTTCCGCCTATCGCAATTCATAGTCAACATTTTTCCACCCTCTTACAGTCAAAATATAACGAGCACTTGCGACTGTTACGATTTTATTAGCTGTCATATTAATTGCATGAAAGCATAATAATAATAATTTGCATGCGAAATGTACATAAGCATTCCCCTCTGATTTTCTCACTATAAATTCACGCCATATATATTTTCGTATGCACATAAAGTGCTTGTAAACAAAAGGTTGAAATGAGAACGATTTGATGTGTAAATATGAGGGGGATTACGCCTTTTCTGTTCTTATCCACTCAATAGTATGTAGATATTAGCTGCACGAAGAGCAACCCTCGTCTCGTTCAATACAAAGTGGCTGAGACCGAAACGAGAGATCTAAATTCTCATAAGCTTCCTGCGCAGCTTTTATGTCGCAATCCACTGCCTGTTTCCTCCCCACATAGATACATAGATCCTTCTACAGGGTATATCAAAAGATACAACGTAGATTTTGAGGTTAAGCAGATCACGAAATTCTGAAGCAAAAAGTCGTTAGTCATTTTTCTCTACGATGCACCGTTGATTAGATATTGACCAATTAGCGATAGCCTATCCATTGTAGCGTGACGTAAGAGCGCGGAGTGGGAGTGGGAGTGGAGCGCGGAGTGGGAGTAGAGACGCTTGCCCTTCCGTGCGAGCTATCGTTGGTGAAAAATGACGAAAGACTTCTTCCTTCAGGATAACGTGATTTATGACTTCTCAATATTCTAACCGGATATTTTATAAAATTTGTTGATATATACTGAAAATTGTAACAAGACGAATTGTCATTTCTCAAAAATGGACGAACATGAACCTTTTCGATCGGCAAATAAGAAATTTCTCGAACAACATTTATTTCACGATCCTTACCTTGAAGTAATTGGATTTCCGTGGATAATAAACGCTATCTCGATCTTACAGGCCACACAGTTTTATCTGGTATGTGTAACGTTTAGTCTCGAATTCAGTTGAATACCAGGTCAAATAATTGCGGCACGGATCTCCGGTTACCCCTCGTTCATCGCTCGAGAAATTCGCATGACGAGTATCCGTCAGCGGACATACACTGTGCCCGAACATGCAAGTTGCGTGCCATTCGTGTACATATCCGTATATGAACATATTACACATTGGAGTTCAGTTGCAAACCTCACAGCAGCAAAATTTGTGTGGCTTTAGCGATGTTCTTCGCGAGCTGATGTAGACGAAATGTGTGCTTGCCTTG
Source organism: Rhimphoctona megacephalus (assembly GCA_963989365.1). NCBI lineage: Eukaryota > Metazoa > Arthropoda > Insecta > Hymenoptera > Ichneumonidae > Rhimphoctona > Rhimphoctona megacephalus. Next base: position 47,988,140 of record OZ022414.1, read on the forward strand.
ATTACCCAAATCCGGAATAAGGGAGTACGCAACTATAACAGGGATTGGGTTTGCAGAAGTGAAGCGGGGAGGGGGGGGGAGAGAGAGAGAGAGAGAGAGGGGGGGGGGACGAAGTCAATGGTCATACCGAGTCAGATGACAGTAAGGGTGCGCGCTGGGGCATAGTTTATGTTTTGTCGAGGGCATTAAGTTTGAGGACGCGTGACAACGCGGCTGTAGACTTGCAGTTGTATCTACGTGTATATATATATATATATATATATATATATGCAGATACGAGAGCGGGACCTCTCGTAAAGCCCTCGAGCGACTTCCGCTTTTCAACCCCGCTTCTGGTTCTGCCATTCGCCCTCTTCCTCTCTCTTTCTCTACGCTCTGTCTCACCCTCTCTTTCTCTCTATGTTTGAATCCCTTCCTCCCTACATGGTGTTGGCGCCTAACCCTCTGATCTGACCCTTCCAACATTACTACACTCCATTTTATCCTACACCCGTGCATACATTGTACAATTCCAGTCCGCCGTTTCGCTTTATTGAAAGCTGCAAATTGCCAGTGACGAATCGTTCACCCAATAACGTAGCGAAATTTCACGCGACCGAAACGAATCGATCTCCCTTTCGTTCATTCGCCAAGGGTTCGCCGAATAAGAGATCCTTAAGATAGACTGTACTGTATATACAAATGGGTGTTGACATTTTTCACTTGTGTTTGTAAACTTTTCATCAAGAGAGGATAAAGGTGCGTGCACGAGGGCAATTACATTGCTGTAAAAAAAATGAATCCGGGCAGCCATTCACTTTTTTTCTACATATAGATGAACTAAAAGTTCTGTCAAAAATGAGTTTGATCACTTAATTTAATCAGATGTCTATATCGATTTTGAATTCCTATGTTTGAATAATATGCAATAAATGATTTGATGCTAATCAAAATTCAATAATTTCTGTGAAATACCATATAATGAAAATAATACAATGGGACAAGAGGAATGATATTATTTGAACAGCCACAGTTTAATTTGTTTCCAATTACAATAGAACATATAATTAATTCTTTTCTCAGAGTTTCACAATGAGAATGGCTATTCCTGCAGTTTAAATACAAATTTTGAGATTTCTTGTATAAAAACATGGTATAGTAAACCTACTCCAGTGTTTAACCAGCGAGTATGTGTATAGATTCGAGCTGTGATCGTTCTTCTCTTTTTTCGGACCTACAATGCTGACTAGCTACCCGCGCACCGAATAAATAACGCCGTTTTACATTTTTATGGGTTAAGGGCGGGAGAACTAACGCTTCTAGGGAATGATGCACCGGCGCCTCCGCTTATTCAGAGAGCCACTCTGTGTTGGGGCTCGTCTGAAACTGGCTGGCTCACGCGTTCACTCTTCGAATCATATTACTCACGAATCACACGCAGACACGAACTTCCACTCAGGAAATAATTCATTTAGCGGTAACAGTTCTTCGAATTTGTACAGCAAAGTGAAAACTTGATGATTACTGAATACTTTTTTTCGAGATTCATTATTTTCAATTGGCTTTTTCTTTTTGAATGGTTTGTCCTTAAAAATATATGTAAGCTTAAAAAAAGTCTATGTTGAACATTTTCAAGATTCAACTGTTTCTTTTTCACAGCTTATCATGATTAATGCACAGAGAAAAAAAATTGTCGTATTTATGGAAGAGACTGTATAATGAATAAATGTCATAGAGACTCATCGGAGAATGGAAGAGACGCGAGGATTTTTGCGTCAGTCACTTCAACGTCGTTCACCCATCCGTCCCTTTTATGATCTACGTGTCATAACGGTGTTTATTTGTTTGTTTTTCGTCTGTTGCTCAAAATAAATCGCTCTTATGGATCAGCCTACACATCCATGATGCACGAGGAAGTTTGAATGAAGCTCTTGATCGTTCGAGTATAATAGAAAGATAAAAATAAAGGAAAAGAGACTAGTTATTCCGTTCCTGTATTCCGGCAGGCCTAATTTCCATATTCATTTAACAAAAGATCATAAAAATTGTAATTTATATGGGTGTAAAAGTGTGTGTATGAATACAACTATATTAATTTTTAGTATTTACTACGAACGTTATTATTTGTACTCAACGTATAATAGGTTTGCAAGTAGAAACTCGACTCTGAAGTTGATTGCATTAAAAAATATACTTGAATGCATTCAATTCGCCCGCCATTTTGAATATATATAGCTTAGTCATTGCTGTTATTATGACATAAGTTTCAGTCATTTACAAGCTGTCATTCCGTGTGTATCAATTTTATAAGAGACGGATGTGGATAAGCAATATTTACGCTACTGCATTCTATTCCGTTTTCAAATGAAAAAAAAAAAAAAAAAAAAAAAAAAATGTTGCTCAATCTATGGAATTGATTAATTCGACTTTGGGTGAACATTATATGAGTCATTCAACAGTAAAAAAGTGGTTTGCAAGATTTCGTGATGGAAATTTTAGTCTTGAGGATGATCCACGTCCAGGTGCAGTAAAAAAATTTAAAGACGAAGAACTTCAAGTTTTACTGGATGAAAACCCGATAAATGGCAAAAGACCATAGATAGTAATGGCGAATATTTCGATTATTAATCTTTGTAACAAGTATCTTTTCGATAAAGTTGAATTTGACCAAAAAAAGCCGAGTTTCTACTTGCACACCTATTATAAATTGAATGCTACATATATGAAATATATGTGATTAAAAATAATATAAGTTGTAGATGAAAGTTAATTGGCTCATTGTATGTACTGTAATAAAAGATAATAAATTACAAAAAAAAATCATGACTATTCACGTTAAATGACATCAAAAAAGTTTTTTAAATATTCACATCTAATCAGGAGGTCTCCTTAATTAATTTTTAATATTTATCACGTCTGATGATTTAAACGTGCTCGACTACTCAAATATGTACCAATCGAGATGAAAATATGTAATGCACACGTAATTATGCACGACATTTTTACTTTGATTTTTATTAATTCTTTTTTTCACAATTGGAAAGAAAAAAATTACGGTCACTTTCTCTTTCAGGGTAAACACGCCGACAAACTGTTGCACCTCCTCTCGACGTTTGTATAAAACGTTTATTCATCGACACACACACGGGCTTTGTGCTCACCGGGAGAACCGGAAAGCGACAAAGAATCGTGCTCAACCGACACGTTGACATGGCGTACTTCAACACGAGCCTATGTACGAATATATCGACGGGATGACAACGAAAAAGGCATAACTCACATGAGTTCAAACTTGAAGGAATTCCTCGATTGAGCCCTTTTATTTTAAGAGTATTTGTGTATCAAAATATATGCTCGTGCTCACGGTAGCTCGTTGAATTTTGAGACATTGCTTTGTGCAATGTAAACCGTCGGCACACTTGACTCGTCGTTTTTTTTAAGCCCCGTGCAATTTCCCGCCACGTCTAAGAGCAAACAGGCTTTGCGAACAATGGAAATATTCAGCCATTTCAGGATTTATTCTTTTTTCCTTTTTGCAATTACATTTTTCTTGCCCTTTTCATTCACTGTTATATGGTGTTTCACGATGTATTGGGGCGAACAAAAAAACGACGTCGTGAATTTTAGAGCCACGTGCAAAAGAATAGAAGTTCTAAAGAATACTTATTTTATTTTTATTTTTCCTGTTCTTTTTTTCCTTTTAAAGAGCAAGCATACGTCAAAGAGAGCCGAGGAAAAATTGAATAGTCGCGGTGGATAAACTACCGGGATATAATACGCGAAGGTTCGTGTATATTCTCAGCAAGATGGCGGAAAAGAAGTCGTGACTCTTCGCGCTCCGAAACTCGTTTTATCGGCCTTAATCTCACTTGGCTCTGTTTTGTTCTCCGAGCAACAGGAGGGCGCTGAATATATAGCTACATCAAATATACGGGGTAGTCCAAAAATCGCGTACGGACGTGAGAGAATAAATGTGAAATTCACGAAAAAAAGATCGTCAGGCTTTCTTTTTTCGAGGGCATAATTAGTCAGATAATAATTAGTTAGTGAATGCCTATCCCGTACGTAGAAATGGGCGTGGCAAACACGCGTGTTCGAGCCTGTCCGCTGGGTCCAGAAAAGCGAGACGCGCTCCCTTCTTCCACTCCAGACTCTTGGTCTACAGCCCTCTCGATTGGTTACTCCTAAACAATTAATATCTCAGTAAAAATGCATCAGAAAGAAAAGTGGATAAAAATTTTTCTCTTCGGAATTTCACAATCGATATATCCGTTGAATTTCGCCTGTGGTTTTTAGACCACTCTATACACGCGAAACAATGAGTGAAAGAAAGAACAGAAAAAAATGAACCTTAAGCCACGCGCTGGTAGAGGATAAAAACGTGGGGTTGTGTAAATTTACGCGACGATTGCGCTGCGTGCCAAGTTCGAGTTAAAAACGCGTAATACCGTACGTCAGAGGCATAATTAAAAAGGGAGGGCAAAAAGAATTGCCTAAGGAAAAGAGTGTCGGAGAGACAAGAAAAAAAGGGAAACACTTAGGACGAAACGACTTGGACACGCATTTTTTTCAAATTGTTGCTTCGTTTCTCATCTAATCTTTCCTCGTAGCTCTCCCGTTATAAACTCAAAGCTTCCTTCAGAGCTTTTTATCGGTACCTTCGAGGCACATTGCTCCGGGACAATATTTCTTGGAAAACGACGCGGTAAATATGCCCTGCAAAAATAAAGACGAAGTGGTCGTAGTAGAAGTTCATTTTTTTCTGCTCATTATTTTTTATATTCTATATGCATCACCAGCCTCATGGGCCTTTGCGTTTTCCTGTAATGTTTGTTCTTCAATAAAAAAATGTATTCATGATTAAAAAAATACCTTTTTAAGTTGTGATCTTTGCTGCACAGGAAAATTTCAATTTTTTACCAATAAAAGAGAAAAATCGTGGACCGAAATTAAAATATTTGACGAGAAAATCTTGTTGATCTGGATGAAAACATAAGTGACACGGGATGAAGAAAAAAAACATCCACGCGAAGATACGCCGTCAAAGATTACACAAAGGAACAAAAAATGGCGTATTACAATGCCAAGAGAAGAGACTCAGCTAAAGGCTTGCTTTATCGAGATCTCGACGCCAGCACGGGATTCTCATTGCTGTACGATGCCGTTAAATGTCAAAACGATCGAACGCAATGTTCGGCGTTGTAAAAAGAAAAAAGATAAGTGCGACTTCGATGAAATAGATCGAGAGAGCCCCGGCGAGGATTGATTATGAAAGTCGAGAATTTCTCTTTTTAGTTCACTTCAATTCACGACCATTCATGTATAACGGTTTGCCAAGAGATGCGAGAAGTGAGAATGAGAGTTGAAAGATTTTTTTTTTTTTAAAGGTGAAAAATAAAATATGGTGCAAAAAAGCAAATGCCAGATGGATTGATGAATATTGCATCGGACAAATTGAAGTTTTTCTAATCCAAACATTTCTCGCTGCCCTCGGGAGAAAATAAAGAGGGAGAAAATAAATAAAATTCACAGTTTAAAGTAATTTTACGCACATTTGTTAGTGGAATAAAAATATGCATTTGAGCATTTTATCCTACGGTTAAAAAAGGTTCCTGGATTTAAATCGACCCTCAAACCATATAGAATAGATTTTGCTTAGATGGCCCGTAAAAAACGTCCGTAAAATTTTGCGATAATAATTTCCTTGACTAGGATCAGAAACGAAAGAAAAGGGAACAAGGGATAAAGCATAAAATTGACGGATCAAAAATGAAAGACAATCCCTATCAGCAGCGTTAACGCGACAGGAAACTTCTAAATTTATTCAGATTCGAAATACTTGCAAGTTGGCACCCACGGAACGAGAGAACGAGACAAAGTCAGAGAATAGAGAGTAGAAAGTGCAAAGGTCAGCCAAAGGGGACAGGAATTTCATAGAACGATCGGCTGGATACCGGGATTTTACGACGTTTTGAGAGGGCTCTATTAAAGGAAAATTCAAAGATATCAAGATAGATAGATGGCATAAGCTTTCTTGCAACAAGCTTCCTCGTGGGAAAGAGGAGGAAGAGAAAGGGAGAACGACACGGGAACCTTCTTGTTCTACCTCACCTGCCCCTAATTCGGCAGCGAAAGTACATACTTCCGTTTCTGAATGCATCTGACATCTACGTGGACAGACTAGAAGAGTTGTCGAAAGATTATGACCGGAAGTGAGAGGTTACGACTTTTAAAATGTATCCTCCTGCTGGCGTTACGAAAGGATATTGAATTTGTGAACGTTCATAAGATCGCGGATGTTTTATACGACGTCCACCTGATGTGCAATTCTCCTGATGATGTCGGATATATCAAGGAAATAAAGGAAAAAGTAAACGAGACCGGAATTGCTCAATCGAAACACTTTTGCGTCAGGTGGATGAATGATTAAAGGACGATGTGTTATTAAACGATTAATGTGGTGATAAAGACCTTGATGGAATATGGAACTATTTTGATTCTCCAAATTCACGATCGTAGATTCGTGACAGATTTGATCGTTTGATCGTTGAATCGTTTTATGGTTACGTTCGATTCTTCAATTGGCAATTTGACAATCTTTAAGCATAAAAATGTCGAGGGTAATATTCCGACAGCGAATGAGAAAACAATGAATTCATCCATTAAATACTCGAAAAAAATCAAATGTAGCTATAAAAATTCAAGATTTATCCGGCTGTCGTTTTGTTGATTTTGCCATTAATATCGCAGAATTTCTCGTGAGGGAGATAAGAGCCAGTGTGAAATGTAACTATATAGACCACCGTAACTTCGGGGGATGAAGCAAGGGGGTGTAATCGTAAATCAGAAGGGAAGCTCATTTTGTCCAGGGAATACAATGGTTCCTGGCGATACTGGCCCACGAAACGAGTCTTTCGCATCGTGGTCGTTTTATCGTAATACGATTTACGATTGGTATACAAACCCTACTGTCCATTTGGTCCCCTTAGCCCCCCCCCCTTTAGTACACACAGTACGGTGTAAATCTAGTAAAGGCAAAAATAGACCTACCCCAGAGAACGCCCAACCATCCCTATTGCCTCGGTTGTCCACTCTTACGATTCACTTACGCGTCATCGGCGTCCCTTCTCTACCCGCTGGACAATTTGTCACTCCAGACTCGCTCAATCTTTTCCAAACTTTATCTGCAGTCCGTAGATTCTTACCTGTAACAAATGAACAAAAACATAGCAGTTAGAATAATGAATTTTGCATGTAGTGATTGGAAAATGGTATAACTAAAGTTTTCCATATATACAGTGGCGTGTAAAAGTTTCGGGCCACCCTATTTTTTCCAGTTAATTGATAAAATATTTTATTTCTTCACTCGTTCATTGTTCAAAATATTTAAGAGAGTTAGAATGAAGGTAACAACGTCGTATATTATATTTAATTATGGCATATTTTTCATGTACTACGTGGAATTACTTTGGTCGGTGTGCAAAAGTATCGGGCCACTATATCGCCGCGGCTTTGTACGCACGGTTTGTTTACATGTTTTTCCTCATTATAGTTTCAAAACATGTCCTACAATGGAAAATCAGTCTTCTTTCTGCCACAATGCCGAAACACACAAATATTCAGCTTCGTGAAATCGTGTTAAAACTTTCGTCAGAAGGAAAAAGTTCTCGTGATGTTTCGGAGACTTTATATCTATTGGCAAAAGTACCGTTAATCGTATTATTACTAAATATAAATTAATAAACTCACTGTGTGATAAAAATCGGAGCGGTAGACCGCGAAAAACTTTGAATCGCGTCGACAAAATTATAAAAAGGAAGTGCATTGTAGATCCACGAAAAAGTACTGCCGATGTTTTCCAGGAATTGCGAAGTGAAAATCTAGCTGATGTTAGTCGGAGTACGGTATCTCGACGTCTCAAAGCTGCGGGGCTGATTGGATGTGTTGGTGTAAAAAAACCATTGATTAGCAAAAAGAATAAGAAGGCTAGATTAGACTTTGCGAAAAAATATCAGCGCTGGACGGTATCAGATTGGCGGAAAGTACTTTTTTCCGATGAATCGAAATTTCAATTATTCGGAAGTGATGGTGGGAAGTACGTAAGACGTCCAGCAGGTACCATATATAATGTAAGGTACCAAATTCCTACCGTAAAGCACGGTGGCGGAAACATTAAAGTTTGGGGAGCATTTTCTGACGATGGCGTTGGTGCGCTGGCGAAAATTCATGGCAATATGGACGCTGCAATGTACAGGGACATACTACAAGATCATATGCTCCCATTTGCAACGAAAAATTTGCCGTGTGGTTGGGTTTTTCAACACGATAATGATCCGAAACACGCTTGGCGTCTTGTTAAAAATTTTCTTCAAAGCCGGAAAGTCCGCTTTCTTGACTGGCCATCGCAGTCACCGGATTTAAATCCTATTGAACACCTGTGGCAAAACCTCAAGCATCGTGTTGGAACGAAAAGTTACTTCAACAAAACGGAATTGTGGAACCATTTGCGAAGTGAATGGGAAAAATTGCCACAAGAACGAATCAAACAACTAATTAGGTCTATGCCTCGTCGGTGCGCTGCAGTCATCGCTGCTAAGGGCATGGCAACAAAGTATTGAGTCGAGTGGAGAAGACCAAGACATGCTTCCTTATTTTTCAGGTTTTTTGTTATTTTTTTCATACCCAAAAGTACGCGGCCCAATACTTTTGCACAGCCAGTCATAAAAAATTGTTGAACAATTAATGATTTAAGATCGATATCAATGTATACAACCTATTGTTTCTAAATATAAGTGATTACGTGTCATCATTACTCGTTTGTTTTTCTCCCACCACCATATTTCTGTTCAATGTGCATAAAAAATAGGGCGGCCCGAAACTTTTGCACGCCACTGTATTTCAACAAGTTATTAATCATGCATGAATGAATCATTAGTGAAACTATTTCCAATCTGCGGTGACACATAGAGAAAATCAACTATTGCAGCACGTTCGCAGGACGCAATCATTATGATTATTATATTCCGGTCTTGCATGGGCAATTTAAACTCTGCCAATGATGGACAATGAATCAGAATAGAGAGCGTGAGTATACCCTGGTGATAAAATTACTCGAAGCGTTAATCGCATTGACAAAACAATAGATGTACAAATGGCATCTAGTTGTGACTGTATGAAACCACGATGTGTATCAATTGTGTATATTTAGTTCGAGTACAAATGGTACAGATAGCGTTTATGTACACCTATATGGAGCTCTGTCGATAACTAATCGTGAGTCAGAACTGCGCCGTAATTGTTCGTCATGACCAAGACTTTTACCAAGAATAATCACTTGTTTGAGTTCACTAATAAAATCCAGTAATCGTGGACATGTGTTCAATCAGTTTTTATTTATCGAACTTTGAAAACACCTTAAATCACGTACAGTCGAATGTGCTGAATACTTCCAGCTTGCCATTATTATTAAATTCTATTGAACAATATTATTGATGACATACCAACTGTACAGTTGAATTAATCGAAGGGCTAAATGGCACTGGTATGAAAGAGCCACAGATGGAGAATGATAATTAGGATATGCATAAAGATCGAGGGTTCATCCTGACAAGACCATATACGTATAACAAGTCGGCTTCTACGAGACCTCATCTTTCATCTCGGAGGACATAGTGAACTATGAGAATCCGCATACAAGAGACGTCTGCAGCCAAGAGAAAATAAAGGGCTAGGCGACGACGTCAAAGCTCTTGCAGAAAGGATACGGTGAAGAGAGTCCTGGGCGGTAGTGTTCTTTCTCAATTCTACGAGATGGACCCCGAAGCAAAAGAAAGGGAGGTAAAGGGGGCGAGAAAAAGCTCAGGTTTTTGCTTCAGAAGTATGGCGAAAAGAAGGTTTAGTTCTCTCTCGTACCAACCACACGCTTCAGCTAAGAGAGATTAATGGAGAAAGCAAAAGGAAGATAGAGGCAACAGAATTCGTCCCTTTTTCATAATGTCAGCCAGACTTCCATCCCGCCCGTACACACCAAGAATCTCTCAGTGGGGTGAAATGGCCTCAAGGCGTCCGGTGTCGAATTAGAATTTAATTCTCGACTCCGCGGTGTGCCGTGATAGGTGCTAAAAGATCGCGTTCCATCTTTTACCCTCTCACTGTGATTTCCCATTATTCTCATACCACTCCCCCTTGGCCCGCTACCGCAAACACATTGCATTTCTTCCACTCCTTTAATCTTTTAGGTTCGCTCTCATTTTTTTTATCTACTTCACTGTTCCGCCCAACTTTTTGTCCGATTTTCTACAGTCGCCAATGGAAGTGGATAAAAGCTGGATCAAATACGAATTCATATACATGGGAATGGTAATAGAAATAAAAAGCGCGAAGCTGCCAACGGAGACGGGAAAGCTTGCTCGTTTGAAATTAATTGCATTACATAATTGTGTATAAGACTCGCTGAGCACACACCATCATCTTTAGATCTCTCAAAGCAAACACTAACGCAGCTGGTCACAAACGCATAAGTAAATACAAGCGTTTCTCTGTGTCGTCTTCTAGAGAATAAAAAGACGTACGCTGTACGTAACTTCACCCACTGATTTATCAGAACTAAATTGGTTTTCTTGCCACTATTCGACATGTCTAATCGGACACATCGCAATTTTACTTAAAGATCTAGCCATAAGTTCGTCCGTTGGACACTTAACTCATCAGTTGCTCTGAAGATGTAAGAGTCTCTAACGCGATTAATCTCTTAGACGTACTGCGTCATACAATTATGTATCATCGATAGTGCGTCATCACCCGATAGTGCGGCTATTTAATCTTTCACTCTTTACGTGTCTATGTTTTACAGCGGAAATGAGTCAAATTACAATGCACACTCATCATCAATAATCTCGTATTGCGTGACACATTGTGGGTCACTCTCGCTTCGTCCGATTCTATAACTAGCGGAAGCTTAGCATCGCTAAAAATGCGCGATGTCGCTTCTGGTCTTTCGCCAGGCTCATAGTTCTCAGTCACAATCGCGATGTCATTTTGTCTATTTTTTTTTCAACATAGTAGGTTTGTAAATTACTTTGGTTCATACATCGAGGATTTATAACATACATTCTGCTAAGGAATAAGGGACTACAGGAATGATCAAGAACATATATACACAAATACTTTCTCCTCGGCTTTCTCCGTCGTTTTTCCGCTCATCCTTGGTACATGTGGAAAAAAAGGGAGACCAGGTGTCGAGGCAACGAACCGAGAGGAAAGGAGTATAACACACAACAACGAGCCACCATGGACATTCTCTCTTTTTATCTCGGCTCGTTGAATCGATTCATACAAGTTCATCCCTAAGGCAATTGGTCACGCCCACGAAAACAGGCGTTCTTTATTTTCTTGCGAAAACTCAACACCCTAGTGCGATATCTTTATGTGTCAGACATTTTGTATACGGGTATTTAATGATTTACAAGAGGACATTTGGGGCTCTTGATGAATCGCTCTCTCTCTTTCTCTCTCTTTCTATTTTAGTCGCAGCAGGGACTTCTATCGTTGAAGAATCGAGTTGTTGCGTGAAAATTCGTTAGCTATGGAGTAAAACGTCGCACGCCCTTTGCATATGTCAAGAATGGTTTGCAAAAGAGAGATCGAAATCGGGGTGAAGGGAATACGGGGTTGAAGAGAGAAAGAAAAGGAACATCGACAGAGCTCCTCGTGCTGGAAGGCTCAGTAAAAGGGGTTGGGCGAGATGAAGCAAAAACGAGCAACGACAAGGGCGCCGCCGGTTGTTTCTTATCCCCCTTACGGATCTTTGTGCTGGCCCTTTACTCGCATCTCTTCATTTTCTCTTTCGTTGCTGATCTTCTTTATTTTTCTTTTTTCTCTATCTATTTTTCTGATTCTATCACTTTCTCTCTCCATTTCTCTCTTGCCCACTCTTATCTCGATCGACGTCGAGTGCCACCTCGTTTGTTATAACTCTCTCTTTCTTTCTTTCTCCCATACCACGTGCGGGGCACGAAAACGTTATGTATAACGTTCTGCGTTCACCGTTCGTGTTGTTTGCTGCAGGTGTATGATAGTGTACGCGAGAAAAATCGTATAACCGTGGAACAATGACTCAGTTTTACGTGGACGAGAGCCAAAGACGTGTAGAATACATGAAGATGAAAACGATGGAAAAAGTGTAAGAAGAGGAAGAGAAGGAGAAAAATGAAGAAAAGGAGAAAAAGAGGAGGCACAGCAGATCGGACAAACAGATCGGATCAAAATGAGGTCACCATGAGTTATGGCTGATTGAAAAATCAAAATCTCCCAGACCTCTCTCGACTTTTCCGCCCTCTTTTTATTCCTTTCTCTTTCTCTCCTTGCTTCGAACTCAAACGTCCCAACCGGATTCCAGAAATGTTTTAACTGATCGAGAGCCAAGTTTTGCAGCATCGCATTACTTTTGTTTTTTTTTCTGACATTCAAAAATATTAGACCCGTGATACGTATCTTTCGCAGATATACAGTCATGTGTACTTTGACCCTTTGGTACAAAAAACCAGGACTAGTTGACCATAGGGGTAAGTTAACTAATTCACAATGACACTCAAACAATTGAATATAAAAACGTGCGTGTTTGTTATTACGTTCATTGCAACCTCTCGCTTATTCACGTGTCTCGACATGTCGAAGCGATATGTCGTTCAAAAGCAAAAAAGATTTTTGAAAATTCAGGTACCAATCGAAAATTTTGTAGTCGGTCTTTACTATCTCCTCTTGCCTTTGACTGTTACCTGAATGTCACAAATTATCCACTACATTAAAGTACTTATTAGACTGTAGAATTGCATAATTATTTTTTTTCAATTGTTGTTATAATTCGTGTATACGGCATTTTGTTTCTAAAAAAGTCGGACGGGGCAAGTAGGCTAACATTGATATGGGGTTAGTTGACACATATGTTAGTCGACCCTATATCAATATTGTTGTTTCTAATTCGTTTGCCTTTAACAAAATACATTTATAATGTATATGGTTATACCAGCAAACTCTTTGCTAATTCCATAATCATCAATAATTTCATTCATATAAATTGATAAATATCAATTTGTTGCATTTTTAAATATGAAATATTGGTAAGCATCCGTTTTGTTTTACTTATTTTACTAATTCTTGTTAATATCAATGAAATGCCTACTATACTTAACCTGTACCTTACCACGAGTTAACGTACCCCACTACTGGGGTAAGTTAACTCAAAAACAGATTTCAAAAAAAAACGATTAAATCATCTACTTAGTATTTCATAAAAAATCTGAGATAATTATCTGAGATAGTGGAATAAACTCTCTATTCAGAATAGCCATTTGTTTTTTTAAATGTTGTTTAACTTTTTTTTACAAGCAAAAGTCTAAAAAGTTGGCCTACTAGCCCCGGTCTTTCCTATATTTCAACAGATCCTACACGGTGGAATCAGGAATAAGGATTTTCTGGTAAACTGGTTTGTGAGAGGACACAGAATCATATTAATTATTTATAATCCTGATTGTAACTGTAACGGATTAATGGATGATGTAAAAATTAATCTTTCGAGCGTTTTGCTGTTGGAAAGGATGTGTAATACCTTCACACACATCTTTATACGTGTATATATCAGTGAAATACATTGCAAAATTACTGAACCATATCGACGTTCTTGCTCTCTTCTCTCCATCTCGCTCTGTCCTTTATGTGAAACATGCTTTCGTGCACGATATCTATATGTGCATTATGGGCCGGCTGCTGGTATCCGCGATGATGGTCTGAGATAGTCGCCGTTGTACGTCTGTGCGAATCCAGTTATCGCTTCGTTGCCTGATTGGTCATTCTGACTCTCTCTCTCTCTCTCTCTCTCTCTCTCTCTCTCTCTCTCTCTCTCTCTCTCTCTCTTCGTTTCTCTCCCTCTCGTTCCAGCCCCTGTTATGCACGCATTCATACTTACGCTTGCACACATACACCCTCTATCTGTTTATCGCAGCACCATCCCTTCGCTCTTGGACTCTGCACAACGCCCCCCCCCCCCCGCCCGCCTTTCCCCAGGCTCTAACACTAGCCTACAGATGAGTATTCGCGAACTCGCGTTATATGTACATCCAAGTTACTAGCCCACCGAACAAGTCTTTTGATCTGCTGTGATTTCAATCCTGTTATCCAGTCTCGTACATGAAACTCTCTCGCTTTCTCTTTCTCCCGCTCATCTTCTCTCCCTCCCTCTCTCTCTCTCTCTCTCTCTCTCTCTCTCTCTCTCTCTCTCTCTCTCTCTCTCTCTCTCTCTCTCTCTCTTTCTCTAAAACGATTCTTTTCTCTGTTTCAAATCTGAACCGCTTATCATTTCCTTTCGTATGATCCAGTCGACCGGCATAAATCGCCGAAGCGTGCATGTATGCTTTTTTCCATCCCTTTTTATATCTCCTCTCTCTCTCTCTCTCTCTCCCTCTCTCTATACTAGTAACCACCATATCAGAGAGACAACTTCATTTATTCATTCCAGACGAATTGGTCACGCTGCTGTGACTCTAACCACTTGGGTCACGTGATCGTCGATGCTACTCGAGCCGATTGCCATAAGCCTTCATTCGATCATTCAAAATCCAACATACGCTGTATATATCTCACTTTGTCTATTTTATATTTAATGTCAAAAGTACCCTTCAGCCTTTATTAGTCTATGATAGAACTGTGTTTTTTGTGACATAATGAAAATAGAAGATTAAAGTCGATGTTTTATTCATATCCAGCCTTTCGTTTTTTTTTTTAAGTGATCTTTTCTCCTGTTCAATACGTCGCAAAACAGCATGGAGACTGTTGAAAAATTGGTAAAAAAATAGCTTTTAGTCAAAGTATCCCGCGTAGCTACTGGACTTTTCATGGGGAGAAGCATCCGCCGGGAAATCCGCAGTTCGTTTCAATGGTCTTTGTAATTCACGTGAATCACGATTCAAAAAAATGTCACTTCTCGACCAGTCGAGGAATTTTTTTTAGTAAAATAACATGGAAATAGGGTCGCTCGTATGTTCCGAATAAGGAGTGACAATTTTTCATGATCAAAGACCAGTAAGGTGTCCCATCATCCATTAGAGCGTGAATGGAAAATCAGTACGATTGACAACGAATGGAGGAAAAAATGTAACATATAGTGCGATGCTAAATAATTTAGCCAACTTTTATAGAGAAATATTTATTCATTAGGTTCATTTTCCGTTTCTTTTTTTTTCATATTTCAATCTCTGCGAATTTGCAGTTGCAAAAGACTGACAAAGTTACATCCAAATCCATAATTAATGAAAATTACGCCAACACTCCGGATTCATGAAATCTCAACTTTTGGTACTTTCCTTTTGCCAACACTACCAGAATATAGAATTTCAATTTTGTTCCTATCCTTTTTGCGATGGCATATCATTTTTTCGCGATTTTATAATTAATTTCAAAGAATCGTAGTACAATTGTGCATGCACAGGAAAACACAGCGATGTTTTCTGATTTCCACAAACAGAATAGTTAAAATAAGAATATAGAATAATGACCAAGGATAGAGAATCGTATTATATGACCCGAAGATCCTGCGGCTGAGTGTTACGAGAAAAGAGATATTCCTTCCTTATCAATATTCACCATCACAATATAACCCCTCTGTATAAACGTATTCTTACTGTGTCTTATGTACAAAATAAGCAGGCACAAAACGCCCTTTGTGAAACCTCGAATGAGAGGGGTACTAAAATTCTTGTATACGCTGTATGCATTCGCCACGCACTATTGCGAGCAAAATCTCTCTCCACCTCTTTCCGTCCCTCTTGTTGCATCCCTCTAGCTCTTTACTTTTACACCCTTCAGCAGTGGCGGTATACGTAGTACTTACATTATATTGTCGAGGGTGAATTCTCGGCTTTTATACACCCTATTCGTCGATCTATCATACACCCACAAACTATATACCCAACTATTCTTTATCCACTTCTTCTTCTGTCTTTTCCGATCTCTTATCTGCTATCTACAAATTCAAATGGTCTATTTATGATCTACAAAGTATCGTCAAAATTGTCCACCATTCATTCCACGTACTGCTCTTAACCCATCACGACCATTCCCACCTCTTTTTTCTCTTTTTCTGAACTTTTTCAAGTTTCCTCCTTCTCCTCATGGTAAAGGACGACGACACGAGGGTGGGGGTGGTTCAAGGGGATGTTTTTTTCGGTGCCCTTCATTCCCTGGGGACTGACGTCACTAGCGATAAATTCTAGTACCTCTCAGTGGGAAGTTCCGCGAAGAATGACAGAGGGTGAAATAAAAAAAAATAAGAGAAGAAGGGAAGAAAGAATCGGGAGATCTAATAGTTCCCGGATTAGTGGATTTTTATGCTAATAACGACTACTCCGTACGAACACCAGAATTGCGGATATCGAGACTTCCGGCTCTTTCGAGGCAAAGACGTATCGCTGCCTCTTTTTATCTAATGGTTTAGTCTAACATTTTAGGATAGATACGAAAAAAGTGACCCCCCGCAGATGACTTGCAAAGTACCACTTAAGAGCAGAAAGAGGATTTTCTTGCTCGTCCCTCGATGGGGCACCAAAGAATTCTGGAATATTTGATGAATTCGTTTTTACAACTTTCCACCCTCGTACTTTGGAGAAGGGCTTATCTTATGCCATCATATCTCTACCAAGTGGACGAGAAAATGAAGCGAGGACTCTACAATAAAATGGTTTAAAGCACAAATGATTCATTGCAAAAAGAAAAATTTTCTCCATAAAATAAACAGTAAAATTTGTTCTTGATTTATAAAAAAATGTATTCTTAGCGTAACCCATACTGAGTAAACACGCGCCAGCTCATTTATATGTAAATATACGGAATACGTAACGAGAAAGAGACGCGAATAAGGGGCGTATCGCATTAGACGACTTGCACAATCACCACGACTCAATCCACTCGCGCTCTATTGCGCCCTTCTAACAATATTTCCAATCTGCGATCTGCAATCAAATCTTCAAGCTTTATCCAAGTCCACTCGAAAACCTTGCTTACGTAACTCGACCCCCTATTTACATTTATTTTTTAACGCAGATCCTTCACTCTATACATTCACCATCAAAAGTATTGTATATTTGAAAAAAGAAAAAGTCCAGTACTTTTTCAGATACACTTTTGAGTATTTCTCGTTACGTAAATTTCAGGCATTGAATTTAATCTAAAAAAATCAATAGCCGTAAAAGACCAAATTAAAAGTACGGTTTTATTGACACAAATTTATTAATTCAACTAAAAAAGTAGGATGTTCGATTTAGTCCCAATAAAATTTAATGCACGTTTCGTGCATCGATATTATTGCGGAACAATTGCAGGTTATAAAAGACAACTTTCAAAGTACGATCAAATTCAACGTATCTATATTGTCAGTAGATACTTTTAGAACAGAATCTTTTACATTTGCTACCACTCAATTATTGAACATGGTTAGTGAGCTTGCCTAAAGTCAATACCATCGACAGCACTTCATTAAAACCGGTGTCAAATGTTGCTAAAAATTCAATATCCGGACGAAAATTTCAATTTTTTCAATATAATTGAAAACCTGTGTGAACCTGGCACCCGACTTTGAGAAAATTGATTTTCTTTTAAGAGGTTTCAAGGATTTTTTAAGAGGATTTAAGGGTTTTAAATAACCCTTGAATTTAAAACAACGTCATTAAAGTTTCCATTAGCATTCAAATAAAAATTAATCACATTTTAAAAGATCACAAAAATCAATAAAAAAATTGATCTTTTTGAAACGACTATACATGCTTAATTGGCCATTCTCAAATGCCTTGACTTCGACGAGTGTCAAAATACTTTTGAAAGGTGATGTACATATAACGATTGTACTAAGTGTGCAACGTGAAAAAAGGGGAAGAGAGAAAAGATGAAGCGATAGAGAACACGTAGCGCTCTACAAAAGGCGTCAGATGTCACCGAGGTTCTCGAGCCCCCCGTTGTTACATCCCCTAACCGAGCTAATAAGCGACCCTAAAAAATAGAGCTATATAGCCTATAGATATATATATGTGGTAATCGCCGTGTGCGTTCTAGAATGCAAAGCGATACAAGGAGAGTAATGGAAGGGAGTAGTTTCAATTCATATTTGGTATGGTAATTGGGCCGGGAATAATTGCACTACAACGAAATACGAGATAGGGTCAGGAGAGAAATGTCCCTTGAATGGTGGAGGGCCTCCAATTTTCTCACTCTCTCCTTCCCTTGGGTATTCCCATGTATATTACAAATACTTTATACAAATGTATACATACACATTTGGCAATATACATGTCAGGAAAATCTTGAAAGCCACCATATTCCCCTTTTCTATATCTGCACATTGAAGAAGGGTTGGAGGAAGGGGATGTATAATTGGGGTCGGTTGAGCAATCTAAAAGTTTTTCGTACATGAAAAAACGAAAGAGTGAGCGAGCGAGAAGACGAGTTGAGTCGCGAATACCCAGGACCCCCTCAATAATATAAATCGACCACGACGTGTCCAGCCTCAAGGGACAATGCTACCCTCATCCCCTAACCAAACGTTATAACTCCACCGTACGAGTTATAGCACGTGGATATTTGGCGAGTTTGATTGATGCTGCGGTTTTTGAAACACCAACGGCCGTTCCGTAATATATTGAGATTTGAAACTCGTCACACATCGTATATTGATTTTAATCCCATCGAAGCGAATCATTGATCGTAAGAAAATGTAAACTGCGCGTCTAGTCGTTATTTCAATAGTCGGAGAAGTGGATTTGCTCGGAATAATACAATAATTGGCATAATTTGCCAGTGGTTCACCGTATGGTTTTACAGGATTGTACTAACTTTTGTTTTGTGGTCAGTATAATTACCGATAAGTCATATATACTTACATTTTTTTACATAGGGGAGACCGGGGCTAGTTGGCTATTGGGGTAAGTTGACTAACTCGCAATAATATCCAAACCACGGAATGTAAACATACGCGAGTTTGTTATTATGTTCATTGTAACCTCTCGCTCATTAATGTGTCTTAATACGTCGCAGCGACACGTCGTTTAGGAGCAGTAAAAGATTTTCAAAATTCCAGGTACCAAAGTAAATTTTTTCGTTGATCTTTTCTATCTCTTCCTGCCTCGGATATTTTTCCAATTGTTACAATTGTCCATTATATAAGAGTACATATATTGAATTACAGTTTTGCGTAATAATTTTTTCCAATTATTGTTATAATTCGCGTGTAAATTACCTTTTTTTTTACCTAATAGCTCTTCGATATCTTATATTTTCAATTATTGTTAATATTATTTTATATTGAGAAAACAGTTTATGAAAAATGAATAAAGTAAACCCAGACAAGATTTTCTTTTTTTAATTATACTATCAGGAAATATTCAAACTATTTCATCATATAATTTTTTTATCATAATTCCTGTAATTTATTTTTTTTTAATCAGATTCCATTATCTACTAGCACAAAATTAAAAATTGCTGTATTTAAATGCAATATAAAAACTTACATATTCTTAATTTAAAACGAATTTTTCAAATTGTCATCAAAATCCCTTCGTGCATGAATTGCATGAACGGTATGGTGAAAAAATTTTGTCACTCAAATTGATCCTCCCCACACGAATAGCCTGACTCATAGGATTTCATTACTATACAGTGAACACTTTATTCTTAGTAATGGAGAAGATATTTTCGTCGTGGGTAACGATCCACTACGACACACACTCTTTCCGTTTTACTCCCTTAGTCTCGGTATTTTTCCTTTATTTCCCTCGTCCATCGATATTACTATCCTCCCTTTCTCCTCTCCATACAAATTCTCTCCCTTTTGGCATTGTTTCTCCATTCAGAAAAAAGCCCTTATGAATTCTTCGTCGCCACGTAACATGTCGTATAATGGAGGGATCTCTCCCAAATAGTCAACAAGTGTGATACAAAAGTACAGCAGTTAAAGTGGATTATGTGCGGTGATCGATCGTAAATATTTCAGTATAACTTAAGACCTCGTAAATATTTCGTATCATTTTTTACCAAAGGATGTAATATTCAATGATAAAGAATGAGGAAATTAATGTTCATAAGTTATCGTTTAACTGATCATTTACACCGTTTAGGAAATAAAATTGTGGGATAATTATTTATTAACAAAATCGGAGCAAAATCTATTGCAAGCTTCGTACTGTTCAAGTTTATCTAAAAAAGACTATTGTCCTACAGCTTAAAAATGCCGAGCTTCGGTAACAATGAATTTCACTTCGATTTTTTTTTTAATTTTATTTACACGACTAATGGGGTGACGCCCGATAGACTCTTTGTGTAGCTTAACAGGAGGTTATTCGAAGCAGTAATGGAGAGCCTCCCTCGATATGCCCTACTATATTCTCTGGGATAATCGCAAAGATATTGTCGAAACAAATTTTCCTTGAGGGCATGGAGGGGCCAAAATGGCTAATGTTAGGGGGATTCTTGGGACAAGTAAATTCGTCGCAAATAAACCATTATACGGAGATTATAGAGAACTCGGACTCTAAGTTTAATTTAAATCTCGTCGTATATTAAGAATAATATATAAGTGTTTATCACAATCGAATGCATTTTATATTTCAGGATATTTTGCAAGAAGATTCAAGAGGAATGAATATCGACTATGAAATTATATATATTTCAAATATACAAATAACCTGTGGCTGTGCCAGTTGGCCAACAGGAATATAACGACCGCCGTACCATTTATCAAATTTATTGCATTGTGGGAAAATATAAGCACTTTTTGTCACGATCGTATAACTGGCAAGATTCACTTTACGACCTATATTTTGTGGTTGGAATAATTGCTCGATTAATCATACCAAGATAGCAGTATGTTTTTGGAAAGATGTAACTCACTGAAAAAAGGTCTCGAAGTTGCATTCAAAGCATACAAGATAAGTAGATAAAGGAATATCGAAAAGAAAAGATTTTTCAAAGTTCTTTCTCTGACGCAATGTTGATGGGATATTTATTAATATAAACATAGCCTATGGAATGTGCCATAAAGGAGAATAGAGGGAAGGAGACACGCCTCCACTACTCTGCCACTCCCATTCCTTATAATTAACGCAACGAATTGGCTTGAACTACTGGATGAATATTTTATTAACAGTGGTCCAGAGGGAAAAATACCAAAGGATCTTTCTCTTCAGGATTTTTTGATCCAATTGTCACTACAATTTGTGTACAAGTTCCAGGACACAAACAAATTCATTCATTTGATGAGCTTACAAAGCTGTTTATTTGGAATTCTCTGGCGATTTGTGATAAAGATCGTGTCTATCAAAGAATTCGTCCATTCGTGAAATGCAGAAGTTCAGGCAAGAACTGCGATGACGAAAAAGTCCTTCGAACCGAAGTATTTATAAAGTGAGTGGCAAACAACTTGAGAAACCAACGCAAAACCACTCGAAGAAACGATTCTTACACTCTCGCACCCTTACTTTTTGACTTTCTCTCAATTTCAAATATAACTCAAACATTTCTCAAGAGAGGAACAGAAGAGAAATAGAAGTAAAAGAGAATGAAGAGTAATATCCGAAAAGCCGAGGAAAAGCGAAAAGAACGAACGTCTCAGCTATGGCGTCGCAATGTCCGATAAAATGAAACTTGAGCGTCTAATCCCGTTGAGGCTTTTCACGACATTCGATTAATCTTGCTGTTTTTTTTTTACTGAGATCCCTGTACCCACCTACACATATAGAAACCTTTTTTCGATATCGAAGCCTGGAAATTTTCGATTTATTTCCCCGCAGGTTTCACAGAACCACAGGGAGAAATTCGTGGAATAATCTTGAATAAAATTAATCCGTGACTTCAAAATAATGAGATTCAATGAAAACCCATTATTTTATAGTCACGAGTAAGTTCAAGTTTTAAGAAACAAGTGAAATAACGAAGAGGAGACGGGAGGAGTTGGCATCGAGCGATTTTCTCGATCGGTCAAATTTCCGGTATGTTGGTGCCCGCCAGATTTGCTCGTCGTAATATGCAACGGTGCATTAACCCCGAGTCAGTGGGAACGAGCCGAAAAAAAAACAGAAGAAAAAAACAAACAAACGTTAACTCGATCTTGGCACGGATCCATGCTGTATTACCAAGGGCCAATAAATGGAGCGTAACGTCATTCAAGATTGAGGGTTGAGTTCAGATTTACGAGTAAGCTTCAACATCAACTTACCTCTAAACTCTTGGGGATTCTTGTCGCCAAGCAAAGTTACTCAAAAGCGACTTCACCCCGGCAGACGAAAGCGGTTACTGGAATATAGATGGGTCGAAAGATCATTGATGAAGATAGCGCACGAAGAGTTGGCTACGTTACTCAAACGTTCATTGATTCGATAGAGTCGAAAATGGTAATTGGCTTGTTGAAAATCTTGAAATCTAAATCCATTTGAATCTTACGCATCAATAATATTATCATAAAATATTGAAAGTAAATAAGTTCATGAACTCTCTGAGATCTATAACAGTAATTTCAATATGATTCCATGACGGGATACAACAATTCAATAAAAATTTCAATCTGAGCATGATGTGCGTTTGAAACATTCAAAACTGTTTAATGCATTTCTGCCTTCAAAAGTCAATCAACTCAAAAAAAAGGAGCCGTCTTTATGTATCGAACCAACAAGATGACCCTTTTTCTCGGTTTTCGTCGCGGAAGGTGCATGATAGAAAAAACTACGGTTATAAATCCAAAAATGATAAAAATACACCCAAAAACATGCTCGCAAATTTTTATTCGTGTCCATCAAGTACATATCGTACGTATACATTTTTTCATATTTTATATTCAATGCTATGAAATGTCGAACGTGTGACCTCCGATATTTACGTTTGCCATCCCGGTGAACTATAAAATGACTCATGGGTCGAGTTTGAGGTAAGATCGTTTGGCTTCAATATCTTGAATAAAACGTTATACCAAATGTATACATCTATATACATATATTTAGAATGTAAATGTAAAGAGATCATGGTCTGAACAATTTTTCATCCAAACTCCGTTACGACCTTTTATATTCCATAAAATAATATGGTACAGACGACAACATCGCATATGTTTGCGGATTCGTGTGTCCAAAACTTGATGAATCAGAAAAATATCGAAGTCCTGCTACTACAAAATAGTCCCTGTCAAATATTGTCATTTCCCATGGTCTTGTTCAGGGGGAAAGGTGCTTCAGGCACGTCAAAATATAGCGGATCGAGAGTGAAAAAGAGGGAGGGGAAGAACCTCTTTGGTCTCCCATGGGTATTCGAGGTTACGCGTTCTGGCTCTGGGGTTACGTCCATCTCCATAAATTCATACGCACATGGACGTACCATAGAGAATTGATATGCATATTGCATACCATCATAACGTTATGCTGGCCGAAATGGAAGTAGTCCATTAGAACGTACACAGAAACGCTCTGAACGGTGCAAAATTTCTTACAATAATTTTTGTACATCCAAAATTCATCACATTGGGACAGAACATTTGAGTTCATAAACTAATCCCCTCAAGCCAAGTATATATCAATAAAGCTCGGAAAACTAGCGATACGAGTGTTGATAGAGTGTTAGTAAATATTCAAAACCAACACGGTGAAAGGGAAGATCGATTGCAAAGCAAATGCGAGGTAAATTTATCAAAATCGATCATTATTCGACGAAACGAGGTTACGAAACCATTAGGAACGTGATGCTAGGGGTGGTTTCGTTGAGTAACAATCACAATCAAAGAGAGAAAGAGAGAAACTATGGACGTTATATATGTATCTAGGTGTGTCGATCGTAGCTATGATGAGGCGCGGGAATATCAATTACTCGTTGCTGAAAATGTTAAGCCGGTACACATTATCGATTTCCGGATCAATTCTTCAGATGTATAAAGTATGGCTGTTTCTATGTGGTAGTGTGAGTATGATGTGTGGCTAGGTCGGATGCTCTCCTTCGTGTAAATTGTGGACTGACTACATTGATACATATGTATGTGTTGGAATGCGACACAAGCTAGCTTAACTTCGAGCCACACAGACAAATGTTAGAGAAGGAGTGGGGACAAGATGAGGGGAGGCTGTAATCGTCGGTGCTCAATATTGCACACTCCAATTTTGCACTCAAAGCAGCTGGTTGCTTACTACGTCATCACGGATGCCGTTCCGGCTCATAGAGCCTCTTGGCTTGTGTAACCATTCTAGAACACTCCAACAACACTCTCGTTACTACCATGCCACCATATCACCCCCTCAACTACCGCTCACGCTGAGATTATATTTTTCCATTAACCCTCTGAGACACGCTCTACCTTTCGCCCCTGCCCTCTCGCTCTCTCCCTGTCACTTCTATTCCGCGACACATTTTTGTTAGTATACATCACTGCGATTTTTCAAAGAGCATGCTTGTATATAACAGACACATCCGGGTAAAAAATTGTACGGACTTAGAATGATTGATGAAAAAAATGTTCGTGCCATGTTCATTTCTTTTTTTGCTCGTTACATACATGGTTTTGTGTTGAAAAAGGAGCATTAGCCGTAATTTTATACGGGAAAGTGGAAGCTGCGGATATTTGAGTATGAAAATTTTTCAATTTTATCAAGTACTCAAGTTTGTAACGCTACAGTAAGCCTCAGCTTCTGACAACATCACCGTCATTATCATCATCATTATTTCTATTGAATTTACTACAAAACCGTTCCAAAGAGGTTCTCTATCGGATATTTTTTTATCTCATTCGTTCTTTCCGACTTGCGAACAGTAAAGAAGGAACTTGACAGAAAAAAGATTCTATAAGGACTGGCATACCCCTCTTGTTTTTCAATACCGTTGGGTAACAAAACGAGAACAGGCTTTTTGTTCTCCATGCTATTTGTCCATGGCTATATATGGGCGGGACATATCGGAGCACGTAATTTTCATAACTTTTCGAAGAGACAATGACCGGGAAGCTTGCACGCAGAGCTTTTGGGCGTTGGTGTTTAGAACAGAGAGCAGAAGGGATGGGATTACTAGCATGTTGCTCATACTGGATAAGGTCGTTTTCGAGAGTACAAGAGAGAGGAGAATATACCGGATGAGATCCGCAAAATTCGTGTGGTTGAAGAGAAAGACTGCGAGGGGAGACCAATCTCTTACTTCTGCCCTCATTCTCTTCTTTGAATGTTTTCTCCGTATACACAACGTGTTCTAAAACCGACACTCACAACCCTAAATTGTTCGCCAATTACCAGTACGATAAAGAAATGAATTATCGAAATGAAAGGACTATGAAATCAAAATAAAATTACTTTCGGATACGAATTTCGTCCGAAGTCTAATCTGTGCGATGGGCCATGAAGAGTTATTAATTGTTGAAATTCAGTCAATCAAATCAAATACTAGGCTCTTATATTTTTGCAGTGACACAAATCGTAACAACTGAGACTAAACAAATGATGGTAAATCAAGGTTAATATTTTATTCTCAGTCACCCGGTACATGAGGATATATAAATGTCTACTTTTCATTCTTCATCCCTGGAGTTTCTCATGCACCGCAGAGCCGAGCTTTCTTCTAGTCTTCTCTCTCTCGCTCTCTACTGCAATGGTCGTCGAAATAGTCTCACCGAGGTTTCCGCCCCTTTCCTTCTTTACACACGGGGTTCGCAGAAGCGCGTTATTTCCTTCCTTCTGTTCTACTTCCTTCCTCCCAACGTATCCTCGACAAGGTTTTCCCTTTCAAGCGCTTTCAAGCTACCAGAGCAGCAACGACAACGACGCGAAGACGGTTGTGAGGTCTCGAAAAGCGCCCATAGTAATATCACAAACAAATCCAATTTGTGTATTTACGAGAAATCCCTTACCCCTGAGAGAGCGTTGCTATATCACGAGACACTATACCCTCAATATTATTTCTCAATGTACACACATTTACGAAACACTTGACGCACTTATCAAATTTCTATTATTACTACCTTTTCGGGGAGTTTACATTTGTATTCCTGTTAGTTGATGAGAGTATTGGTTGAAAGGTGCCATTTTACGACTACCAATCAAGAGACAAGGAAAAAAGGTCTTTAAGTTTTAGTTCTCTTTGCCTCGTACTTCGAGATACTTTCATCAAGTGTTTGCGGCATCAATGTGAAACCGCGTTATCTTCCGTGTATAATATTCGTTACAGGCACGTCCTGTGATAGGATCTCACATTTCTGTCCTTTAGGAAAATTCACACAGGGATAATGGCGATCTATAAAACATTCATAAAGGTGAAGAGGCTGTAACCAACGGTGATGTGAAGTGATGCTGATACTTCGAGACTTCGAGACAACACGATGAAAGTTTTAAGGGTTCGGAGAAAAGGATGATGGAAATGGATTGACCTGGCACAGGGTTAGGTCTCAAAAAGGTGAAAGGTAAAGGCGATATCTTACCCCCATAAACCTGTACGAGAGAGTCTCCTTGACCAAGGAAGCGAAAATTTCCTTGAACTTTCCCTTGAGTCTCGGAGGAGTAGAGTCTTTAACAGGTTAAGGGTTCTTTCAAGCGTCCACGGTTTCACATATGCCCTTGAGGATTAGTGCAGATGTGCATTTTTATTGCACCCGCTTGACTGACAAAGTCCGCATGAAAAATACACAAACGCTTACAAGTGTATATCGACATCAAGTTGTAGGTGTTTATATGTGCGAGAAGGAAGGAGCAGAAAAAGAAGAAAACGACGCGTGTGACTGAACCGAATGAAATTACCGGAGGGGACGAACGTTGAGGTTGCTTCTTGCTTTGATGTGGAGCAAGTTGAACCAGTAACGCTTGGTTTCCTTTACTCCCTGGCACTGGGGATCGGCTGGTTAATATAGCAGATCGACGAACATATAAGATGGTTCCGTGGTGATATAACGACAAGTAGACCGAAGAAATATCACGCGCAAGACCCGATTTCATGAAGCCTTCCGGCTATTCTCAGACACTCATCAACCCCTCAACCTCTCTATTTCATTTCTTCTTTCATGCCGATAAATCTTTCATCGAGAGTACGTGTATATATTCCTGAAGCGTGACGCCCGTCTGTGTAAACTATGTCGTAGATACCCCGGGTGTTATTTCGAAGAGGAGCGATGAGAAAATAAAAAAGAATAAGAGCCCTATCGCCCGTCCCTCAAAAGTTCAAAGTTTTTCGTTGATGATCCGAGGGAGAAGGGTCTCGTCACAATGTGACTCATTGCGACCCTTCTTTGTCACCGATTGATATAAAAGAGAGGGAATCTATAGACTCTCAGCCCCAAATTAAATGAAACTGTAAATTAAAAAATATCTTCGGCTACGTACTATTTTTATTAACGAGTACGGAAAATTGATCTCTCCCAGCCTGGTTCTCTTTTTTATCGCGATCGTTTCGAAGGAAATAATATTTTTATTATGACGAAAAATAAAAAAATAATGAAATAAAATATATTCTTCAGCACATTTTTATGCTGTCGAGGGTTCGAAAAAAATTCAATAGATGCTTCAGAAGTAATGGGGATAGCGAGAACATGCTGATTCCGTTGTGGGCGAGTCGAGGGATGAAAGACACAAGGATGTGGGCGTTGATAATAGAAAAGCCATATAGAGGGCGGGGGTGTTATTGGTGAGATGGCACATATATTCGTATATTTAGGGTCATTCTCGAGGGTTTCGAGTTTAGTGGAGGGAGGTGACTTCTGTCGTTTCGAATCATCTGTACGATCTCTATGTTCAAACAGAGGGGATATATATGTATATATAATTCCCTTCCCTCTTTATTTCTTGGTACTGGGGCATCACATACGACGCTCAAAAAGCTAACCTCCATGTGCGCGCGAGAGCTTTGATTTATACCGACGTAACACGCATGCTTTTTTCCTTATCAACCCTCACACACGACACACGCTGGGCCTTGTTACACAAACTCATTTTATCCCACTTTCGTAGTTATCCACGCGACTGAGGGAGAAAGAGAGAAGAGAAGAGAGAGAGAGAGAGAGAGACAAACCATATCTCCACCGTACAATCGGGCACGTGTCCATTTTCCGCAACCACGTCATCTTTGCCACAGTGATCGTGTTGTAATAGAGCGAAGGACTCATTCGTTCAAGACGAATTACTTTCTCGTTTGGCAGGGAAATTCGTAATTGCCAGAGAGCCTGGCCATGTTTAGGTTCAAATGCGAGAAATCTTTGAGTTTCAAAACAATCGTGCGAAAAAGTACGCATATCCAAATTTTTCGATGATATAATACAATAGTCATTCAGGTTTTTATAACAGGTTGTTCAAATTTTCGTTGCTATTTTTATGCTCTTATTTTTCGAACGGTTTATACGTAAAAATTAGCCATTTGGAAATTTAGCCTCTGTTTCCCATACGAATATTATTACGCAGGCATTATCATCCCAGTTGAATTCATTCAAACTGTTGGTTTGTTCGTGTACCGAAGGTGCCTCTCTCAGTCTGCCAGAAGGAAACCCATTACAAAAAAATATGAGACCGTACTGGACACACGTAGAAATACAGTGTGACAGCAGTGTTATAACACATGTGGCTGGAGTCGAGTGAAAAACGAGGATAGACCTAATTCAAAACCTTTGCATTCGAAATGCCTGCCTAGTTTTTGCATCCAACGGGAGTTCTGACGTGTTACACAACCCTTTCATCGTAGCACGCACGTCCAGTTCATGTAATTTCGTACAACGGGGGTGAATTGAATAGAAAAAAAGAAAACGTTGTGCGGAAGCGAATGCGAATGTCCAGAAACGCGCGCCTGTTCGCGATACATGAACCTCCAGTCTGGGTTTACATTATGTATAACAATAATGACGATCCATTGTAGCCTGTTCATTCGTTCGAATCAGGCTGTCGTTACCAAAGTACGCGCAGACATATTTTTTTCCTTTTGTATCCAAACAAATACATTGGAACTTTTTCGCCAACGAATTGTTAATATAATATTCGATTCGATCCGGTGGTATGTGAATACGAATGGAAAAAAAAAATTGGCGATGCATAACGAGGCTTGTGTTCTGCCCTGAACTCTCACATGGTCCACGAACTGCGCCAAGCTCCAACGATCAAATGCGGAAAACTCTCGTCAATTCCCAGCGGGGATCAGAATGCGATCGTAACGATACGAAGCTTTTCCCGTTTCAAATTGGATGGCGAAGTTATCCCGGGTATAGCCGTGCACCCGCGGAAAGCTTCAAATTCTCTCTCTTTCCCTCGCAAGCGAGCCCAGCAATGGTACAAGAACCGTCCGATAACCATGAATATTTCTTCAATATTTCCGGGTCTATCGCACTCCCCCTCTCTCTCTCGCGCTCTTTTTCTCTCTTCGAGCTGCATACAAATACACCAAAGTCATATATAAATCGTAAGTTCTATCAAGTATAGGAGGAAGAGAGGGGGGGGGGGAATTCTCGCAAAATCGACGTGATATATCCCCACCGATTTTGTAGAAGTAAAGCAAATCATATTTACCTTACGTATGAAACTGCGTTAGAGTCCCTCGTCGACTCCCGTATCGTAATAAATCTGAATATATCCGCAAATCTCGAAATTATGTTATTACTATTTGAATAACTGTCCAGAATTTCTCGTAGATTAATGTCAGCGCTTCTTCTTAACCCGCTCTCGAATAAATTGCTCTGAAAATCTCAAGTGATCGCTTGTGCAGAATAGCTCAATGATCGACGTTACAATCTGTAGATGAGCATGAAAAAAAGATAGAGGATTGATTTTCTTGAAATAGCCAAAGTAAGTAGGGAAAAGAATTTAGACGGAAATTATTTATTCGCTGGTAAACTTTAGGAAGACTTTTATAAAATTTATTTTCTTCCGTGGATAAGAAATTAATGGATGGACATATTGTTACCAGATGTTCAAAAAAATAAAGCTGGGTAGTAGTTGTCTCGCTACAGTCACGTTGAAAATCTCTCCGATCAATGTATGAAAGCCTAGAAACAAATTGCACCCCAAAAAAAAAAATTATCAATTGCTCTCCATAAAAACAGTAAAAAAGTGGATGTCAATTTGCCCTCGAATACCTTGGGTCAAAATGACCCAACGACAGTAAACTAAGATTAAGATGAGTACAATAAATAATTATTAAATCAGCGTGTGGATTACTCGGTGTGAAGCAAGAGATATCGTGTCAAGAGGAAGGAGTGATACATTTCGTTCCCGACGTGGTACAGACGTCATACTCGAGAAACCAGGTCGAGATAGAATTCGAGATCAAAGGTCTCTCGCTACACCAAGGCTCGAGTACATGCCGAGACAAGCTCTGGGGGTCTCTCTAATTCGTCTGCTAATTAAGTGGTTGGGATGCAGACCAGGCTATGCCGCTGGTAAACCATGCCGGAAGTATTCCCCAACCAGAGTGAGGAGAGTGACTAATTTCCGGGTTGGTGAATATACGCTCGAATGATACAAGATAGGATTTAAAAGGGAATAAAGAGAAGAGCAAAAGATGAAGAAAGGAGACCTTGTGAAAATTACACCGTCCGGTAAATAGTTGCGTGACAACGGTAGACCACGAAATGAAGCTTTGATATTCCGTAAAGAACATTTCGTTAATGACTATCCCTTATAAATTAAAGAACATGAATTACTATCGATGGATATTACCAGAATAAAGTAGCCTTAGCTAGTTCAACGTTCATTAAAAGCTCCCTCAAGTTATTGCAAAGCTACGAAGTTTTTCTCATTGATCTAAAATACAGTGGGTACCTTTACTTTATACCAGGACAATTTCAGTCTTGTCGCGATTTGTTATGTGCTCGGCTAAATGAACGAGTCACGCAAATAAGTGAAGAACAATGAAAGCTTGGTAGGGAAGCTGAACAGTGGCGTTATCGACTTTCGGTTGAGAAAAGGGCGTTACATGTGGCTGTTTAATACGTGTTGAGTACTGAGAACAGTACTATTTTGTTAACCAGCCACGTGGTTTACGTAAGTTCGTGTGTTTCATGTGCTTTCGTGCAACATTGTTCACGTACGTTCAAAGATGTATGCTTAGGCGAGGCGGCATTGTCAACGTACGAGCGGAAGGAGAAAAAAAATACTTCGTACCAACATAGTGTATCTGTAGGATCCACCCGGAATCAATTTCCTTAGATTGTCAAATTGTCATCAGACATTTCATAATTCGCTCACGTACCTTTTGGTCGACAATAGCTGGTTACCATTCACATGTTCATTTATATATATATGTGTGTGTGTGTGTGCGCGTGTGTAATAGTATGTGGTACTTTCAGAAGAGAACGCGAAACAGGTACTAATGTCGTTGCTGCAGAGCGATAGGTACTCTGGTCTCGTGTATTGAGAGGCGAACCTCTGGTGCAGTATTAACGCCGTAGAAGCCTTGGTACAAGAGTGTGGGATCACGCGAAACGTGTTCTCTCGAAGGTACCAACCGGTTAGGATACAATGAACATACTCTGTGTTCGCCCTCATCCTTCGTTCCCCAGCGCCAACATCTCTCTTTATCTCACCCACCTTCTCGCTATCTCTCTTTCTACATCCATCGACCTCCTTTCTCGTGTCATCTCCGTTTCTGTTCACCGCGGAGACAAAGTCTCAGTATTCGAGGCGGCTGATGAAACTAGTGGGCAAGCAAGAGAGGCGACCAGGTCGCCAACAAGCAGTACCAAAGTGTATACGGGCCAGTGTTAATTCAGTCAAACACGTGGAACTCCCGTTTGTGTTTGGCACACACGAACAAAATCTACCAATTATTCGGACATGGAGACCTCATCGATGTGCCTCTAGCCAGTCAAATGTGTGGACGCGAGTATGCGTGCGTGCATGTATGATTGTGTGTGCTCGTTTCTCCTGTGGACACTTCGGAGACGAACAAGGAGAAGCAGTTCGAATAACCAGTGAGAGTTCGGAGGACGAAGAGCGCACGGAATATCCGCAGTATGAGAGTAAACAACCGACCAGCATAGTTCTCGCTACGGCCATACTCTAAAAGCAATAACATGTGCTCCACGGGATAACCTTGGATTTTGGTATTGCCCCTGGTCCTATATACATTTCTCGTTTCCTTCGCTCGCCAATCACGAATTTCAAATCTCTCACCGGGGCACGATAGCGTGAGGGTGGAAATTTCGACTAAGACCTTTCAGATAACAGGTCCCCCCCTCCTTTTCCTGCCACTACCCTGCTTTCCAAGATTAATCCCCTATAATGGCTTGGTTATGGCACTGACCACCCGCCCTATACCAAACCCGACTTTGCGATAAGGCACCAGGATTTCTTAATTCAACGTCGCTTTAACTAAAGCGTTTACGGCTCTACACATTTTATTTGCGAGTTCGCACTCGCTAATGACTAAATAAGAGATACTTTGATTCTGGGATATCGTTCTCGGGTAAATAACGTCGTTATAGAAAGAATTGGGTTAACGAAGAAAAAGTGAGTAGAGGGCTAGTAGTTGCAGCATTTCTGCCAGTAGCTCTTGGTTCCAATTTGGATGTGTTGTGGCAGGGTTCAGTATTTTCTTTTAACTTTCAGATATTGCGTCTAAATTTCAGCCCTACTTTGCTGTATTCACGAGAGTTTCTCATTGAAAAAGCGATAAACTTTCCACCCCTCTTTCTCTCCTGCACATTTTTTTTATACCAACTGTATGTACATACTACCAAAAAGAAGACAAACCAAAAGCCTCACACCTTCAGATAAATACGGAAGAAAAGGGAAAAAAAGCACACTTTCCCCGCCCCGTGTATTGTACATCAGGATTTGAGAGAGAAAAGCCAAAACCCCACAGCCATTCTCTACGTGTATATAGACCGCGGGGGCGGAAAAATAAAAAGTGGTGGAAGGGAGTATACGAGGATGCCGTGAAGGGAGCAGAGTTCGAGGAAAGAAACTCATGCAGCGCACACGGGAATATCAACGATGCACTTTCATATCCTTAGCATATAGAGGCTCCCTGTCTTCCTCTCCCCCGAGTGTATATATAAGTTGAATGCGAAAAAGAACCTAAAGACACGGCAAAGCGGTAGGGGATAAGGGTAATGCCGTTTCTTGCAGGATCACGGAGACCGTTCATGAATGCATTACCGCTTTACCTTTTTCTCGCCTCCCACAAACACTTCTCGTTTGTTCCGGTTTACCAGGAGCGTCGAATCCATAAGATCGGAACTTACGAGGAACCTAGAGTACTGTTTTAACCACCATACCTCCGATCCTCATATATATTATATATATATATGCGGTACGATACTTTCCACCTGTATTCCACACCATAGGTATATTTGAATAACAAAGATGAAGAACACCCTTGCCATATACTCGTGTGTTTATGTACGGACGTGTAGGCACATAAAAATTCTGTAGCCACGTCAAAAACGAGCTTGGCTTGCTAATGTTGAAATAGTGAAAAAAATGTTTGCCTTGTGTATGAGAAAAAATACGTTCGATACTCAATTCGCTCCAGACTAAATTCATGAGTGTATTTAGGTTTATTGACATATATCAGAACATTTTCTCTTTTATAAATAATTAAATTATGTCCGGTGTAACTTAACTAATTCCAACAGCAATTTTTCAACAGAACTTCGTATTTTTTTCTGTTACACTAAAAATAAAAATGTTTTAAATCTATCCATAGCCATATTCATTCCGTTTACGTTATTATGAAAGATATAAAATTATAAAACTGAATCGATGTGGAGATGAAGAATTTATGAAAATCTCTCGTGCCAATGATGACAATTTTATTGTCGTCTAACGATGCAGATTGTCAAGAAGTCGTTTTCAAAAATTAACCACACAATAGATGCTGAATATACTGCAGCAACATTTTCCAAATTTTTATGTTGAATCGAAGGTCTCATATCTGACTATAATTTTCGCCACGGGGCCTAAACAATTTGGCCCATTTCAGCCGACCGGTGAAGAGAAAATTAGCTGATGACATTCAAGATTAAATTTTTGTTTTTTTTATTTCTATGCACGAACGTGGAGGGTACATGAAGTATATCATACGCATTTATTTAATTACGAAGCGCAAAGGCCAGATTTCGCGAATTACACGGTAGGCTCTGGTTAAGCGGATTTTCATGTTGTTGGTCAAAATTTGGCTTAAACATAGGAGAAAAAGGGAGAACGAGGAGTAAAAAGGGTCTTGTGCGGGGTTTGAGGGAAAGCGCAATACAGGATTTTCCATAAAAGGCGCCACAGGGAGAGAGAAAGAGAGAAAAATGTAGGAGTAAGCTAAAGGGAGGAAGATTTGCGCGGAGGCGTGGGCATTCTCAGGATATATATACGCTTGTGTAAAAGATAGCGGTACCGAGGCCCGAGGGCAGTCGGCAAAATATTTAATTTTCTGCACGAAGGAACATCGTACGGTCGTTTTTATTGCGCGTACATCCTGACTCGTTTCACCCGACGTCTAACATTTAATACACATATATGCACATACGATTTTACCTATATATATTTTATATACACATATATCCATATAAATACATATAAAACCACACTGTGACACATTTAACATGTGGAATTTTTTCTGGTACGTATTATGGACAATCCTGTTCCATTCGACTCCATTTTTTTCCCTTAATAGTCTCAAGTAGCCTTGTACTTTGTCATTTGACTTGCGAAGAAAATTTTATTCTGCTTTGATTTTATTATTGCGACAGCAAAAAATTTATGATTAAAAAAATCTTAGCTCACTGAAGGAAATAGAAAAATCGATAAAACCAAATCGTCAAGTACGGAATACCATTCTCAATGCTAAATCTTCTTGGCTATTAAGGTCATGGTAAAACGTGTATTATGTTCTGAATCACGCAACATGTATAAGTAAATTACATTGTTATAGTTCACGTGGATGAATCATTGCACGTTGGAGAAAACGAAAAAAATCTATGATGGACCAAACACAATTATACCCGCACGTCAATGAGCCATGGACAGGTCGAATCTCACTCAATGTGTGTGCAAGATTGTCTGCAAGAAACGACCCACGTTCGCCGGTAGGTTGACGCTTGGTTAGAGTTATTGAAATTTATATTAATGCCAACGAGGGTCAAGGGCTCCAGTGGGCGACCCTATATAAGCCGAGAAGTTCTAACATTATGCCGGAATTACTGACGACATAGAGCTACAAGAAAATCTGGTATTTTCAAGTTAAAAATATCCGAGAGTCGCTACTAATTATTCATTTGAAATTCTCTTCCTCAGATTTAAAATGGCTGCAAGATTCAAAGTTCATATTAAAATAGTTTTTTAATTTTCCGACAGCGTGCACGGACGGTGTGTAGCTTCGGCGATGTCTCAAGTTAAGCAGTTTCAGACGAGGTTAGTACTTGGTTGGGTGACCGCTGAGCTATGCACCGGCTCGCGCAACGATCATCGAGCGAGAGGCAATTTTTTTGCTTTGTTAATTGTGCTAATCAACTGAAACTCTGTAATCGTATAGCCGCCTATATTGGACGGTTTTTTCATGGTTTCCCTTAGCTCTCGTGCAAATGGGATTAGTATACATTAGAAAAGACTGACGGTGGGCAACACTCTGAGGGGTCTTACAGTTACAGGAACAGGAAGTGAGTGAAGTGAGGTTAAAGTGATGAAATAGGCTCGTAAGCCTCGCAAGGGTATACGCAGGAACATTAAAAAATAAGAGAAAAATATATTTTTTTAATTTGTAAACCTTCTCCGGAAATGCATACTCAACGAATGTGAAATTGAGTCTACAAATTCAATTTCCTATAAACCTTTAGTCAAAACGTGTTCGATGTATTAATGTAATCGAACGCCTATTTTAATCCATGTATTTATAAATTAATTGGAATAAAAGTGTGATTTTTTGTTAATTTAGGGTTACTAATTTTTTTACTTTATGATAGACTCTTTTTGGAGTAGGACAATTTTCCTCACAATTCTTTATCTTTTCATACTCTCTAAAAATTTGTAATTTAAGAAAGTTCCATAATTAAATAAATCTTGGAGAGTGTCTTGACGATTCACCTCTGAAGCCAATAATTATTTCGCCATCAAGATCCTTATGGTATTAATTATGAAAGTTGGAACACGGAAAATGGCAAATGGTGGATTAAAACAATTTTGCCTCTTCATTAAGAGAGCTGCACCGTAGCTTATGAAAAGCGATGTGATGTTTATCCGAGAAATATACGCCTACGATTCACGCAGTATATTTTAAAATGCAATATGTATATATATATGAAGTGAATGAAGCACAAGAAATTATCGATGACCCCGTTTACCTTTTTTCTTTTCGTATATATGAAGTTGTCGATCGATTAAATAGCGCCGATAGTCGCAAGCTCCGGAGTTCATATTCGGGTCTACAACCTCGATATTCCATTAAGCATTTGCTTCTTTTTTTTTATTCCCCTGCTCTAAAACAATTTTTACCGAGCTTCTTTTTTTCCACCACGCTTCATTGTGTTTCGCGAGAGCCGGGTATGGTGGTCGTTCATTAAACCCCCACCCTCTCCTCCCCGCCTCCCCCACGCGCCAGTATAGATTAAATATATACGTGGCAGCTTTTGGTGCAATGAAGAAAGAGAATGTTCACTGGTACAGTGGGTTATCGAGGTATTGCTAGGTAATAGCAATTTACGGGACAGCTTTGTACCATTAAACACTTTAAAGCCCGCGATAGATGGTCTCGGTGTTTGGCACGGTTTTGTTTCTCGATTCGATATATAACCAATAATAATAAAAAGAAGTGCAAAGACCAGCCGGTAAATAGAAATAAAAAGAAGAACGCGAAGAAAAGAACAGAGACAGGAAAGAAAAGCACAAAAGTGTGTATTTCACAATCGAAAGTAAAAATCTGGAACGGATATTTCGTTGAAATGATTCTTTCATTGATTTTGCCACTGATAAGTAAGCACATTCGCCAAAGAAGATTCTTCTTCAGTCTTTCTCTCTCTGTCTGTCACGCACTCTCTATATATACACAGACATATATACACGACGGCTCAATTAATCGATCGAAAGAGACAAACTTTTTCAATTCATTGTCGAACCTTCCAACCTACTCCACTCTTCTCCCCCTTCCTTCTCTACCTTATCACGCCTCGATACTCATTCTCTTTGGGACAAATGAGAAAATGTTTGGATCTCTATCGTTACTGAAACTGCAATAGGTGGAAAGGCCAAGCTGTATTACCAGTGCTCCTTTCGCACAAGTTACAATAGAGTAGAGAAACAGGAAGTAATAAAGCAGAGAGATAAAAACGGCAAAAGATATATAAAATATAAATTAATAATACTCATTATATATTATCTATTGTAAATCATCGATTTGATGAATTTATACTCAAGTTTTTCCAGCAAATATTTCGATATCCACTTTTCTCATTTTTATTTTTTTTTATAATATAGTTGCGAGTGTCTCAATAAAGTCAATTAACGATTGGTCATCAAATTGAATGCAGAACACCTGGATCATTTTTTAAATTATTTTATCCATTCAACATAGAATTATATATCCAGTAACCATCATGTTCAATCTGAGGAATGAATCAGTTAATTTAAATAACGCTATTTTTTATTTATTTACGCGATAAAAAATATTTGTCCTTAAAATAAAAACAGTAGCAATTAAGTGTTCATAATAATGAATATTTTCATTATAACCAGTGAAAAATGTCTATAAACGTAAAGCAAATGGCGAAATGTGAATTGGTGCATTTTTTGAGATAAGAATAATGACGTACGCGAAATACCGAAACTATCGGCAACGTTTTTGAGATAAATGGAATCAGAAATGCCAAAAATGACTCCCTCAACTTCGATATCGCAATCGAGCTATTGTATCCTCGTATTTTTACGGTAAAAATCATAGCATGGTCTTGGTTAATGATAGTCGGTCAGCGCTTTATTGGATCTATCGGACAGCGTATCGGAGTGGTATGAGTCTTGAGATAATTGCTCCGATAACATACGTTATAACGGATATTTTCTAATCTCGTGTAAATACATATATATATATGCGTGTATGTGTGTGTGTGTGTGTGTGGTTAAGTGTATAAACCACAGAATATAACGTAGAAGCACGTTAAACGTTAGCGAATGAATCATGAAATTGATCAGTCTGCAGCATCGACAGCGAATTAGCAATAAAAATATTTTCTAATTAAAAATACTATAATAGAAAAAAATCATGTTGAATTGATGATTCGCAGAATTTTTTCTACTACTCGATGACGCGAGATTTTGTAATGCCAATATTTCGATTTTTCTGGATGGAGTCGTAAAACAGGCCCAAGGAAACTTATATAAATTTATGTGTATTCATATTTGGCAAAGATGAAAGAATCTAACTACATTTCCCGTCAAATACGTGTGCACATAATTAAGAAACGAGTCATACAAAATTTCAAGATTGGTACGTTCGGCAAACACATATGTAATACGTATCTATTGAATATACACTGAAAACTCAATTTTGTTGAAATATTAAAATATCTTGTTGGACGTATTCGACAAAATTATTTTGTCCAGGCAACAAAATTTTGAATGTTCCAACAAAACTTCGTTAAACTGAAATGAAACTTTGATGAAAAAAAAAATTTTTGTTGCTTAGACGAAACATTTTTGTTGGACGTATTCAACAAAATATTTTACTGTTTCAGCAAAATTGGGTTTTCATTCTATCTGGGCTTCGGAAAGGCAAAACTGCAACTGTGGAAGAGAAGTGGGTGAGCAAGATAAATTAGTGATTCGAATCGATGCCCCTGGCAAACTGGATGTCATATATATGACTCTATATTTTGTGTGCATTGGTCGCATATATATAAAGAGTAATATTTTGATTATGTTTACCATGCATATATAAAGTTTGTATGCATGTGTGTGTTTGCATGGAGAAATAGTAGCTCGCATGTAGCATATCATCCTTGCACAGGATGATAACAAAGTGAGCAAAATATCGGGAGAAAACGAATAAATGACGTGCGTACGTATTCAGACTGCACGCTCAAGCGTGAAACGATATAATATAGAGAGAGAAAGAGAGAGAGAGAAGGCGCGAGGGGGGGGGGGGGGGGGGAGAACAGGGAGTATAAAAGGTGCGAAAAAAGCGATGATTGGCTTTCTAGCAAAAAAAATCATCATTACTCGGATGATCCAAGATAACAAAAACCAAAAAAATGCTCATAGAACAAACATTAGATAAATGTAATCGATATGATGGTCACAAGTTGGAGAAGAGGATCCTCTGTCAGAAAGAGAGGAGCATAAAAATCGCGCAGCCAATGGATCGCGTATTTTACCTATATCGATTTAGTCACGCTCGATGAAGCTCAAACGATTACAGCAGTAAAGATCAAGTCATACAATATCGGACGGTTTCTCGCTCGTTGCGGGAAAATTGAGACTTTGAAATACGAACAAAAGACGACGACGATGAAGAGAAAAAAGTGATGACTTGACTGATAGAGCCAAACGCGATTATGAATCGCTTGGGAAAAATTCTACTCTTGATGGGACTGACGCTTTTGAACAATAGTTCAGTTTATTGAGTTTCGATGCGCTTTGAAAATTAATAATAATATCGATAAATTCAATAGTATTTAAAATTCTTTTCGATGAAAGGAGGCGCCAATACCTGCATGTGTAAAATGGAGGATGTAGTCTGAAAATACATCCTATATAATAATCATGGGTTGAAGTCATTATGACGCATTGTTTCGTGGAAGCGGCAAAAAAACAAAAGAAAAATTCAAAATATATTGCGAATGAAGAGTCGAGGCTCAAGATCACGAGGTACGTAACTCAATACGTTCCTCCCACACTGTCACGTTTACTCGGACGAATCTCCAGACGCTCCTGGTAAATAAAAAAGTGCCCCCTCTCCACTTTTCCCCGTCCTTGTATCCTGTTTCAACGTCGTAACTGCTGTCGCAAAAGGAAGACACGTGCATCAACCATTGACAAACAAAAGGACGTTACTTCAAGCCCAACTATCTTGATTTCAAAGGCTTTTTCTTTCGGCCCTATGGCACTGTCACGGTTACGAAGGGATGCGACATTAAAGTTGACTCGAAACTAGCGGAACTTCTCGTGGAAGAACGAACAGGGGTACTACTATAACGCTGCAGGATTTGCTGTACATTTATTTTGCATTCGATATAGGTTTTTTAGCGAACCCGCAATTGGAGAATTTTATTTTATTATTTTCTATTTTGTAAATTGGAAAAATTGTTACTCAATTATTCTTCGAATATTTTTTATTCGCTTTTTATCATGGTGAACATTTTTAAGTCCCGACTGCCTGCATGGGCAAAAAAGATGAAAATTATGCGTTTGATCGTGATCAACTGATTTCGAATATTTTTTTTAATTTCCTATTTTTTTTTCTTTTCAATGTTTTCATTTGGACTACATAACTACATTTTTTAAATTAGATTTTCGGTCCAAGAATTTTTGTCATAAATCTTTACTTCATTGGATGAAAAGAATTTTTTTTTTCATCATTGCGAGTTAGTCAAATGAAGAAAAATAACTGGAAGATGTGTAACGCTTTCCAGGACTGCTTCGTTTCGATCACTTATTTTTTTTTTTTTTCTTCTGTTGGACATCATCATTTGTGACAAAAAAAATATTCACGATAAGATAAAATTGTCCTGGTACGTGTAACCGTGAGGCGAGTAATCAATATTGAAATGTCAATACGTGTGACAAATCTACCAACTCGAATAGACTATCCTTCGGCTGGCACGCAATATAAAAAAAATGGACAGAAATATCCATACACTTATCATAAGAAATTCTTATCGGAAGCAGACATATTCAAAGTGTCTTGTACGAAGAGGATAAAAATGATTCGATGGCGATTTATTGTATTTCTATCTATAGATAAAAGTGAGTGAGGAGAACGGGTTTGATATAAATCGTTTAGAACCTACGTTGATGCATTTCGAGGTAAACGTTTTATATACACATACACACACACACACATATATACACATGAATAAGGCATCTAAGCTTCGTCACGAGGAAGAAAATCGATCGGTTTTTCATTGTCTATCCGGTTTTGTTCTCCTTGCAGGACAGGCGAGAGCAGCAGGTGAATGGAAAGAGCGAGATCCAGGAAAAAAGTAGAGATAGGTTAGAGTATAAGGTGATATTGGTACGTTACAACGGTGATAATCTCGAGGTCTCTTTCTTTCTCTCGCACTTCTCAGTGACTACTTTCGTATCGATAGCGATCGATTAAACGTTTTCGTTCTGAAAAAGGGAAGCTGGTAAAATGTGTCTACGTCTATGTGTGGATTAGACACCCTTCCTACCTGTAAATACATGAGACTTTGAGTATATATAGAACAGGAAGTTGCAGGTGTTTCTTGGTAAATTGGGGTGTGCACTTAAATCTGAGAATATATCTTATCCAATATGTTATGTATAGAGATGTCTATATATTCATTTTGTTCGAGATGTTATTGACACCAATGTTGAATTTTGCTTAAAAAAAAATCTTTCTTCCAATAATAACAAACTTTAGGTATTTGGAACACAAATGAAATTCTCTTAACTTTTTAAGTCACAACACTTTTGAATTTTTGAATTTGGTATGATTGTTTCGCACCCTTGATTCATGGATTTCTGACAAAAGCCCTAAAAACTTTTTTCAATAACTGGGATGTACAGAAGAAATGTTCGAAAATACTGAAACTATAAGGAATTAGTTGGATCCAAACTACTCAAGCTGCAAATTGTAGACTTAAAAAAAAAAAAGAAAACAAAATTAATTTGAAGTCTGCTTACGAAAAAAAATGTTTGCATTTACTGAGATCAAGATATCTTTTTCGCGAAAAATGTCTATAAAAGCTGGCAGAATTTTAATTCTCCAAAAATAAAATGAGCCTTTATATAACAGCTGCACACTGTCTCTCCTCTCTCTGGCTTTATTTTTTTTTTATATTTTGGTGGCATGGACAAAAATTAAGTGTGAAGAAGCACCGTCGAGGGAACATCGAAAATGTTCTGGTGAAGAGTCAGTGCGATAAAGATGGCGTTGTTATAAAGAGAGGAGGAGAGAGACAGACGGACAGACAGGAAGAGGTGGAGAGAATGGGAGGAAGGGAGAGAGCACAGAAGGAGAAGAAGCAGCCTTTGAACGATGTTACCTCGAGACAAAGCCATCGTCTTGGCATTGTCCGGACCAAACCAAGCAAATCAACCACCAACGGTTCTCTCCCAGCTTCTTCGTTTCCCTCCCTTGTTTCTCTTGCGTTACTTTCCAACTATTGGTCTCTCTTCACACATACATCTATTCTGTATACGTGTATAAAGTTCAGTGGCTTGCAGATCTTGGGTGCTGTTTATATATATATATATATATATTGGCTTTCTCCGTCTTTACTTGGACGACAGCTGCGGCCAGCCTCCTTCAGGTAGTGAGAAGATCCAAAAGCCCTGTGTGATGTGCCCTATCCTGGTACTGTAAATTCTCTCCACTTCTCTTACGATCCGCGAGCGAATAACTGCAGTATCACGTCAATCCGGGGGGGGGGGGGGGTGAGGGAGAGAGCGAGAGAGAGTATTGGGCTGGATGGAGAAGCGGAACTATCTCTCGAGCGTGCACTGAACCGCTATCGATCACTCGATTTTCTACTTCCACTCATCTCTGTATTCTCGCTCTCTCTCTTTCTCTCTCTATCTACCTCTGTTTGATGTTTTTAGCTCTTCTGCATCATTAACCGTTAGCTATCATTCCCTTCTCATTTTGACTAATTGCTATACATCGAATCTCCTTGATTTATTCTTATCTTTGAATGATCCTCGACAATTGCGGTACTTCAAAAAAAAATATATATATCTTTTGCATCAATTTTTTTTTACCGAATGTCGCGTATATTTTCAGCAAATTTGACGCTTGCTGGCTGAGATTATTTTGAGCCTCAGGCAACTTTTCATGCTCATAATTCTCTGAGGAATTGGTTTTTTTTCGACATATATATATATATATATATTTTTTTTTATAAACCAAACACAACGCAACAACAATATTAGAAAACGATTTGATCCACTGCAGGTGAAGATTAAAATAAAGTGCATCTCAATTTAGTCGAAAATTATGGTTTTTGCTAGAACAAAATGACCCGATGGCAGTAGCTTAGAGTTGAGCACTATTTTCTTTGATACTTTGAAATAGAGTTTGACAACGCAAATCTAGAAAAAAATGTCGACACTTGTGCAAATTGCAAATCTGGTGAATAGCAAAGAGAATTTTCGTTGCATACGAACGATTCGAAGTTCCGATGCATAAAGCCGGAATAAAAGGTCAATAAAGGTGTTTGGTCAAAACAAGCGCGCACGTAATTCAATTTTGGTGCGTGTTACGTGAATCAACCGTGTCCATAATTCCATACCCCCCCCCCCTTGCATACCGTTACGTGCAACGTTTCTTCCTCATATATATATGTATGCATCTATCAACATATATATCTATGTATGTGCACATATTGTATAATCTAGGTAGATATTATATGAAGCATTGAATCTCTCTCATAGTCCAGAGACCACAAGAGATCACTTTGGGTGTACCTGGTCACAGACAGTAAGCCCAGCGTATTATTATCTCGCTATCTGCGATCACGCCAATGTTCTCTCTCAAAATCCATGGTCCATGCTATCGACTCTAGAATTGCGGGTGAGCTTCAATCCTCTATATTAGGATCTGGGATCATTGTATACGCATAAGCTACCTATAGGTGTGCATGCGATTTGTATGACAGTATTCACGCGAGGAAGCCAATAAATGCGCAAATGTAAGTGCATCAAACATATGAGGGCCCTTTTAGTCCCGGCCCTTTCGTAATCCAGGCTCATAATGTCGACATGGTCGTACTCTAAATACACTAATGCTCAAAAATACATTACCATATAATAAAAAAGTTTTAACAATGAACAAAAAAAATGTTTGATAATATAATTATTATCAATAAAATAAATAATATGTATTTTATGAAAAATCCTTATCAGTTTTTTTCTATTAGTCGATTGAATTTAATTTTCTTTTGGGTTTCTCAAATTCAATGAAATAATGCTCGAAAGATCGAAGTACGTAGAATTTTCATTTTTTAAGATTTCCTTTTTAAATCTTAAATTTCAAGAGCCGTTTAATTACTTTTGATTGGTAATGTACACGTTGCTCAATCCCACACGAGAAACCAAATAGACGACGCGAGTAGGGTTACATGAATATACACACGTGACTAATTCTCACGCATGCAGAATTTTCCTGCGAAAGAGGGTCGATGCGCTTGTCCCTGATAAATGAGGGTTCTATACGTGTGCTACGAAAGGGATGGAAGAATGGGGAAGACAAGAGAGCACAATTCAATGAATATATGTCATCTGTTTCTGCGTTGAATGTGTTACTTAATGCAAAAAATATGACAAATACTATAAATAATAAAAAAGAACTGAATTAAAAATAAAACACTGAAAAGTAAAAAAATTAATATACTAGTTTTGAAGCTTTCGCGGTCATTGTTGTTACACGGAGAGAAAAATATCACAAAAATTATCGTACTTTGCACAACAAATTAGGTGCGA
Organism: Rhimphoctona megacephalus; assembly: GCA_963989365.1. Taxonomy (NCBI): domain Eukaryota; kingdom Metazoa; phylum Arthropoda; class Insecta; order Hymenoptera; family Ichneumonidae; genus Rhimphoctona; species Rhimphoctona megacephalus. The sequence goes on from OZ022414.1 coordinate 48,032,719, forward strand.
AAGACATTACTGGGCTAATTTATCGAAAAACAAATTAAAGATTCCAATTAGCATCGCAGTGCTATAAATTTTTATAATACGGCACGGTCAAATTTCGAAAAGCCTATGAATTTTTGTAATGCGGCACAGTAAAATTTCAGAAACAACATTGTAAAAAGTATTATTACAAAATAAAAGTTCCTTTTGCCGTAATTTATTATAAATATTCTGAAACATTTCTCCCCGTGTACAATAGTTTATGGCTTCCAAATGGATGCCGTGTGGACTTTCAGTGTATTGACCTGATGATGCCCTGTAAATTGCATGATGATGTTTCAGCCCTGATGATGCAAACTATAACGTTTGCGAAAGGTTGGCAATGCGCTGAAACTCTACACGGCATCGATCCAAAATATTTCATATCCGTACCAAACATTAAAAACTAGAAAAACAAGCTAATTTACCCTAAAACTCTATACTTATGCATATGAATTGTCGATAAATTGTATAAATGCATGTTTATATTTTATTTTTTATTGCTCCTGCATATACTCTAGCAAGTTTTTACGAGCCTATCCCATCACTTTAACCCCACTTCACTAATTTTCAATTTCCTAATTTTCATGTTCTTGAGAGACCCCCCAAGAATGTTGCCCACAGACACTCTTTCCTAATGCACTACTGTATCGCATTTACACGAGGGCCAAAGGAAACTATGGAAAACCCGACCGATACAGGCGGCTGTATTTTTACTGAGTTTCAATTGATTAGCACCATCAGAATCTCAGAAAAATTGCCTCTCGCTCAGCGATTCATGCGAGAGCTGGTGCATGACTAAACGGTGACCCAAGCAAGTATTGGCCTCGCCTGAGGCTGCTTAACTTTGGTGATCGCCGGAGCCACACGCCGACCGTGCACATATCGCTGTCGGTTAAGTGCATGTTTATATTTATTCACAATTTTTTTGGGATATAATAAAGGTTATGTATTGGCTATTAATATAATTATTTTCAACGATTCAGTGTTTGTCAAGCCAGTTTTTCTTCCAAGCTTATTATTTTATTCTTTTCATATATTTGATCTTAAAAAAATAATGAAATACTCTTTCACATGTATTTTTTAATATACGCAATAATTCCGTTAATAATATAATTTTTATATTGAAAAATTAACATAAGAACGCTTCGCGGAAGTGTCTCCTGTCAAACAAAAAAAGAATCCATCCAAATTGCTAAACCTGATGAAATGAGTTATACGTGGAAATACATGAATGAAAAATATGCGATTCGAAATGAGAAACTCCTTCTTTTTTAAAGGCGGTTAATACAAGATTGAATTGATTACACATATTTCAAGGTTTAGAAATATAATTTAAAAGAAATCAATGAGAAATTCTGTTTCCGACATAAATGATGCTAAAAATGTAAGAAGAAGTAAAAGGAGCCGGAAAAGAGGATTGGAAAACAAAGAGATTACGAATGAAAATACAATGAAAACAAGGAGATGAGCCAACAGACGATTGAATATTAAGAGTTATCCCAAAGGTAGCATTTGCATGCAATATCTCGCGTTTAGCTTTTTGGCACCCTGGATCGTTATGCATTTTGTGCTGGATGCAAACGCGATGTGAGAAATCTCTCAAGGGACAGAGCAAGCAAAGGGCAGAGAAAGCACGTATAAGCGGAAGCTAATCGCTTTAGCTCTGTTATGTCCCTGCACGAGAGACGACTCCACGCAAAGCAGTGCCAGAAACGAGCTCTTATTAAATGAGAAAACCCTCGGAATATTGAATTCAAGAAATCAGCTACCTTGTATGATGGGAATGAATATAATTTTCAGTAAATATCCGATTTTATCAGATAGGATAAACCAATAAATTAATTTTTTACATTCTATGCGGACCATTTTTAGAAGGAATTTAGAAAATTAGTTTAAAACTATATTTCATGAGTGAAAAAATCATGATACGAATAAAAATATCACTTTTAACTGAATTAATCTCCAAAATAGTGAATGTGCATTTTTTTCTGTTCATTGAAAACCCATTTCAACAAGGAACTAAGACGCTGTAGAGTTTCGATTTCGACAAGGGAATCTCTCTTGCTAATAACATTGTAATTATTTTATTACGTAATCAGAGTAGCAAATGAAAGACATAAGAATTTAGAGTTAGTTAATCCAGAGCGAACTTATAGTGATCTCACATATTTTAGCAACAAGGGACCACAACCTCAAAATTTTCTTAATAGAATTATGTAAGCGACTACCACATGCATAAGCAAAACGTATGAGTTGTGACTGTATTAGTTTGCGACGTGCGAACGACTTAACTTTTCGCATTAACAGGTCTCGAAGTGGCGCAGCAATGAAAACCTTCAAGGTGTCTCCAGATACCGAGTCACACACATATGCTTTATGCTACACGTTGATAACGTTTAAACGTCACGTAAAGGACCTACGTGATTTCTACGAATTTTCCAATCCTCCCACGTTCCAGCTTGACATAAAATGCACGTGCCACTAAATTCATTATCCACCCCATCCAACTTCGATTCATGAATACATCGAAACTATTTTCGTGAAAATAAACTTGATTAATGATCACGAAAAAAAAATTTTATTACTTTTTCATTTTGTTGACAGATCGAACTTTCATTTATTTTTTAGTCTATTGAGTTGGATAATTTTGACCACGAAGATTATTGAATTGTTTCACAAATTAAAACAATTCAGATTATCTATGGTTTAAATATTCGATTGCTGGATTGATTGGAACGAGTGAAATCGAGCAAGCAAAATATTCAATGAGAAAATTTAAAAGGCTGTAATTCGTTTGACGCGTTGGATTTTTGGTTCAGAGAAAAATGTCCGAAATATATAGTTTATTCCCGGAATTCAAGTTTCTTCATGCCACTGAAGCCCTATCATTGATGGATTTTGTTGTCAAATCCGACATTTTTTTGTAATTTCGAAAGTTCAGTGACTGGCTCAATATAACTAACGCAATCGATTACTACTGTACGAGACCTCATTCTTTTTGTGGCACGTGTATAGCATAGCCTACATGATGACAATTTCGAATGATTTTCTATCTGCCTTCATACCAAAAATACTCCTTATTTGTAAATTAAAAAAAAAAACAAAATACGTTTCGATCCTAATTTTGACACATTCAAAATGGCATAGCAAGAACATTTCGATTTTCCATTAAATGAATCGTACTCATTACGTAGAGTAACTTCGCAATAAAGGGAATATTAATTAAGAGATATTGATTTTTGGAGTAATTAAAGAGCAAACAACGATAGGGAAAAAGTTAATCTAGCTTTACTGAAACATGAACAAATCGCAGACTCCATAAAGTAAGTGAACGTTAATAATTTTGACGATTGAAACCATAGGTTTTAGTCGAACTTCCAAATGATGCAGACGAAAATAAAAACACTTAAATTTTTTGTGTATTTAGTAGTCACCACCCCTTCAATAAATTACGTTAAAATGTTTATTTTCAATAGCGTCCCATTCATTCATCGATACATGTAGAATCGTGAGGAATATTCTTGGAAAGTAAAGAAAAAATGGTTATGCAATGCAATCAACCTGTGGATATTCTTGTGACTGAGGCAGGTTTTCACCTCGGTGTTATATCGTTAGTTAGTTTGTAGTCACGTTTACGGTAACGGGGCCAGGGCAATGCACCCAAAGGCAGTTCGTTACTCGACGTCGCAATTTTAAGTACTGCACGATCTGATATGAACTAGCTTATATATGTACATATCATGTTCATTACAAGTACATAATATACAGATAGATTCAAAAGCAAATCTTTATATTTGTAAGCTAAATAGAGCGCGAAATTCTGAGAAGAAAAGTCCTTAGCCATTTTACTGCAAAACGTACCGATGCTAAGATATTATAATAATTAATTAGTAACCTTCGATGCGTTGCGTCGAGAAAAACGAGCTCGAACTGGGGGAAGCTACGTTCCAGTGTACCGGAGAAGCTCACGTTCTACGGTTGTGTCTTCCACTCCTTTCCAGCGCACCCGATTGGCTATCACTAATTACCCAATATCTGGTCCACGATGGATCAGAGAGAAAAATGTCGAAGACTTCTTTTTTTAGTTTTGCAAACAAACTGTTTTCATACCCTAAGAGAGACTTTTGTATCAGCCTATACATAGGTAAGTACGAACTCGTCAATGAAACAAAGTCACCGAGGTCGGATCGACGACCAGCCGCAACCGCAGAGCTCCATTGCCTCGACGCTATAACAGTTTGCCTCTACTTTCATCTCTCCACCTGTATCTGCACGATTTCCACATTTCACGTTGACTGCCAAACAGAAGGGCTGAATCAACCGTATGAAAGACGTAAACTTAATTCGTTTTGGTTCGCGATATTGAATTGGAATATCAATCGACAAATGCACATGAAAGAGCCTAGTACGTGAGAAGATTCATATATTATATACATATATACGTAATATCGATACCGAGTTTCGAACAAGTGCCCTGGGGCTCATTTATGCGTTGCAATATTGCGTCAGCTTGTCAAACCAACAAGAACAATGAGTCTCTAATTCCAGATAGGAGGTTTTAACGATACACCGTAGTAGAAAGGGCAGAATCGTCAACGCACGAAACAACTGTGTGTTCAGAAGCTTTTGCTGATACGGCAATCACTAGTTTTACTTGGCCTATATCGATACAATACGTAACACAATAGAAAATGTATCGCTTACCTCTTTACCAAGCATACACCTTATTGGGCACAGATTTATCTTGCCAATCTGCAGCTTCACGTGTCAACGACCCATCTCGCGAGTTGCTTGATTCTGGCATCGAGATTTCAATTTTAAGAAGTCGATATCGGAAGAGAAATTTCACTGTGAATTTACCAGTATGAAAAATGAGGATTCGACTCACCAAACAATTCTTATATTTTATAAGTGTTCTAATCTAATCTACGAAGGATCCAATTTAGGAGAAATACATTTTTTTTCTATGATTTCAAAAATCATTATTATTCGATCTTTTTATATTAATTTCATCTAATTATTAAACATATTTATCTAATTATTACTAATTTATTTAATTATTAAACAGCACTTCACTCGTGTAAAAACGACGGATATTTTTTTTCTAAAAATTTCAGAACTTCATTCCTAAGCCAATTAAGAATCGATGCAAAAATGTTCAATCATTTAGAGACACAAACTGTTGATGGAGAGAGAGTAGAGACAATTTCTTCGTGGGACAAGAAATTATCAAACAATCTAAAGGCTGAGATGATTTTAAAAATCGATCAAAATAAAAAGAAAAAATCATATTCCATATTTGATCGTAACGGAGTTTCAAAACTTAGCTCGATTCAATATCAATCAAACTGTCGAAACTTCAAATTTATAAGCTTCAATAATCCAAACCTTTTTTTTTACTATTTAACACGTTATGCAACAACGCAAAAACTGGGGTATCCACGTATCCTCTCGCACTCTATTGTTCGAACCCTCGAAAATCGCAATAAAGTAGAGTGGCCGAAAGAGCATGAGGCCGAACTCTCCCGATCACTTTGCCCTCGTCATTTTTAACAAGCTTTTCCGTTACGATCAATCCAGGCGAAACGAACCACAAGCTAGCAGAGATTTCACAGGATATCGAGGAAATAGTATACTGAGATTTTTTATTCATTTTTTTCCAACCCCTTCCTCAAATTTCCGGTTTGGTCTATCCGAGCTGGTGGTTAACCCAAAAAAACGCTGTTTCATCGAAACGTTCTATCGTCGTTTTTCTCCATTGATTTTTTTTTGTCGTCGGACTATAAACGTGTTTTTATAGATTAATATTGCACTGCACGTAATGAAGCTCCTAATACGATGTTACATCTTTGCCCCATTTCCTTTATTGCAGGCCGAAACAAAAATTAAACATTCAATTCAAGTGAAACGGATCGTGAATTCATATAAATCAAGAAATATTCAGCAAATTAAAGACAAGCTTCACATATTTTTTCTCGTGTAAATCGAGTCGTAAGAACAAGAAATGTTCGTGTTCCCTTTCGAATTGTGTCTCTCCATCGGTAAGTTTTATAGTTCCGATAAACTTAGGCAAAATAAAGTACCGCATAGAGGTCCGTAAGACGAACAAGGTGGCGTAAGGGTTTCAGTTCAAGTTGGAACTTGAAGTAAGAAATAGAGAGCCCCCCCTCCGAATAGAAAACAGGACGAGGTAAAAGTGCGAAAACTAGTAGAATGAGAAATAGTCGGTTGTACGTGAACAGACTTTTATAGTTATACCTTGTCGAATACGAATTCTGGGAGTGCCTTCTTGGTTTTAATGTTGAGCTCATCCGCACACGCAGTATCATAGTACTGCGTATCTTTTTCTTTTTTCTCTCATCCTTCTTTTTGCATCCTTTTTTCTGTACTTTTCTACGCTTTTAGTCTCTCACCCATCGACCATATATTTCGCGTCTCTTTTGCTCATTCCTCTCTCTCTTTCTTTATTCGTCGGTACATCGACGAATAACGTGCCAAAAGAGAAAGAAAAAAGAAATGAAGTGCGAGAGAAGCAGAGAAGAGGAGAGAGAGAGAGAACGAGCACGATTACGAGTGAGCGTGGGTGGCGTGAGTTGATAGTGAGATGCACACCAAGAGATGCTGTGTTGTAGGGTCATGGGCGTTGCAGGATTTTTGTTCGTACTCTCTTCTCTTCACACTGCATTACACATCGGGATAGGACCATCGGAGTTACACAGTCACAAATATACGTGCATTAAACTCTGTATATCGACTGTTGAGAATTAAAAGGTCGTAAATTTACTTGCTACAACACTTATAGTAATGTTTTTCAGAGGCCCTTTTGCTTCTGAACGATCGATACGACTGCGACGTATAACGATATAACTCGTTCATCGTCCATCACGTCGTTAATGCACGTTAATGCGCTTCCGTGCTTTATATGCCTCTCGCATATCATCTCTCTTTCTCTTTGTCGACTTTTCACTCTCCCATACATCTTTCTTCATCTCTGATCATTTATTTATCTCATTGTCGTTTATTGTTAACCTTCTCGGATACATTGAGATACTCAACTTTTGCTAGAGTCTACAAAATGCCATTTATATAATGGCTGAAACGAAAAAGTAATAAACGTAATGTTGTAGATATTTTTTTACTTTGTAGTTTTTAAATAAACAATAATAATTATTATTATTATTATTATTAATCTGATTGTTAATAAAGCATTAGTAAATATGGGAAACGGACCTTGGAAATCATGATCAGATACAATGAGAAAGTCATGACCATCGGTTTTGGTGACTGGTAGAATTAAATGTATGTATTCATTGTATTCGAATAACAGAAATCTTTTCTTGTCTTCGATTTCACGATTTCTTTTGTTCGCCTCTGCCTTTCAATTGAATAACGATAACTTCTACGTTTCAATTTATGGCTCAGAGCGTAATTTAATTTCTCGGTTTCTCGTAGAATCAAAACGAGCCTCGAGACTGTTGGAAACCATTTCTATTTTCAAAAGCATTCAAGGAGAAAAATTGTCTGAAGCTCTGTTTCAGCTTGTAATCATTTTTTAGTAGTTTCATTAAAATTTTCTGTATTTTTAAGTACTTTAGTGGAAAAATTCGAGTTTTTTTTCTGCAATTGAATTTTCGGTGTAATTATCGCCCATTCTTTTGTACGAATTTTCAACTTTCGGGTTAAACAGTATTTAGTTATTACTTGGAAACATTTTTGATATTTGAAACATGACATTTGCTCTATTTTTCAAACGTTTTTATATTTGGAAACACAACATTAATTCTATTGTCGAAGTTTTTGGATTTTGGAAAATTTATTTAACTTTATTGTGTTTTTGATATTCGAAGAACGATACCCATTCATTTTCAAACTTTTTGTAATGCTTGAAGAAAGCTTCTTTTAGAGATTAAAAATGTCAGCATCTCGTTATAGACAGATCCACGTAATTTGTTTAGTATTGAAAGATCAATTCTTGCATCTGTGTATACTTACCGTTAACATGTAGAAAATTACTTTGATGTAAAGTTTAAGGTGCTCTTTTCGTTCTATCAACTTGAGGATTTACCCATCTCGTATTATTTGGAAACGAAGGTATTACGAGAAATATGAGAAAACGACAGTAAGAAAGAGAGAGCGAGAGAGAGAGAGAGAGAGAAAGAGAGAGCAAGAGCGCGAGAGAGAGAGAGAGAGAGAAAGTGGGAGTATCGACAAGCGAGCTCTCGTAAATTTCATCGGAACAGACACTTAATAGAAGAGGGGTTCCCTCTCTCTTTCTCTACCTCTTGGCTCCTCTTTTTCTTGTGTCCACAGCATAAACTTTGGCATCGAAACCGAGAAACTTCGAACCCTCGAAAATACTCAAGTGTCGAGATACGTATAATATTCACGATGTATTTGCTCGTCGTAATAACAACGACGCGGCGGAGCCGAGAGATTCACGTCTTCAAAATGAGCTTTTTCTTCTTTGCCCCCTTCTATATTGACGTTTCCACGGAGGAAAATAATATTTTTATTCCCGGAAATAATAACAAGAACCGGAATAGATTGGTAGTCTGCAAAAAATTTGCCTAATTTGTACGATTATCTTATATCCAATTACCACAAAAGAGTTTTCTAAAATTCATTCCTCGTTAACAATTTGCTGATAATTATGATATTTTTATTTTTTGTGGAATCAATTATTTTCTTTAACATACAGTTTTTTACCCTCTAAGAGATTAAATAAAAAAAAAGTTTGATTATTTAGATGCAAATAACCTTAAATCAATTCGTTAATTATTAAGATTAATTCATTTATTCTTGAGGCTAAGAAGGTTATTTATAATCGCGGAGCACAAACATTCCTATTCGAAAAATTATTGCCGATCCAATAATTAATGAATCGAAGTGTTTCGATAACTTGGCTTTTTTTTCAATAATTGCTTCGTCTCTTGTAATTTATTTCTATTTTATTCATACTATATAATACCACACCTATACGGTCACTAAAAACACGTTATGCAGTCCCTTCTTCCGGTATAAACGTTTCCTCCCTCGTTCATCTCTCGCCGTTGCTTTACACGTTCTCTTTTTCTGTCTGTCTCTATCTTCTCTCATTCGTTCAATAGTTGTACGCAACGACAGGCATAAAATGTACATCTCGGGACACAACTAGCTCGGGAGAATAATGTTGAACTTTGTACTGTTGGAATGGAAGAAAAAACTATAATTTTTCTGCAGAATCTAGCTAAACGAAGTCAAAATAATTTTTCGCTCTTCGTTAAATAATCCCTAGATTAATTCTATGAAAACATGTTTGCAACTTTGAAAATGCGAAAGTGAAAAAAAAAAAGAAAAATGTTGCAGCATTTCAACGACGTAAACTTCAATAGCAAGGCAAAGAAGCAGTACAAATGTAAAGAGTCGCTCTGAGCTTGGCTCGCGGACATAAAATACTACTACATTGTTTATTATACTCTCCAAGTTTTTCTCTCTGGCAAACTGCTTAAGTTCAACTTGTATCCAACGCATGCGTAATTTCAGCCAATTCTGATTTTGTAAGAAGTTCGTTTTATGCATATTCAATTGTTTCCGTTCTTGCTCTGAATGTGTTCGATCGTATTAAAATGTCTTTTTTACGAAACCAAAGCTTTAATATTTGGAAATTAAACAATTTTTTCTATCACATGATTCAAAACTATACAAAAAAAAATGAGAAAAATTACATAGGTATATTTACAAAAATTCAGCAAATCAAGTTTATCATCAGAAATAAAAATAATTATATGGAAAAAAATTAAATATAATTGTTTGAATAACATTTTTACATTACAATTTATGGATAACTTTTCAATTATCTTGATTATTCAAAATCAACGCTCGCTTAGCACCTTCCATAGGCTTCAGATTTTTATCTCACTGCAAAGTATACTTACAATTATCAGGTAATATCACTTTTTGCCAAGATTAAGGTGTAGAACATTCCGAAGTACTTTTGTATCTCTAATTGATCAGATACAATTATACACGCCCATTAAACTGAACGAATCGATGTGAAAAAAGAGGATAGAAAATTTTCCCTAGTCATCGTGTTCTTACTCGATTATTTCGTACGGATTTCTTCGTGAAGTGAACAAGTGAAATGGCTGATCGCTCTAATGATCCTGCAGTTTCGCGCGGAGTTGGCGCAATTTCCGGCAAATCTGCGGCTATCATTATTCATGCCTTTTCGCCGCACTAACGTGTAACATTATCCCACATGTATAAACCTCCTCTCGGTTTTCCGAGGCTAGAAAGCATGGAGAATTTGGGGCAAGCTTTAGAAACACGAGGAGAGATATAATTTCTTGTTCGTTCATCTCGGGTTCGCAGAGGAAAGGAGCGAGACAGAGAGAGATAAAAAAAGGTGGTAAAACATTTGAAATGTTTCAATTAATGACTTTTCGACTAAACGAAGATTTTTTTTTACTTAAACTGTAATGGATTTTCTATATTTAGCATCCATATTTGAGTACCATTAATTTACTGCATATTAATCGTTCAATTAATTTTTTTTCATCCATTAAAAGTGACAGACTGAGTCCAATTAAATTTGCACGTACCGCCTCAGTAATCATGAAAAGAGACATCCCTGAATCGATTGTTCAAAGATGGTTGTTTTATATTTTGTTTAAAAAAGTTATGACAACAAGGTTTAATAAGAATCCTCTATAAAATTGATATTGAAATTTGCATCGTTGCATATATTGATGCAACGCAAGTTGCACTTTTTTTTGCAGACGTGTTTGCAATTTTAAAAGAAACCCTTAAAAGTATAATTAATTTCCTTGGACTAAATGTGCTATTAAATTTAGGGTCAAACATTGAAACAAAAGAAATTTCGATGTCGTGAAACGATGCAGCAAGTTTCAATATCCTAGGGATCGTGGGTTCTTCGTGTCAGGTTTAATCCTCAAAAGGCAGCACGTGGTCGCGTTTCACTCGGATTATTCAAATGGACAGGTGGCAGAGGATGCGGACGATTTTCCCTGTGGTCCAAAAGGAGCTCAAACGACTCTACGGTATCATCTCAATCCTCTGTGGTGGTCTGAACGAGGGAAGAGGATTTTGCAAAAGAGAGAGAGAGAGAGAGAGAGAGAGAGAGAGAGAGAGAGAGAGAGAGAGAGAGAAACAGGAGGCAGATTATATCTACGAATCTACAACAAAGATGCAGTTAGACTGAAGGAAGTGGTTGCTGCAGAGGCCTTGAGGTTGCGTCTCTTGTGACAACTCTTGGGGATTTATTCTCTCCTCTTATCACAAAACCTATACATACACGTAGGTCCGAGAGCACTTCAGTCACTCTATTCTCGTTTAGGATGTCGTGTTGTCCGAGAGCTTCAAATCTCCGAACGACTTCGGACATAATGACATTGTCGTTTTCACGTTCATCCTTATCGGTAAATCGAGACTTAATTATTCAATCAGTACAATGATCGGAATCATTGGGATGAATATAAAATATAAGGAATTTATATTCCTCATAAATCACGATGATATGAGCTAGAAGATAAAACATATTTTTTTTCTCCCGCATTTGATTAATCGTTCGATTTAATGAATAAAAAAATAAAGCTTGCGGGATATACTTAAACGAGTATTCTCACATTAATGAAGTTCAAGCAAGCGCATCTGACCTTAATAAACCTACTTTTTCAAGAAGTTCTCACAGCAAAAATGAACGTGAATTATCGTGATGAATCATTGTTCTACTATCCTCTTAATATAAATTAATTGAACATATATAATTTTTCTCATAATTTGTTAAATCATGTTCAATTTATATTTTTTACAAGAATATTCAAAATTGTCTGACCCTTGCGTATTGAGGGCCCAGTCATTTTTAGCCGAGATGTAACGAAAATATTCAAAAAATGCAGTCAAGCAATTTTTAACCCATCTTTGCAAAATAAATTTATTATTTTTATGCTCTTTTTTTTTTTACTTTTCATGCACTGAAAAAAAATTAAAGTATTGCCAACTACGCGATGAGGTTGAACGAATTTTGTTGCGCCAATAGTCATTTTACGTTTAGTTAATCACCCGGTGGTTGATCCATTTAAAGTCATGTCGTTGATACAACTATGCCACAATTTTGCCACAAAATTTTAATTTATTTGAGTTGAGTCTATTTCATGTGATACAACCGCAATAAATGGTTGCATTGAAAAAAAAAAAAAAACTCGAGACACGGCATCATTTGAGTTTGAAATCGATTGCTTTTTTTTTATTTTTATTTTGATTTGATTGAAATTTGAATCGACTGAATCACACGGAGGTTAAGTTGTATACGGCTGATCTGTGACTTGATACAATAATAGCATCGAATAAACTTCTCTACGAGAATTGAATTCAATGACATCATAGATCAACGGAATATAATTTGTGATTAAGGTAATTCCCTAGTAGTAATTTGGATGAATTCTCTTGTTACTATCAAGGAAGTTATATCGATATTTATATGACATCATACGAAAAATACATTATATTTGATTATTCCAAGTTAATGTATTGAAATTTGGCGTGAATCTTCTTGAACAGCATTTAATTATGTGTGAAAAATTTGGAGAGGTTTCACCGCCTGGTAATCGAGATATTCATTGTTGAAAATGACAAGTTTAACATGGGCTTTTATGGAAGCTTTCAAAAAATTCCGAACTTCAACAATAAATATCTCAATTTTGAGACGATGAATCATCGGCATATTCTGCCAGAAGTTTAATACTGTCTTAAGCTTTCTATTTACAAAATTTTATTGTGTAAAGTTGGAAAATAATTTTTACATGAGAAACGATACAACTTCCTTAAAACAAATAAACCTTTTGCTAAAGCTACCAAAATTTCGTTGCGCAAACAATAAGTTTTGTTTAACACGAATTATATATATTGTAACCGAACAGCTTTATTCCCTGGCTGGATTTTTGGTGTGACAGAAATCCGCTAGAGGGCCACGGGCGAAGCGCTCTCGCGTGAGCGTCGCACCGCCCGTGTACCTATAAGGCTCCGGCATTGAATCGTTAAATAATGATCACTCCGACCGATGGTCGTCGAGAAAACCCGAACCTTTGTTTTACGAGGTAAACAGGTCTAAGGCCTATCATGTACAATTAAAGTACGCTGATATGAAAAGGTTTGCCACCTAATTATTTTGGGATAGGCGCTCTTACGAGAGAGTAAACAATTGATGAATCGTTTTTACTATTGAAAGAGGCAAAATATAAAATTAAAAATATTTAAAAAAAAAATATTCCAAAACATATATATACATATATAAAAATTTCAAATATTTCTTACAGTCATTTGAAAATCGTAATTGTTCGGTACAATCACTGTGCGGTTTCAATTACATAATGCAATTCATTTAATCCAAACATGAGTGATACAATTGACTGAAATACTTTTCCGCATTTCCCGAGCATACCGATTATACTATTTCAAATATTTATTGAATTTTATTCAAAGAAATGTTTTGGTTCTATTGAATATTTAAAGTTTTACCTCAAATTGCGGGCGTAGTTGGCTCAACAAAATATCTTCAACTACACGCGGAGGGTGCGTCAACTACGCCATTGGTTTCGCCGCATCCAACCTCAGGGTGTAGTTGAGCCAACTATGCCTCCATTATCAGCACTATTCCTTTTTTTCAGTGTAACAAAAGTTATATGAATTCTAGTATCGAATTGGGTCACCTTGGGACAGAGGGCGTAACGATCGATAACGGGAAACGAGGTTAGGAGTACGTTTTGCAGTATAGAAACAAAATGAATCGTGAGAATGAGGAGGAAGAGAAAGTTGCATAGGATCGAAGACTCGCGCGAGTATCTCTTAACCAAGATTCAATGAAGCGCGTTAATCAGCGAAGCACAGGAGATCTACTAAATGTGCATGGTTCCTCATTATTCTCGCAACAGGATCACGCCGAGCTTGGTAAAGCCGTTGATCCGCGTCTCGCGTCAAACAACCAAAACCACGGCCAACCCCCCCCCCCCCCGTTTATTTCCAATCTGTTATCCATCCCAGTTCATTCGCTCGCAGAAACCGATACAATAAATGATAGAAAAATAATAAATGAATAAATAATAAATGAAAAAAGAAATTGAACTGTTTAAAATACATTTGAAAAATATACGTTTTAAATATATGTTCACGAAACAAAGCAGGATCGATTAGTATTTCTCGTGTGGAAATTTATTAGGGCAGTCCGAAATAAATTTGGGGCCGGTAAGGGCCCAAATGTGGATTCCCTACTAGCGAATTCCACACAACAACCAAACGAGGCCCTAGAAGGAGAATAACAGGGCTGGTTGAGCTTAAAAGAAACGGCTTCAGTGAGGAAACTTATTGAGGGCCCGGACGGGCATTGTCAAGGTATTACCCTTAAGTTTATCGGAAATGTTAGGGTCGCCAATATTATTAAAACATGATGCGTTTCAGTTAAATTTTTGAGGATCTAGTCCGTCTTCATCAGAGTAGCTCTCATTGTAATAAATTGTAATATTTAATATCAAAATAATAAATTATTATTATTATTACATATCAATAATAAAATATAAACCATAATTATATTTATTATTACATTAATCATATAATAATAAATATTATTCTATGCATTTTTTATTAATAATTTAATTCATTATCGTTTATACTTGATATTATTGTTATTGTTAATTGGAATTTAAGTTTACTGTGACTATTTCTTTCTTACTTTGAGAACTCTGTCCCTTATAGATTCATTAAATATATTATGTAATATGAACATGACGCATATCTGCAGCATATGTTATATTTTTGAACCAAAATTTCTGAACTAGATAATAGTGTAATGGGTAGCGTGCGTGCGCGTTGGGTCAAAGATCAATAGGTAGGTCGTATCGAACCCCGGTGTAGGTGAGAACATTTTTTCACACAAATTAATATCCGAAGTAATGCAAATACTGAAATAAGATGAATTATTATCAGATATGCAATTCTAATAAAAAAAAAAAATATTTTTATTAACATTTATTTTTTGTTAGGGCTCCAGTAGAGCTTCCTTTAAAGGGCCCGATTGGGCCCTCGTTGACAAAGTATGACCGACCCGCAAGGGGCCTTTCGGGCTTCCACATTGGGGCTCTAACAGAGTAAGGGAAAAATAATCAGAGCCTCGCCAAGGCCCTAACTGAATTTCCACACGGGTTCAGAAGCTGTAATTACTGTAAAAAAAACGTCCTACTATTAATCTCCATACTTGTCGAGGGTATCTTACTATATTACTATATTACTACCGTGAATAATTTCAGTTCTAAAAGTCCCGTTGCACCAAACATAAAGAGTTTTTAGATTCGAGCACAGCTAAATAAAGTGTTTTTTTTTTCTTTCTTCTTTCAATAATAATATTCGTCGTTTTTTTCTTCATCTGCTGTTCTTTTTTTCTCTACAATATTATTTACGGGAGAATGGACCAAAGTGTATATTGTGGTTAACGGTTTTGTTATGTCTATACGAAAAGAGAGCTAGCGATTATTCTGTGATCGTGCAGCGATGAATTTAATCTGCAGCCGCAGTTGTTCTTGCTACTGGTCCGCATCAACAACGTGAAGAGAAAGAGCACATAAGCTGCACAAGTAGAAAATACATACATATATATATATATGGTTAATATCATAGGCGTATATTGTAGTCACGAACCAAGCAAAGAACAGAAGCGCGCGAAGGCAAAGAAAATCCGTGCAATTATCTCATACTGAGAGCGAGAGCCTAGCTCTATACACTCGCCCACTCTGCCACACATGTATATACACACACATTGAAATTTTAAGCGGATAAAATCGCAGAAACGCGTTGAATCACTATAAAAGCACCGCCGGCAAGTTCCGTAATACTAGAACCCGACACGAGACACATCGCTAACTGTATTACTTAACCGGAATTTCTACGAATACGATAAGAAATAACAAAATTCTTCGTTAGAAAAATGTAAAAAGTGTCCCTGCCGCCAAAAACGGATTATGCTTCTTCGTTCATATCAAACATACATTACCGCCGAAAAGTTTCTCGACAAAATTGCAAAAATGTCTCAGAGCTATTTTTGATGCCATTTTGCCGGCAGTGTACGTAAATAAATTTAGTAAACGGCTTTTCAAAGGGGAAGAATTCGGCTTCATATCGATGTTTTTGAAAATTTTTTACATGTTTTACATCCGATACGTTATTTTGAACATGAACGTTTTTCGCCTTTTTATTTTACCTCTACAGTTGGGTTGTTTGTATAACTGCCGGCCAAAAGACATCAAAAATGGTTCCGAGATATTTTTGCAATTATGTCCGGAAACTTTTTTCCTCCGTTTTTTATAAGGATGGAAAATTTATTTGTAGTTTTGAGCTGCAAAAATCGAAACATTTCCTTTTGAGTCCTAAAATAGAAATCTGCGATTGACCGATTTAGAAAATTAACAAATTAATGGTAAAAAAAGAATTCGCTTCAACATTAATTTTTCACATATATTTTAAGAGAGCTTAACATTCAGCCACTTTTTTCTAAGTTCGTTCAACACGCGCGACTTTCCGTTATAACCTTCAATTACAAGAATATGTGAAATCTAGCTCTTGGAAAACTCTGAAATTTTATATGGATGCAATAAAACGATTCAGTACGATGATCGAAATCGGAGGTAAATCTTTTTTTTTCGATTAAATTTGCCAAAAATATTTTTCAGCAAATCGAAATTATATATAAATTTCATGTTCGTTGGGCGAAGAGTTGAACAGAGAATTACGAGACCATTTGGTAATGGCTGGCGGGATGCATTTTTAAAACTGAGAATTGTGAGCCAAAAATTTGCTGTCACATTTTTTTCACTCGCAAGTAACAATCAAAGTAATTCATGTTCTAACGCAAAGTGCAGCTGAATGAAGAATCAAAATACTCGATTAAACGTGATAATAAATGTCATTCAATTAATCGAAAACGGAGAATATTTTAATTGATGATGTTACACTCGTGTCGAGAGTGAACAAAATATATGTTATGAATGAATAATGAGAACATCTAATAAAAGTCATTAAAGGTAAAATGAACAATTGATAAACGATGCTTAGTTAATCTATTGGAAATTAATTAAACGTGATGCTTTTCATTGGCAAGTTTGGCAAGGATTTGCCAATAATAATATATTGCACGATATGATACGTGGCAAGTATCGAGTGAAATATTGTAACAGGAGTTTCGGAAAATGTCACGTGCCGATGCTGGTTTTGGAGGTTGAGGATGATTAGTATATACTCGATGAAGGTTCTCCAAATTTCTCTGTCCCTTAGTTTCCCTGCTCGTAGGGGCATTGAAGGGGGAGGTAAAATAGCAAATCCTCCTATCTCTCCCTTGTTTAGTGTAAAGACAACTTCAACTTGTCAACGAAGTTGCTCTTATGACAAACTGTAATCGAGTTACTGCTGACGTATGCCAATATTGAACCTCACTCGTATATTCAGCAGATGTACTACATATGCACATATTTATTGGATATTTATACATAAACGAGTACATTGAAGTAAAAGTCTACTTAAATATTTGAAATAATATCATTTTGAGCCAACTACAAAAAAAGAACTGTGCAAAAAACAATGGTAATTAATAAAATATATAAATGTTATTTCGTTAATATACACAATTACGATGAATTGAAATAAATGTATTTTCTATTTTCGTTGTTTTTTTCTTTCTCGTTCTTGGTATGTGAATTTTTATTGTGGTCTTAGGTTTAGTAAAAGGTGAATATGTTCAGGGACAACGAGAAAGGAACGACGTGCAAATGCCAGTGCGTTTCATTGACGCGCCACAAGACCGTATGTGCCGAGCGTCAATTCACAAACGGATAAAGGGACTATAATACACGTTTACACGTTCGAATGAACGAGAATATCGAATCTTTAGTGAGGGAAAATCCGCAAGACATACGGGAATAAATAACAAGACTTCAACCAATACGGACATCAATATCTATATTTATTTGTATAGGACGTCCCAAAAGGCAGGATCAGACAGAGAACAATTACACCGCGAAATTCAAAGAAAAAAGTCTTCAGCAATTTTTCTCTCGAATTCAACTTTGATAAGATATTAATTCGTTAAAAAACAGCCAATCTGATGCCCCCGCTCCGGTGTTTCTCCCACTCCACACTCTGTCTCACAACACCCGGATAGGCTGGTTCTTAATGAATTATTATCTCATATCAAAGGTGCATACAAGATAAAATGGCTAAGGATTTTTTCTTAAGAGTGTAGCAATCTACTTGCTCTGTAAATTGCAAACTGTATTTTTCGAACGTCCAAAACAAGATCAGAGCTACAACTTTTTTCGTTTTTCAAGGTATATACTCTACTGCATGCTAGTCAAATGAGTGCTAAATTTTCACAATTGTGTTATGCTAAGCTTAATGAACTAATTGAACGTAGTGTTAGTGAATTTATATCACAGCATGTCTTATTAACGTAGAAAAATATTAAAAACGATAAATTTGCGAAACCATCAACTGATAAATATAAATTTCCATGATATCACATGTTTATCGGAATTCGTCAAAGAATAATCCGTAATTTTTAACCGATTGCAATGCACCACGTCTTACTTTGTTCCTCAAGAGATCCTTTACGAATTTACTACGTAGATTTTTTCGAAGCTTAATCGTTCCACTGTTTCAGCCAATTGTTTATTTAGCGAAAAAAATATTTCAGAAACAAATTGTTATAATTTCCAAACAAATAAACTTCAAAATAATCTACGTGGTGAATTCGTAGAGAATCTCTTGAGGAACAAAACAAGACTTAGTGCATTAAAATCGGTTAAAAAATACAGATTATTCTTTGAAAAGTCCCAAACAAAATATGTTACAATGGAAATTTGCCACTATCAGTTAATGGTTTCGCAAATGTATCGTTATTAATATTTTTCTAGGTTAGTTAGACATGTCATCTTACAAATTCACCTTCACTATTTATAATTAGTGCATTACACTTGGTATAAAAATATTGTGAAGTTTTAACACTTATTTGACTAGTATACAGTACAATATTTCCCTTAAAATCTTCTTTTTTTTTTTGCATTTTTGGTTTTTTTTTGCATTTTTGGAGCAGCAAGTTCTTCAAGTAGTCGAAAACCATGATTTTGTTCCACGTATTTTGGACCCCACCATATACATGCGCGGGATCATCGCAACGATATATGCCGGTCATGCCCCGACAGCGACTCACCGTACTTCACAAAGACTACGGTGACTTTTCACTGTTATACGGGAGCAGCCACATACGTATTTACTCAAACACTCAAGGAACTTCGAGTATTCTAGAATTGGTCTCTCATGAGAGACACGCTCATATGTCTCTCGCTCTCGGTGTTACGGTAACATAGGATTCTCGTAACGGGACACGCGCCAATGACCGTAGCTTGGCGGTATCTCGAGCCTCGGAAATACGCGGCCGATTTCAAAGACGCGACACGCTTGCTAATATTTATATCGGTGTTCAGTAATGACTTTGAACTATGAATCCACCATTACGATTGCGTCAAGTCGCGGAATGTGAAAAGTTCAACAAAACGAATTAAAGCAAAAGAAAGACAAGCGTTTATATTTCATTCACTTAGTTATATTATTTAATTTTTCATTACGATGCACGAACCAGACCAACTAATCCAAAACGATTCATCATGGGTTAAACGTAAAATTCTCCAGCTTCGTACTATTTCTTTTTTTATTATTGGCATATATTTATACTACTCATCTCCGATACATATGTACAGAACGACTTTCATCTGTATAAAGGATGCTATTACTTGAAAATCTCTGGAGTATACCTCGATAGGAGAGTAAAAGAAAAAGAGAGACAAAGAATAAGAGCCAGGAATGATGTCTGTGGGAATTCATTGTCGACCGGTGTCCTCTCTCGTGGGACCGTTTATTTCCAAAAGTTCCGCTGCGAGAAATAAAGAGTGTGAGAAAGAGATAGAGAGAGGTCAAAAGTTGAAACGCATATATACGAGCAACTGCAAAAAGTTTTGGTCGAGAAGGGATTCAGAGAAAGATAGAGATGTGTCTTCGACTGTTAGACGGTCATAGAAGCACTAGTAGAAAATTATACACATGCAAAGAGCAGAATGTGTATAAACGTGCATAAATATCCAATATATACATGATGTTTTTGTTGTATAGAATTCTCGGAAAAAACGTAGATAGCAAGGCGTCAAATTCACATATGCCCATAGTTTTGATACGCCCTTAACGTTTCCAACCATCTATGTAACCCACCCAACTAGTATGGACAGCCGAAAAAAGATTGTATTCAAAAGTTTCATCAGCCTAAGAATTTATGCGATTTACGTCCTTTTATTTCCAAGCAACCGACGCTATGGTACATAATGTATATATATATATATATCTATTGCACTGGTAAAAGGTATACGAGGGAACAGAGAACAGAGGGTGAAAGAAGAAATGTTCGTCCCCGTGTGCCAGGGGCTTACATCGTTTCGTATGAAATATGCATGTACAAGACTCGCCCCGTACTGTAGGGCGAGTGCAATTTTCGCGAAAAACTACCGTTACCTCTGGCAAAAGTTTCAGCCACGAAATGTATGTACATAAAGACATATATGTATATACATATAAGTTTGTGTGCATAAATGGAGGTGGTAGTGTGGGCGTTTAGCACCACACCCTTCTCTTTCTCTTTCTCTTTCGCGAATATGTCACTTGGCGTCGTGAGAAAAGATGAAAAAAAAAGTCAGGAAATAAAGAAACACGCGAGATTTTCCTCTCTGTCACTTTATGTAGGAGAAAAACGATGTAAGAACATGGAGTTTATTTAAAATCTATTCTTCGTTGAATTGCTGAATGATATTGCAGTTTGCGTCGTTGGAATGCAGCAATATTTACTTTCGCAGTATTATTTAAATGCAAATTCACTTTTGGCATCGAAAAAAGTAATTATCGATGCATTTGAATCATGTAAATTTGATAATTTTGTTAGTTCACTAATATAAGTAGTTTTTTTTTCACAATTTTATAACGAAACATGTTAAATAACTTCAATATGTTTGAGGTTCCTGAGAAACCGAAGTATTTTCTAAATGATAGACGATAGTGAGATCGATAAGACGAAAAAGAATTATGATTTGAAAATAAACGAGAAATGACATTTCATCAAACTTCAGAAAGATATACGAGCCTTTCTTTGAATGGCATCCAAAATTCATCCACCGTAACCTATTTTCCCCTCCCTTCAATGCCGGCGTCAATATTCAGTCGATCATAACAGGAGAAATATTATAATGTGAAATTAACGTTCGAAGCAACAATGAATTCGGCCATTTAGTATATAGGAGTGGAGGTTATCGATGTTAAAACTGCCCCAGGTATACTACAGTCTATGTCATTGGAAACTCAAAGCCCCCTCCCCAGCCCCTTTCGCTATCCCAAAACTGCGCGACCAACGACATTAACTACGTACTTTTCGCGGTAGCGTATTTTCTCCCTCTGGTGTGGCCTGTCGTACAATTTTATTACGTGCAAATTATTCGTATAATTTATGAGATCCGAAAACTGGACTTTTGGGGAAGGGAGGGTTAAAGTCCGCGCATAAATGGTCCAGCGAACGGATTCACACTCGTAAAGGAAGGGAATTACGACCATCGCTGTGATAAGCTCTGCGATTTCGTCGTAAAGATAGGGCGGAAAAAAGGAGTCCGAGAGTTAGGCAAAGATATAGATGGTGATAGGAGATCCCATACAGATCGTTCCAAAAATAATATTCCAACTTTAGATGGGAATTGTACTGTGAAGTTGTAAAAAGAAAAGTTCTCTGAATATTTTCTTTCCGATGCACCGTTAACGAGATATTCATTAATTGGTAATAACCATTCAAGTACACCGATAAAAAGTGAGTGTAGATGGGGCCATGCTCCAGCCTATTCTCTGAGCCAAAATTAGTGGAGGTCGCACAACCCCAACGTTTTTCGTTATGACGCACCGAATAGTCACTACTTAACGGACAACACCACTGTGACGACTTCAAAAAATCGATTTTTTGAAAACCATTTTAAAAAATCTAAAATACTTTTAAGATTGAAATGCCGTTGGACCCAGGTCAAAAAAATAATTATTTTTGTAGATATTGAATATTTTGTGGAGCGGTGCAGCGGTCCGCGACGCTCGGGGTCCCAACTTTGAACGCGTTTTTCTCAAAACCACTTTTTTGAGTGCGACACGCAGCAAAACTCGAGCAATTTTTATCCAATCGACTTCAAATTTTTACTGTATCAATAAAAGTAGATTATCTAGAGAAGTACATAGGATTTTTTCGATATCTCAATAATTATAAAAGTTATAGCCTATTTTCGACGAGAAATTTTGCTCAAAAATCATTTTTTAATTTCAAAGGCGTGCCTATTTTTTAAAAATCAATATTTTTCCAAATCCCTATGTACTTCTCTTCAAAATATCATATTATTAACGAAAACACTCGGTATTATTTTTTGAACGTTTGAACGTTTGAACGTTGAAGAGAGTTCTGCTGCGTGCCGCGAACCACTGCGGAGATGACGCGAGAGCTTCCCCAGCGCCACCATGCGGCGTGAAAAATGTGAAAAAAATGTTTTTTGATACATTAATAAACAAGGAACAAAACCCAAAAAAAATTTTTCGAATATCTCTTTTTTTCCCACAAAAAAAAATTCTTGAAAAATGTGAAAAAAATAGGGGGTCGCAGTGGTGTTGTCCGTTAATAAATATCTCAACAATGGTGCATCGGTGAGAAAAATGGAAAAGGGCTTTTCTCTTCAGAATTTTACAATCTACATAATGTACGAAATGTGTACTTAACTTTTCGAACACGCTCTATACGCGCAGTAATAAAGGTTCAGGATCAATATCGATTATTCCTCGTAAGGGTGCATTGACCAAAAAAGATCTCGTGAACTTCGGGCAAAAGTCTTCGAGAATATTTCTCCAGCTTTCTGGATCTCTTCTATGACGCGCACTGAGAAAGAAGAATTTAAGAGGCGGGTGGAATAGGGCGGGAAAAAGGGGAATTTATTTAATGATCGTCCCTCTGTTCTCCAAAAGCTTCGTGGAGAGAAAAGTGTCGTGAATGCAGCGGGGAAATTTCGTGAACCCGCGAAGAGATGAACGAGGTAGGGGAGTTGTCTCTTTCTATCCTGAACGTCCTAGCCTACGAAAGAATTTATTTTAACGACGTTCCATGCAGCAAAGAATGGAGGGAGAGAAAAAGAGAAAGACTTTTTTCTTGAATCTTTGCAGGCGTTATATCGGTGCGACCTCTCGCGTGGTCGAAATTTCAATGGGGTAGGTGGGGAAAGGGGAAAGGTTTAAGGGGTAGAAATATCTTCCGAGAAGAGTGTTGAAGGATTGTTTTATAGTGAAATTATACAGCGAAATTGCCTGTTGGAAAACCTCCGCGAGCACAACAGAGCCTTATATAATAATAATAATAATAATAATAATAATAATAATAATAATAATAATAATAATAACCACAACAACAACAACAACAACAACAACAACAACAACAACAACAACAACAACAACAACAATAATACTAATAATAATAATAATAATAATAATAATAATAATAATAATAATAATAATAATAATAATAATAATAATAATAATAATGACGATGACGATGACGATGACGATGACGATGACGATGATGATAGTAATAGGGATACGAGGGAGAAATATGTGGATACGTCTTTTTGGGATTACTAGACGAGTGAGAGGCATCCAGCCCCTCTCAACCGTGTCGCCTTCTTGAGTTTCTCGCCGGACGAAAATTGTCTCGAAATTTGTATACCGGGTCCGTGCCTGGCCATCATTTTGGCTAGCCAATGTGTCCAACGACGAAAGAGAAAGAGCGGGAGAGAGCGAGAGGTCGCTTTATGTAATGGATCGCGATGCAATGTTAATGTAAATTTTTCGTACGCCTGAAAAAGTGGGCGGAAAATGTTTCGACACCACCGGTTAGGAGAATTTAAAGCATCGTAAAGATCCATAACGAAATTAAGCAGAGAATAATTATTGGAATTACTAGCATTTATGACACTGCTTGGCAAATTTAGAATGATTTCATTTTTTATTGTACCCCTAGGGCATTTTTTTTCAATTTTAATTTTAATTTTTCTTTAAGAAAAAAAAAGCTTCAATGGCAAAAATGATTTCGAGTTTATTCATCCTTAACTCCATTAAATAATTAAAAAAATTTATCTATTTGTATAAATATATACTGTATATATCGCTATAATTATTTTCCAAACCTCACTTTCTCAGACAACGGATGTAACCATCGAAAATTCTCAACATAAACATGTTACTTTGTACAATATAGCACTCAGTATAATATAACACAATACATAAAAATAGGAAATGAATAACATTTGAAAAAAGCAGCAATTTCGAAGCCAAACAGCAAATCGAATCAGACTTAATGACTCCCATAACCCGAATAAAGTCTGGACGTAGCATATCCTGACATATCCTGCCAATCAGGCACTCGCATTCACATATATAATTGATAAAGTGAGCTCTTTATCAATCGCGTCTAAATCACGGAAATGTTGTCAAATTTTCCGGCATTTTTATTGGGGTTGTACCTTTACCAATTTTTCATTATCGTCTCCAATATTATCAACTCTTTTTTTATACTTTCATATATTTCAATTACGCTACCATACATCATACTATTCGGCTAAAATGAGAGTAGAGATGATAATTGGCCGAGCTCGAAAAAGCTACATGTATAATAAATATTTATACATATAAAGATATAAAAACATTTATATACGGGTAGGCGTCAATTTATAACGCGAGAATGAAACAATCTATAATTTCCACGCTGGCGACAGGACGTTATTTTTTCGTGCGTTACTGTCAACCGCGAGAGCATCGGTAAAGAGCGATGACCTGCAAATTTCATTAACTACTGTTGAAGCAAAAAAAAAACAAATACAGGAATGAAAAATAATGGGACGACGACGAATTGTCGCTGCTTGATGTGCGTTACATTCGTGTTGAGACATTCACACATGTACGGAAACCATGCAATATTTAAGTGCAATGATTGAATAATAATCTGGAAAAAGAAAAGTTCAATATTCCCAACTTATAGAATATTTTTAAATCAAGTTAATTCATTTTACCCGAATGAATTTCCTTTCATCCACAAGAAACGTAGTAAATGATTACAATTTATTAAATTTTTCAACTACGCCAATAGTCCTTGAAAACATAAAAATGTATTAAAAATAAATTAAAAAAACATCGATGTGATATATTTTAAAAGTATACTAAAAATGTTACAATGATAGAAATGTTATTTACAAAATTAAATAAAAGCTTCACGTAAAAAATGCATAAAAAACATTGGTTATCATTTAATTATGGATGAGTAATTTAAAATTGAATAACCGATTACATTTTGACGTAAATACGCATACGTATATAAATGCAATAATAATTCGAAGAAATTAAACGTGAAATGTTATACTATACCGTTAACAAAACGTAAAAGTATAAAATAATAACCGAAGGATATTGCAATAATGATCGAAACGTTATGTACGACATAAATAAAAATTGCCTGACCAATAACATTGATGGAAAAAGCATTGCTTGCTATTTGATTACAGATGAATGATTGTATATCAAATAACCCATTACATATCCATTCTTCATGTACATTTGTATATACGAAAAT
Source organism: Rhimphoctona megacephalus (assembly GCA_963989365.1). Taxonomy (NCBI): domain Eukaryota; kingdom Metazoa; phylum Arthropoda; class Insecta; order Hymenoptera; family Ichneumonidae; genus Rhimphoctona; species Rhimphoctona megacephalus. Next base: position 48,058,496 of record OZ022414.1, read on the forward strand.
GGAGATATAGTATAGTCGAAGTAGGTTTCGGAATCCACGGGACAGACATAGTGCGAGGCAGTGGGTGCACGCGTCGTTGATTAATTTGTGCACTTCGTTGCAGTAGAGCAGCGAGTACGTGTCGTCGATAAATAAGCTTGTCGTTGACGGTATACGAGACCGTTGGAACGTTGTGTCGGGGGCCGATCGTTTGGTTGCGTCGTCAACAATCCACCAGACGTAATATCGTGAATGTAACTATGAAAACTGCGGCTGTATTCTTCACAAACGCTGGAAGGTGCAGGAAGGGGAAGGAAAAGAAGAGAAGAGAAGGGGGGGGGGATAATTCTTTTCCCCTAGCAGAATATCATTGGGAGCCATTTGGGAGGGTTGAATTTTCACGTCACTTCCCGACCCGACCGAGTGAGAAATGAAACTCCGGGTTTTTACCCCCGCCTCCCCCCCCCCCCTCCCAACCGCTCTTTCGTGCAAATGTCGCGACGCGCGATTGGCCGAGATCCTCTATGCCTACGAGACCGTCAGTACGGGAGAAAAGAAAAAATATTAAAAAAATATTATAAAACAAACATTTTTCGAAAGTTCTCGTTGTTGCCAATTTCACATACGTTTTTTTTACGACTCTCAGTCAATAATAGCGCTTAATGAACATATTTTTCCTTGATACAGTTTCACAAGAAATATTATTGAACGAAACATTTTACTTAAATTGATTTTTAGCCTGAGCGGTTGGTTTTAGAAAAAAAAACGAGGTAAATGTTATTTTATAAAAAATGTCATTGTCTACAAAAAAGTTTTATAAGAAAATAGTGTAAATGCGATAGTTTCCAAGTTAAAGTTAAGTCTTGGAATTTAAGTTTGTGTGCAAAGGATTTTGTCCTCAAGACGCCGGCGAATTTCGGTGTATAGTTATTTTTCCCCTTATATTCTAGATCATCTTGATGTTTGACTCATTGAACGGATAACGCGCTAAACCGTCGTATATAGAAATGTTAGGGGGATTGAAAAAATGAATTGAAGTGTAATGAGTCACAAAAACGTGGTAGATAAAAAATCGTGCGACAAAAAGGAACATCAAATAATTTCGTCTACGCTGCATTCTCATATCTCTTCATCCCACTAATTTTTCTCATACACTATAGCATACGTGTGTTTCACCCTTATATATTTAACACCATTGAAGCCAGTGAAATCTCGCGTATAATGAAAAAATGTTATGTCTCATATCAACGCATGTTAAACCTTAATATCATTGAATTGGATGTCACAACAGACGACGATTTATCAGTCCGGAATAAATGAATTACACGGTTGATTGAACGCAATATCGGAATAGTGTTCTTTACGAAAATTGGGTGGGCTCGTTTCGTCCTTTCTGACCCCAGCGTTACGATCAAATTTATAAAATAACGAGCAAATGCTCCGGAAAAAAAAAATTCTCGATATTCCCCAAGCATCATTGATTCGAAACATTAAATACGAAAATCAAGCACTCGACGTAACTATTTTTTGCTTCACATACGCGTCATAATAATTTTTATTCTGAAGATCTCGGTTAATCAACCTTCGATGGATTTTATAAATGTTTTCGTTACAAAAAAAAAACACCGTTTATCGTTTAGGTCAAGAAAATTACTCTTTCAAATTCAGCAATCTTTGAAAAAATATCTCACAGAAGGACGTAACGACTAAAAGAAGTTGAAGTTTGCATCATTGGAATGCCACAAAACTATACATTATTGTTTACTACGAAAATTGTTTAAACGTTATTTAAAAAAAATTTATTTCTTTCGAAAAATGCAGCCTAACCTGCAAAGAAATTGAAGAATTTTCAAAATAGGCGACATCAAAGAAGAGCAATTTGGTTGCATTACAAGGATTTAATTTTCAATATCATAAGGTTAAATTCCAACTATTCAATTCAATTCGTGAGTCATTTGCTAATAATTTGTGTACATCGCAAGATTCAAGATGCATGTTCGAGTCAGCTTGGTATTCGTGAGGCAACTAATAAAATAAGAGAGGAATATCAAGAGGGAGAGGGAGAGAGCGAGAGAAAATGCGAAGAATGGAGGATAACCGCACGAATATATAACGCACCCAAGTGACGATATGACACAGCCTGATTTAATCAACTATTCAACCAAACATTCGACCATGGTCGGTGCATCTCCCGTTTCATAATCGATGTCTATGTATGCTTCGTTCATCGAGCACGATGATCGTCGCTATGTCGCATTATTCCTCCAATCCTCAAGCTCTCTCTCTCTCTTTTTCTCTCATTTTCTCTGTGTGTTTCACCCATGAATTGGCCTCGACGTTCTCGCAGCACGTGAACTAAATCGATTTAACCGATCACGCTCGCTCATTCGCAACACTGAACGTACCTTCATATTCCCCGCTATTACGTACGAGATACGTGATTCTCGGTACGGCATTGCCAAGACAGCGCGATTATAATCAACCAAATCGAAAATCAACCGAGGGCATCTTAAACCCGAGATTTACAAGGATTTTGACGTTGTTAGCGGTTCGTAAAACAACAGTGAAGTTATTGAATAATGCAGTCACGATTTTCGACGCGAATTGTTATTATAATTAATCATCGATGCGCTGGAGGTATTAGTAAGAGTAACCTCAATTATTGAAAAATTAAATTATATTGTGCCGAGTGTTTTTCAATGACGATTATCATGACGATACAATTATTTGCTCGAAACAAACGATGAAAAAGTTGAAAAATCACTTTAGTGTAATTAATCGACACCCAATTACTTATTTTTATGATTTCTACGAAATCGAGATGCACATAGCACTGCCAAACAACGATTTTTAAAGAGTCTTTGCGATTAATTGAGAAAGAATTGAAGTAATTAAAGACTTATAGAATTACATTAGAAAACTAAAATCATACTGCGAGAATATGTCAATTTTTGAAGCAGAATAAGTAGAAGCAGATATATATATAAATTCGAGAAATGTTATTGAAGCTCGCAGTGTTGAATGATCGTGGGAATATATTTTTTTTGACATTTCCGTAATTTTTAAAATTGCAAAAGTTTTTTTTTTACATTTTATGTGTGAATCCTTGATTAAAACCAATACTACATTTTTATGCTTTAAATCTGCGGAAAAGTGTTGGGTAATGAAAAAGCAGAAACTTCGATGCATCGCAACACTAAAAACTTTAATATGATAGATCTGAAACATTGACTCTAACAAAACTGGTATTCAAATTTTTTTCTTTCTCATTTATCCGTATATTACGTTGGCTATTATTCATTTATCGCTCGCATTTTATGTTATTCATTTATCAACTCTCAATAATGAATAATTGTTCTAACTACTGAGCGTTAGAGCTTCAATCAAAATGCCACGTGAATGGATACACGAGAATTCGAAACGTGGCTAATAATGACACACAGCCAAAATTTTCGACTAATGGAATCAATTGCAATTCACGAGAGAAAAAGGGTGACGGTGTGAGAAAATAAAAATAGAATAAAAAATAAAAAAGGGAAATAGAAAAAAGAAGAGAACGAGGACGAGGAATAAAATCGGAAACCACTTGGGAATTCCTGTCGAATATTTCAGGGGAGAACATTTTCATTGATTCTCATTCCCATTCAATATTCATCGATGAACGACGAATGAGAGAAACTCTATGCTGCTGCGGGGGATTTAGAAATTAGATTATAGGAAATGTGAGAGGAAGCATGGTACATGATATGAAACAGGTAAAAAAGGAAAATATAGAAACGTTAGATCAAATTCGACCAAAATTGATTAACCAACGTCCCATTTTCATAAAAGTACCAATAAGTGGAAAAAGAAACCAAACTGAAAATGTCTTCTATGTTCAAAAAGTTTGTTCTCATATTCAATAATAATTTTTTTTTTTCATTTCATTAAGCGAAATTTCTGGTAATGTTTTTTTTTAAATAAAAAAAAAACCCTTCACTTTTAACGTGGCTCGATCGTAAATTAAATTTTATAAGAAGTAAAATATATTCCAAGCTTAAAAAATAGTACGATTTTTTCAAAGTATTCTTATCAATTTTTAATAAATTCGCGGTTCTTAACGGGAAAAACCAGTTTAGGAGGCCGAAATTTTGGTGTTTTTCGTGAATTTTTTTAACAGGGAAGGAATAATCAGTATTTGTTTAAACTTGGAGGATATTTTATTCATATTTTGAACTACACTTTGTAATTTTTTCAAGTCATTTCCGCCGGTAATAGTGAAGTTAGTCCATGGACGATCGCCATCCGAGTTTTTTGCTGGTGGGCATTCCTGAAGACACGATTTTTATCTGTAATCATTACAATTTTCTTTTTTCGTTAACAACATATTTCCTAAGAATATGAACCTAATTGTGATCAAAAAAGTTGAAAATTGCATGTTTTTGAGGTGTTTGAACACAATGTCATGTTTTTGTACCATGTTTTTTCACCTTTTTTGCATAAAAAAAATATTTTTGATAATAATATCATCCCAGAGTTAGGTTCATATAGATTGTAATTGAATAAAGAATATTCACACAAATTTTCAGAACGATTGGTCAATAACTTTTTGAGCTAGAATGCCCACCAGTTGAAAAAATGTCGTCCATGGACAGCAGCTTCTAACTCCACTATATTTCCGGCGGAAATGACTTGAAAAAATTACAAAGTGTACTTCAAAACATGAATAAAACATCCTCCAATTTTAACAAATTCTGTTTATTCCACTAAAATTTCGGCCTCCTAAACTGGTTTCTCCCGTTAAGACACATAAGCAACAATTACATCCATTTTCCTATGGTATCTGACACCCGGCGAATACGCGCGAAAATTCCTTAAAATCATGTAGGTCAGGCATATTTTTGTTTTGTTTCTCGTATTCCTCGCGAAAAGTCGATGGAGGCGACTTTTGGGTGATAGGAAAATTGTCTATGGGATTATTATTTTTAGGCTGTGCACACTCGAGCACATTCCGACTTGTCAACCCAGTTGTTTCGGTTGAAAGCATTCCTGAGCAAAGTTGACCAGTGAGCCAACGGGTTTGTGGCGCGTATGAGACAAACTTTGAAATTCCAACGAACAACTAACGAGAGTGAAAAAAGAGAAAACGAAAAAAAAGGACGAACGAACGTTGCAAAGTGGTTAATAAACAATATCAAGCTTTGGTTAAATGTTTTTTGGTTGGTGAAATATTTAGTTACGAAATTTCAGTAAAATCGTAAATATTGTTAAAATTTATTGTTGAACATTTTGCAGAGATTCGGACTCCAAATAATCGCAAAATTTCGATTGTCCTGAAAGCAACATTCTCTTTTTGCGCTCGCTTAACGGGAGAAACCAGTTTAGGAGGCCGAAATTTTGGTGTTTTTCGTGAATTTTTTTTAACTCGAAAGGAATAAACAGAATTTGTTTAAACTTGGAGGATATTTTATTCATGTTTTGAAGTACACTTTGTAATTTTTTCAAGTCATTTCCGCCGGAAATAGTGGAGTTAGAAGCTGCTGTCCATGGACGATCGCCATCCGAGTTTCTTGCGGTGGGCATTCCTGAAGTGACAATTTTTTTCTGTAATCATTACAATTTTTTTTTTCGTTAACAACATATTTCCTAAGAATATGAACCTAATTGTGATCAAAAAAGTTGAAAATTGCATATTTTTGAGGTGTTTGAACACAATGTCATGTTTTTATACCATGTTTTTTCACCTTTTTTGCATTAAAAAAAATATTTTTAATAATAATATCATTCCAGAGTTAGGTTCATGTAGATTGTAATTGAATAAAGAATATTCGCAAAAATTTTCAGAACGATTGGTCAGTAACTTTTTGAGCTAGAATGCCCACCAGTTGAAAAAATGTCGTCCATGGACAGCAGCTTCTAGCTCCACTATTTCCGGCGAAAATGACTTGAAAAAATTACAAAGTGTACTTCAAAACATGAATAAAATATCCTCCAAGTTTAAACAAATTCTGATTATTCCTGCCCTGTTTAAAAAAAAATTCACGAAAAACACCAAAATTTCGGCCTCCTAAACTGGTTTCTCCCGTTAAAGAGCGAAGGCTTCGATGGCGTCATGTAAACAGTCAATTGAGATGTTTATAGGAGACTATCGCCTCACTTTTGGGCGATAAAAAGGAGCCCTATGCTTGACAACAAGGGCATCAACGCCTCGGCAAGGAAGGACCGAGGCATTATGCAACGAAACGCAGAACAGCGCACACCGATGACCTTTTGACTAATATTCTTTTTATTGTATCGAGTTCTATTCATCAATTTACGAGAAATATATTAATCAACCACCGAATATCTAGAGTTTCTTACACTCCCTCTTTTTCGGAATCCTCCAAAGAAACAAGAAAGGAAAAAATATTCGATGACAATTTAAAAAATTAGTGCAATCCAAGAATATTAGAAAAAAATTTCGTTATATTCGAACGACGCCATTTTTAATCCCATATTTTTCAATAAAATTGGATAAACCGTGTTCCTTTTTTATCGACAGGAAATAACGCTGTCTCTCTAAAAGTTTTGGGCATTACAGTGCACGCGGTATTGTTCTAAAAGTATAGGTGAACAATAATGGTGACTGCAACGAACTGCAGGTGATTCGACAATTTCACGCTGTCCTAATTTTCTTGAGCCAGAAAAACGACCCGTGACACACTCCGGATCTCTCTTTCTCCATCTCGTTGATGTTTCTCTCTCTCTCTCTCTCTCTCTCTCTCTCTCTCTCTCTCTCTCTCTCTCTCTCCCCTCCTCTCTCTCTCTCTCTCTCTCTCTCTCTCTCTCGTTATTCGAGACAACGAAACTTCACAGCAGGGTTATATGTAACTACGAGAAGAGCACAGAGAGCTCTAATAAGAGAGGAGTTCGAGCGTGTCGAAGCAGCAAACGCGGCGAGTTGAATGGAGGTTTGCTTTCTATTTTTTGTTCTTTTTTTCGTTTTTTTTTTGCGACATTACCAGCTGTAATTGCGAGTCCTGGCAATTAGTAGGGAGAAAGAATAGTCGTGAGGACAGTTGAAAAATGTTTTTTATCCTGGTAGAAATAGCTATAAAAAAGACTCAATGGAAACGTAGATCTTGGATAACTTTGTGTATACAAACGTTTCATAAAAAATCGTCAATTCTTTACACAGACAAAGCGACTTCACCAATTTATCATTAAAAGCGAAATGTTCCATTAAATAGATCGACAACATTCGCGAATCGACGTAAAAGTTATTCTCAGATTCAAAAATTTAACTCATAAATAACCAATCTCTTCTTGAATTATTCATATGAATAATTATTTTGTCATATTTTTCCAAGAATCACGGTCATTCGTGAAATAAACGAACTGCGGGTCCAAGATGATAATGAAAAATAAGACAATTAGAACAAAAGATGCACAATTTACTGGAATTTCATATCATACACTGAGAAAAAAGTCACTGGTATTTGCAACAAACACATATAGTTGGACGTCCTATCGTAAAATTTACAAAAAAAAATTGACACTGAAATTATATTACAGTTAATTGGACTATGACTTTAGTGTTTACTCAAACATACGATCCCAATGATGTGTGTAACCATATGTAATTTAAAAAGTACTACGGGCCATAGTATAAATCCTAACAATGAGCAAATAATCCAAGCAAAACTATAAGCAAGTTGCTATTGATATAAAAAATATGATATGCTGTAGCATATTTATTTTCAGAGCGAACTTTTGTGAATTCAACAATTTTTCCACCATTTATATGGTAATCATTAACTGTCAACGGATAGGCGTCATTACAATATTTCATGATAGTGATTGTTAATATAATGTCGCAAAGACATGATTCTAGCAAAAAATATATATCAGATTTGTTTTCATGTATATTTTTTGTTATTAGATGGGATGTTTTGAACCAAGCGGATATCACACACCGTAATTTCAAACGCGTACGATAAATATAAGCGATTTCCAAATTTCATTTGTAAAATTCATGTTTGGTCTAGTGACTCTGCATTGAGTTCACAGTCTGGGTGTTTTGAGTTCGATTCCGAGTCATAGTTTTTTTTCCGAATTTTGTGCAAATATTTCTTTTTGCACGTTTCCACGTTTTCCTGCCTTTTTATAATATACTTTCTATTTCATAAGCAGTTTAGATGTTTAGTTTTGATTGTTGAAGGGCTCTATGTATAAAGCTGTAGTATCCGATGGGGCGTTTTCAACTTTTATAACTCAAGTATTCATGATTCTGCCAACGAACTAAAATTCTGACTCCAGATTAAGATTCCTCGATCTTGAAAATCATTAGACATATTTTTTCATACGAGTCCAGCAAGATGCAACTTATAGAAGACAATTGATTCAAAAGAATTCTGTAGTAGTCGATAGTATGGTGAGCGACCCGAGTTAGGCAGGTAAGTATAAGGAAGGAAATTCGTAGGTAGGCAGTTCGATCCCGACCAAGAGCGAAAATATTTAATATAATAGGTTAAATAAGAACGCATTTTTTTCGTCGGAAAGCGCGTCTGGCCTTTTGACGTCATCGTACCATTATACCAGGCCCTTAAGGAGGGAAAGTCATGTAAACGTACTTTTTTTTAAAGATTTTTTTATAAAGAAATGGAATAGGTTATTGAATTAACACAAAGCATATCTCAAAATATACGATGTAAGGTATATTGACAAATTTTTTTAGATTAAAATATTTCAAAATGGCGGCGCCACAGCTGTTGGAAGCAGATTTGCGTCGTGCAGCCTACAGGTCTCAAATCTTAACTAAATATGGTTAACAAAATATGGTTGCTTTTATACCATAAATTTCTCTGAGTGTAGGTATTTATTTTTGAAAATCTACCTACAAACAACCCTGACTTAACAAAAATAATAAAAAAACGAAATTTCAACAGATTCAAAGATCAAATTAATCAGACGCATTATAATTAATGAAAAAAATATGTTGCAGGACGTATAAATGGGAATTATACCTCAATGTCCAATTAGTACAATTATTTGGGGACGTCCTAAAGCAAGCTCAATACATTCCACGGACGCTTGTAGCATTCGCACATGTTTATAGATATATACATGAATATAGAACTGAAAGGGGCTACATTGTGAGCAAGTCTCTCGATATATTAATAAATCTGTAGCCTGAATTTATGTATTAGTCTATGAATAGCCCATGTACCCGTACCGAACGCACAACTATTTAGCATGTAATGTTAAACGTTGAATTCAAATTGGAACGTCAATAAGCAAAAAGGTAATTAGAATATGGACGTATAGATGTGTATTTAGGGAGGGTCTGTGGTTTGTTCGAAAATTTCTCTCCGGTATAATACAGAAATGATTCGTATAATTCTAGCCTGCAAAATAATACTGCTTGCTTAATATTGCGAATTCGGCATGAAAAATAAAAATGGACTGAAAAAAGTTGTCAAATTTGATTTGGACCTCGCAAAATACGTAATATGGACTTTATTTTCATAAAAAGCTCAAACCGTCCTTTTTGTTGGGTGATTTTCAAAATAATTATTATTTACTAGCGTTATAATTTTAGTTCAGAGAATGATGTTACAAAAAAAAATGAAGAAAGAGCATGTTGAAATGTATATTTTTATTTATTCGTGATACACATCCGTGTTTGGTTTTTTTAATGACCACATTGCAAGGGAACGTGACGAACTTGTATAAGAGTTCCTAACATCAGTTTCCGCGACCCCCTAAAAATTGAAGTATTTTTAAACAAACACAAAATCCAGGCTCAACATTTTCTAATAAACTTTCGAGTGGGTATAAAGAGAACGAAAAACAAACAAAGAAAAAAACAACAAACACAAAAAGTAAGTATGCATTATCCGGTATGAGTTGGAGGATCCGTGATTCATCGTAGCAATGAAATACTGCTATAAAAGATTTATGACTCTTTCGAAGAGTCTGTCGGTTATATATACGAAAAAGTGCGAGTGCTCTTCTCTATAACGTTTATATATATTATATATCAATACATATATATGTAATTTAGAGTTGAAGAAGAAAATGGTGGGGAAAAACGGAATAGCACAAAAACAAGGAGTAAGGGAATAGAGAGGAGAGTTGCAATGCTAGAGTTCGATGAGAGAAAATGCGGGGGAGGAGGGATGAATCTCCGTGGGCGAGAGAAAACGTTTAAACTTGGAGAAAAGAAACGCGTCTCGAGACTTTGGTGACTATCATCTCATATGACTATAGATATACATATGTATAGGAATGTTCTTTTCTTGTGTGCTTCTTCCATTGCTCAGGCACGCACAGTTGCATGTATAGTTGCATGTGTAGTTATATGTATGCAACATATAGATTGTATAGATAAATATAACTTGGTATACTTGGTTGAAAGTTGTACGTAACTATAACTTATCGAAAAAGATTCTCAAGAGGTTATACTATTTGAAAGGAGCTCTCGCATCGCACCAAAGCTTTTTCCATGTCTCTAAGAATTTTTGCACTCCCATCCTCCTCCCTCCTTAACAAAATAAGAATAAACAAACAGTTATTCATAATAGAAAGTTCTTATCTTAATCAGCTAATCTACATTTTTTAAAGCTCGAGTAAGTTGTTCGAATTTGAATTTCATAAGTTTGTATTTTTTTTTTTTTTTTTTTTTTTTTTGAATTATTTAGTTTCCGGCTGAAGCCGATCGAATAATAAATATGACAGAATTCAAATTTGATAAAAATGAGAAAGTGTCGAAGTGAAAAAACTGGAATCTTGGGTATTGAAAGGTGGATAAGGAAATTCCTCAAATGCGATTTGTAATAACCTGTCAATTGTTGACTACCACAGAAAGGTACAAAGACGTTAAAATTTTTTAATGATGATGATAATAATAATAATAATAATAATAATAATAATAATAATAATAATAATAATAATAATAATAATAATAATAATGGAACGAGAACGAGGAATAAGAAAAGAAAAATGCTTAAAGTTCAAGCGTAGTATAGAATCGGACTTACGAAACGTCCTCACGTTTGAAAAATATTCCTCCGAACTCTCGAGTCTCACGGTATAAAAAAACGTACCTGCAACAGAGAAATTAGAAAGTCGATTAGACATTAAGATCATATATATATATATATATATGTATATATGTACGTGATCGTTGTATTATTGGCTTATAAATTGTTGCGTATGCTATCAAGGGTTAAAATCTTCGTGGCGTCAACGAATCCGTGACCGATTGGGAATTCTTCGTTGAGAAATGAGTAAAGTTATCATCTGATGAGTCACGGAAATTCGCTTCATATATTCTCGATGAAAAATCACACCAAACATGTTATAACTGCGTTTTATATTATTTTTCCTCATCCCGAACATTTCGTCAGGAAATAAATGTCGATTGTAATTAAAATATTTAATATTAGTGTGATAAGTAATAATTTTTAAATATAATAATTATATTGTTGATAAATATATAATTATGTTTATGTTTATTTTAGTATATAATTAATGCGACAGCGCTCGTGCTCGCACTGGCTTTGCGAAACTTCTCATTTTTTTTTTTTTATTTATTTGGCATCAAACCGCTACCGCGACTCTTGATAATTTGCAAAAACTCCTTCTCTGACTCACCATAAACTTTCTAAAATAGAAAATACATACATAATATCTTAATTTTCCATATCAAAGCAACTTTTTCTCACTCTATGCCCCATCTCATAAGTTCGTACTTTTTAATATTTTTTTATTATGATCGTTGTAGAAAAATGCTGGAGAACCGTCGAAATTTCCAACGCGTCAAAGACAAAAAGAAAGGGAAAAATGATATAAAATCGCATACTGGCAAATACGAGATTATTGCACATGCTTCAAATACATGAGTGACAAACGGAAAAAGAAGGAACAGGGACAGAGGAAGTAGATACAAAGAGAAAAAGAGAGGAAAAAATAAGACATCGAATACTTGTTCAAGGGGGCGTTCTTGTGTGCGTTACGAAGGTGGTATTAAATTTTCCAAACGTCACGGAGATCTCGTTACCACGAGTGTTACCAGGCTTTTGAGTTTATACACGTATGATCAAAAGTATACCTATACATATAACATAAACGTTAAGTATGAACGTACTTTGAATTACAGTCACCGGTGGCCGACGACCGATCGTTATTTACACCAAGAGACATCTGATACAGACGTAAAAGAGCCCAACATGACTCACCACGAGAATTGCCAGGGAGCAGAAATTTTGATATTTTGCCTACATCCGTCGTATATTGAAAAAAAAACCACAAAAAGATTGTAAATACTGTGCAATTGAAAATTTTATTGAAGATACAATTTTTTCTGAAATGACCAAACTATAAAAAATATACATCAAAAATGGTATTGTAATCAAGAAAATAAATCGTTGGGAAATTAAATAATGTAAATCGAGGACTCAATAAAAACGCACCATTTTTTTCAATTCATTATTTGTAAACCTTTTTTCGTCGTAATAATGATCGCATTATTTATTAATGCTGTCATCGTCGCAATTTGCCGATTATGTGTTGGTTCGTGGACATTAGAAAGGGGAGAAAAACGAAATGTAATTGTAATTTATCGATTAATGAAAAATAGATTTATGTATAAATTTTTTATATATAAACCATGCCCTCTTTTTGTCTACAATATTAATTCCAACTCTTTCTATTAAAAACTGTACTCGCTCCTCACTCTTATCTCTCTCACTTCGTAGACAAGAGAATTATGGCCATCCGCGATACGCTCGGGGAGGTATAGAGAGACGAATAAACGAGTAATGGAGAGAACGAGTTCTAGTGTGATTATTCTCGTGGCGGAGGTATAGTAATTAGATTGGCAGGTGAAATTAAAATTCGCTGTGTCCCTTTCTTTCATCGGCTTTTCGTGGAATTGTCGATATATCACTAAATGGAGGTAAAGATATGACAAAAATAGTGAACGAAAAGAAAAAAATACATTTATATATACATAATACGTTTCTCCATAAAAAAAAAATTATTTATAGTTTACGGTACATTCTATTTTTATTCAAAGTATCGCCTTCAGAAGCTACGACCTTTTCTCATCTTTCACGCAACAAATGAATTCCACACCAATAAAAATCGTTGCTTTTTGACGCGATCCATTCATCGATCCATTTTTTGATATCTTCGAAAGACTTGAAATGCTGTGATGACAAATTATTCTGAAACGCTCGAAACAAATGATAATCCAACAGTGCTGTATCCAGTGAATACGACGGATGAGGTAAGTCTTCCCAGTTCATATCCTTTATATACTTTTTTATGGCTTCTGCTACATGTGGCCGAGCATTGTCAGGGAGCAAAATTAGTTTGTTGTGACGTTTGGCGTACTCAGGGCCGCTTTCTTCCAACTCCTGGTTTAGTTTCATTAATCGATGTTTATAGCGAACAGCTGCGATCGTTTCACCCGGTTTCAGCTACTCGTGGTATACCACCATACCTTCTTGATCCCACCAAACACACGGCATCACCTTTTGAGCATGAATATTCCATTTTGGCGTTGATGGACCTGGTTCACCTGGCAGTACCCATGCTTTTTTTCGTTTGGGATTCTCATAATAAACCCATTTCTCATCGCCAGTCACGATTCGATATAAAAATGACTTCCTTTCGCATCGTTCAAGCAGCAATTTGCAAATCGTTTTTCACTTTATGAGTTGTCTCTCGTTTAATTGATACGGTAACCAATTTCCCGCTTTTCGAACCAGTCCAAAATTATGTAAATGTTTGCTAACAGCCATTTCAGTAACGTTTAATGTATCAGACAATTCTTTAACAGTCTGAAATCGATCTTCATTTAGTAAGGCCTCCAAATCTTCATCTTCAAATTTTTTCGGCTGTCCTGGACGTTCTTTGTCTTTAAGGTCAAAATCGCCACTTTTGAATCGTCTAATCCAATTTCTGCACGTTGTTTTAGATAGAGCATGTTCACCATAAATTTCTTCAAGCAAGCGATGGCTTTCAGCAGCATTTTTTCTTGAATTAAAACAAAAAAGCAAAGCTTCCCGCATATGCTGTTTCGTTGGTTCAGAACCTGACATTTTCGATGTTATAAAAAAAGTAGTGTATACAAGTGAATTCACTTTCAAATACTGAATATTGTAGGATATGTCCAATACTTCAACACAGTATAGTTTTAGTGTTATTTCTATGAAAATAATACTAGTTATGCCATCTCATATAAAACAGCGGGAATTAAGAAACCCAATAGAATGCGAAAAAAGTTTTAATTCCGACCGCCTGTAGAATCTAAAAACGGTATATAAAATAATTTAATTGTCCGTAATTTGATCAAATATTATTTATTAAAGAACGAAGGGTTATCAACGAAGAAGAAAAAGAGTCACAAGTGACGAGGTAATATCGAGAAATAATGGAAAATTGTAAATTTGTTATATCCCCGTATACATTTGCTGTGACAATTGACATCGAATTATTGGCGAATGTCGGCGCAACGATAACTCGTAAAATCTCGCATAATCTCGTTATTATCCTCGGACTGACACAATACGATAGATTTTCTCAACAAATTTTCCTGCTCATATACGCGGGCAAGGAACATAAATTTATACGAGGGAACAGTTGGAGTTTACAAAATTATTTTTTGTATGTGAGTCGAGTGTTTATTGCTCGAAAGAGGAAAATGAAAACGATGCACGATATATTTTGCATCGTATTATGTCATGTAAATCATGCAAATATGCCAAATCCACAATTCTCGTGTTTAAATTCATGTTCGTCTCACGATATTTCTACAATTTCGTGTCACGTGACGAACCATTAAATTCTCTCCTCGTTTCTCGTCATATAAACATTTTTTTATCGACCTAATTACTTCGTGTTGCGAAACACCCAAGTACCAAAATAATCATTCGACCAATGTTTCCACTGTTGATGTCCGAATTCACACGTATCAAAACCAACAACAGAGACACACAGAATTTCAGTGGCATTGAAGTTTGTATCATTCAATCGCAACGGAAAACCTTATTATTATTCATTAATTTCTCAATACGTGACATTTCCAAAAAAAAAAATGTAATTCTCAATTTTTTTGGATCCCACTAACGTGTGATCATTTTTCGTCGTCAAAAATTGCAAATTAACGTTTGAGTGCTACTGGGAAATAGAAAAAAAATTCGTTGCATTCTAACAATGTAACCTCTACATCATACGCTTTAAATGCGAATATATATTTTAGTGGGTTAAAAGATGGAAAAGCATCACTTTATGCAGGAAGATATAAAATGTATTTGTTTTTTCGTTTAAGGGGCTACATCTACTTAGAGGCCCGAAAAAATGGCCAAATTGTGATTTTTTTTTCTACGAAACGGTTAGTGAAAAAGAAACGCATTTTTTTAACACAAAGGTACATATATTGAGAGCCTATAAAGAAAAAACCACCAAAAAATACAGAAAAACAACACTTTAAGCGCGTTTTTCTCAAGACACTGTTTTCAAATTCGGTGGACATGATAACTCGAGAACCACTTGATGGATTGTTTCCAAATTTACAGGAGATACGATAAGAAACATTTAATTTACATTTATGTAATTTTTAATTATTTAACATTTTAATTAATAATTATTTAATTTACAATTATTTAACATTTTTTAATAGTTACGTAAAAATGTACGGCTTTTTCATAGATATTGTATGCTCGAGTTTCAATTCGTCGCCACTTTGTAAAAAAATAAAATAATTTAAAAAATCGACGATCGTCAACAACTCCTATTTATTGTTAACTAAATAACTCGTTTCGTTTTTAGATTTCAGATGAACCGTTTAAGCTAGAGAGTGTCCACCGCCAAGCATCGCGAAAAAAATTTTATCATCGTCCGGTGGCCATGTTTTTGTTGTTTTTTCTGTATTTACAGATTTTTTTAAAGGCTCTCAAAATATGTACCTTTGTATTTAAAAAAAATGCGTTTCTTTTTCAATAACCGTTTTCCAGAAAAAAAAATTCAGAATTTGGACATTTTTTTCGGGCCTCTAGGTAGATGTAGCACCTTAAATGACGACGACAGCTCTGATTATTTGTATACACGTCGCATCAACATATATATATTTTTAAATTTGATTATTTGATTACTCTTATAACTAAATTGATAATTTATTTATCATTTATCAAAAAACTACTTTGAAGTTGTTTCAATATTTAAAGTACTTAACGTCAATAATTATATCGGCTTTATGAAGAACAGTTTTTATATGTCTTGAAAATGTCACTTTTATCCGAACCAAAGCAATTGCTATAAAAATCTACATTTCTCCGAGTCTAATACTAAATAACAGCGTGACAACAGCAATAGCTCCGAGTCTCTTGTCGAGGGAGGCACACAAGCGATGTCGAACAGTAAAAATGCATTAATATGGCCCACCCAGTCGCCGATTAAGAGCCGAGTTCATTCGAGACACTAAACGCCTCGATCTTATTCCCCCCTCTCCCATTTGTCCAAATTACGGACATAGTACAAGGAGAAATGTCAAGTGCACTTCCTTATTTTCTTCGAATGATTTCGAGGGTTCGTATTGTGTAACATATACACGTATAGTATCACCCAAAAGTATCGTAAAACTCTGAAGTATCCATACCCGAAAAATTCAGTTAAGGAAATGATAGACAATAAAGAAAAAGTTGGAAAAATAGTCTGAGATAAACATTTTTCGTTGAATTATATCAAATTCATATCATTTATTTTAATAGTTATTCAAGTATGCGCAATTAACACTAGATATACCAGCTATTTAAATAATATTGACTGGTACTGGTATAAGTGTCAATAACAAAAAATATATTTGTTACGAATATATATAAAGTAACATTAAGTTCACAAAATGTATTCTCTACTTATAGCTACAAAAGTCATAACATCATTTCGGAAAGCAAATGTTACATGCAGTAGGAATTTTGAATTGAAATTGCACGACCAGTCAAAATGACTGGTCTGGTAAATTTAGTGTTATCAAAGCAATTTTTTGCAAGAAAGCAAACATCTTCAATCAACTGATGATATTTTAGGTTGATAATATTGTAAATTGATCATTTTTAGAAGCAAAAAACATTTTTTCGGTGATATTTCAAAATAATACCTCACATCATCAATATTTCAAATATATAATCGATTGAGAATTAAAATTATCCCAAAGGACAACAATGATGATTCATAAAAATATTTCCAACCATACTATTTTAGATAAATCATATTTCAGACTATTAATATTGCAAATTAATCATTTAAATTCTTTGCTCTCTTTCTTCTTGCATTCTTGATTCTTTTTTTATCATTTTAAGGAGCACTTCAAATAATTTGGAGGACACTATATAACATATTTGCCTAAATGTATGCATAATAAATACCGCTGTATACATAGGTACAATGTGCAAGGCGAATAAAAGCTCATAGAACAGCGTGCTGAGACGCAGCAGTAAGAACTTGACGCCTCTCCTCTCTCTTTCTCTCTCGGCGTTCTGACAGCTGCGGTGTACATTTTCTCATCATCTTCCCCCTTAGCCCCGTTTTTGCGGTAGAGCAAAGAAGCTATACGCACGGTGTGCCGCTCGGCAAAGAACGGAAGTAAAGATGAGAGCCTTCACGTACCGATAAAATCTTCTTGGTAAAGAGTATTAATATTCACAGTGTCTCCTACTCTCTCTCTCTCTCTCTCTCTCTCTCTCTCTCTCTCTCTCTCTCTCTCTCTCTCTCTCTCTCTCTCTCTCTCTCTCTCTCTCTCTCGCGCGCTCTCTCTCTTCCTTCTCTTCCTCTTCTTCTTGCTTTTCGCGAGCTGCTCTCCTCGTGTTGCTTTTGCCTGTCTTTGAGCTCGACGAACGAAAACCAACGAAAAAAGATAAGAGAGAGAAGGGGGGGGGGGGAGGATAAAGAGTTCTCTAGTTATGATCTCTTCCGCTTATGTTCGCGGTTTTTCCTCCTTTGTGGATAACATCGGCAAACGACGAATTCACGTCTATTCAAACTTGCCGCCCTCTCAGCTCTCGTTTCTATACACATTACAACCGCCTTTTTTTTCTTCTCATATATTTATTAAAGCTGTATTTTCATCAACGAGAAATGTCCCATTGAACGGGGACAGAAACGACGATGGAGAGACTAACTCTGGAATTTTGAATGCGAAAAGTCGACTCCTGCCAAGAGGCAGAAAAAGTTTTAGGAGGAGGCGACTTTAAGTTACGTCAATCGAAGGCTTTTCAAAATTGTTCAAATGTACTTTCGAATGGAAAAAACTTTAACAAACGGAAGCAAAAAACCATCAGAAGAATTTCGGCATTAAAAAAGTATTCATTATATTCCTCTCAAAATAACTATTTATGGTTGTTTTTTTATTTTTAGTTTTATTTTGCGATACTATAATAATTGAAAACCAGGTCGTTAAAAAAAATCGAGAAACCAAGAATCCGTTGAAAAACAAATAATATTCAAATGAATAAATTATTTGGTAATCTACACTTTTTCAAATATTCATCATACAACGCGTAAAATATTTGTAGCGATAAAATATTAAAAATAAAAAAACTACATATGTAAAGTTTAATTTACAGTCATTTTTGCCAATACAACTATTTTTATAAATATTCCAATGAAAACTCAACAAAAAAAAATCTTGCCTGCTCGAGTAATAAGCAAAAAACAAAGCTGTACTAATATTACTCGACCGTTAATTTATCTTGAAATAAAAAATACGTTAAAATATGATATTAATACACCGACATTCTTGTCGATCCCTCTTATAAAGAGTAAATGAAAAAACTTTTTTCCTTAAGAGAACTTAAGAGTTTTTTAACGATTGACTTCTGCACAAGTGCGACTGTTTCTTAATTTATTTTTCATAGCGGCAAGTGCTTGGAAATCCATACTTCTGTCGGAGATTTCATTTCCTCGACGTTTTTGACATCGCGTCTCGTATACACGCGGCTGTAGTCGACCGTATGATGAGCGAGTAATTAGAAAATTAAGTTTGCTCAGTCTTGGGTCAGGTCAGTCTCAAAAAATCGGCTACGTGAGTCGTTAGTAATTTTTGTGAAATACTTCTCGCTATAATATGCAAAGACATATAAGTAATGTATTTGTACGTATATTTGAATATATACATATTTAAAGAAAATATTCATAAATATTTCGAATGAAGCATATTTACATATGCATGTATATAGAGTGTCAATGGAGATGCATTTGCTAAGAATTTAATAAGCAGCATCAACTTTTAAACGGGAGACGATCAGATTATTTGGAGAACCTCTATACCGCTTTATTATACATAATAATGTTGAGATCTTTCCGGATAATGATAGTAAAAGGCACAAAAAAAGAAACGACAAGATAGAAAAATAAAACGAGCATGTTGGGGAGGAGAGAACGATGCCGGATGTGGAAAGTCGATGCTCCACTGAGGTAGAGTGGTATTAGCGTCATTAAACGGACTTAAAATCCACCTTTGGATTGCACAGTTTAAAGCAAAATGGCAAAGCTCGTTCTTCCGCTCATTGCCTTTCATATATTCGTGCAATTAGATCTCTCTCTCCCCCCCCCCCCCCCTCTACTGTCTAGTTCTCTTTCCATTTCTGGTTATCTCTCTCATTTCGGGGTTCTTTCTTTGTAATTATTATATAAGAACCGAGCAAACTCACGTACAATGACTAAATCTTTCGCGTAACAAAAGAAAATGAAACGGTGACCTGGATATCCCAAATGAAAGCGTTCCCCACGAACTGCGCACCTGTTAACGAGAGAACGTTATCTTATCGTGTGCCACTGTACAATGCGGCTGTTATAGGCACCAGAAAAAGGGAGAAAGACGAGGAGAAACGAAGGAAGGAATGAAAAACCGATACAACGAGACGTAACTTCGAAGAAAATTTAATAAGTGCACGCTTGATTGAGATCCTGCTGCATTCATGAAATTAATAAAGTAATAAAGCAAGTTTTTAAAAACTGCCTATACACACAAACATATATATATTATATATAGATATTTCTTTTATCCGGCTTTATTACTTTATTAATTTCTTCAGCGAGAACACGCGTCGACTATACATCAGGAAAGTAACTCAAGATAAAACAACGAGTGGCTAAGATGGCTCGGCTCGAGTTTGCTGCAACAGCTCGAACCGACGTTCAAAATCTTCGTTTTTCTATCGGAATCTCTGTACAGACTTCATAGACTCTCCCGCCTACGTTGTCGAAGCGAACGCTGATATAGTATCGAAATTTGTATCGTCGGAGCGCAACAAAATTTTTTTTTTTCGTTTATTTAGCAATTTCTAACTTTTTTCAATGTCCGTACTTTTTTCTTCGCTAAATCTGTATGTTCTCAAAAAACTGTCAATAAAAGTTCACGTTTTTAAATTCATTTTTCGATATTAAATCAATGTGCCAGACAAATTTTGGAGCAAAAATCAAGAACAAAAGGAATTTTCCTTTTTCTGGATGCGAAAAATTCTAAAATTAAAATTTTATACTAGAAAATATAGATTTTTTGAAGATATTGTTTTGAAGGCCTCTGTTTCCGCATTTTTTTTTCGGCGTATTCAAGATTATAACTCTCCATGCCGATAAATATTGTCTTCTGTCCTATTTATCTTTTCTTTCGAAAAAAATTGTTTTCGGGAGTTCTATCGTTGGTAAGCGAATAATTAAAAGTTACTGAAAAAAGTTGCGAAGTATTAAAAAAGTTACTCAATAATGTGTACGCTGTAAAAAAACCAAAGTTCTCGACAAAAAAAAAGAATTACTTTAATTACGAACGAATTAAAAGCAGTGAAACAAAACGAGTGTATAATTTTTTTAAAGAATTTCCATTTTTTTCAGCGCACACGAAACGCATTAATTAATGTGCATACTCTCGAATCTTAATTACTCGAACACACGCCCGTAAAACAAAAGTACATTTCTGTAATGAATGAAAATTGTGTAGTGGCGTGGTCATTGTCCTACCGCATATAAAAATAAAAAATAATAGACAAAAAAGAAAGAAAGAAAACAAGAGAAAAAGTAAGGCTGAGATACGTGGGAGATAAAAAAAGGGTGAAAGACAAAAACCGATCTTCCTCGCATTTTTTTGGTCAACTTACGTGTGCATGTGTGTCACGCGATTACGTGAAGTGAAGAGAGCGTTACGCTTTCCAGCAAAAGTGCTGCTGCGGTCTCAGGGGGAAAAGGTGAAAAAAAAAAAGATTTTAAATTATAATCCTCAACGGGTCGGTAGGAAAGGCATGACGCATGAAAGGAGCGACGTGAATACGAGTCAATTATCTATTTTAAAAGTATAACGAAAAAAAAAAGATTTTTTTTAAATCATTGCTCATTGTAAATATATTAGAGATACAAGTTGACTTATGACAAAAACAAAACACAGGTAAAAAGAAAACAGACAATGAAAAAAACACTTGAAGTCCTGCAGTGTCACGCATTCGACACCGCGTGAACCTGCCAAGTTGCACAGGCCAAGTGCCGGTAACTGGACAGAAAGACTACAACAAGCGTGGCAGGAAGAATATGAATATTAATGAGTTCCTCATCGTGGCGGGGCATGTCAGCATAGTACAAGAGGGGCGCGGCTTGGAATTTTATTTTATTATCCTCGCTGGATTAAGGATTATTAAGTCATGGCTTCAAATTTTTGTTTTTTTTTTAAACGTAAGTAAATAAACCGGAAAATTCTCAAATTTATTCTACAATTATATAATTCAATAATTTATTTTATAATTATAATTACTAGAGCAAATCTTTCCTTCTTTCGTTCATGAAATTAAAAGTCAAGAAAAATATATATAACGTTTCGATAACCTTTTTAATGCGGTAACATATTTTTTATGATTGCAATAAATTTTATTCGTTCGAATATTAATCGTATCCGGATGTACTAAAAAAAGAAAAAAAAATACCATCAGGCAAAGAGAGAGCGTTTGAATATTTTCGTAACATTCTAAAAATATTTCTTCATAAATAATAGAATTTTCAACGACCTTTGAAGTTTCGAATTTAGTGGAAACCTTACCGATAAATGTCAAGTACACATTATTTTATTATCCACATTATTTTTTTATTATTTAATTATCGATTCATTTACATTCGATTTTATACAAAAATTTTTTTTTTTTTTATAGTATCCTTGACAAAAGGGCTCCAAAAATAATGGTTTTTTTATCCCCTTCCTGGAAGGTCTGGTTTTACGTGTTAGCCGCGTGTTACTTGCCCCAACGATAAATACGGGGAACAAAAAGGGGTGAAGATTCGAGAGTAGAGCAGCTTTCTTTTCCCACTTTTTTTTTGCGCTCCTTCTTTTTTACTACTTTTGTTTAAACTCCCACTTTGCTCACGAAGATGTAAGATTTGCACGAAGTTTCTGTGTTGCAGGAGAGTGAAGGAGAAGAATCGAAAGAACCCAGAAAAAGAGCGAGACATAGAAAGGAAAAGAGAGGAGGAGGGGGGAAAGAGTGTGGCATATCTCGTAAATGTCTCTATGGCCTCTTCAGTGTATACGATACTTGTCCTCCACTTAGCCCCTCTTTTGTCCCGAACAATTTGCATGAACTTGCTCGCGAATGAGAAGACAGAAATATATATATATATATAATTATGTAGTAAATAGTATATATATTTACGTAGTAAATAGTATATGCATATTCGGTCAGTTTCTCTCTATTGCCAACGTGCAATGTGTATACTGACTGCCCTTTTCTCAACAATATTTAATGCACAAAAGTGGTAGGATAGAAAGAGAGAATAGTAAACGTTGGTAGTTTCGAGTTGGGTGGTGAGCTGAACGAGAGAGTAGTCCTATTTCCTCGGGTTCTGACTCCTCTCTTGAGCAACATTTTCCCTCTTTTCAACATTCAAGAGAGGAGAAAGAGAGAAAGAGGAAGAGTGAATGCTCTCACATTCCGTGCACGGTACGAAACTGTCTAGGTGGACGAGGAGAGTGGCTCTGGCGAAGCAGCATGATCACAGTCACCATCGAAGGACAAACCACCATGCGAGCTCTCTATATATTTATATATATACACGTAAGAGGGTGAAAGGAAACGTGTGGAGTATGAGAAAATCTTTTCTCTTCTACACACACGTACGATGGACTATCCTTTTTCAGGGTCTCTTTCACATTTCAACTATAGAGGGCTTTATCTGTACTTTATCCTGAACCGTTCCTGAAAAATGTACGCTGGACTCTCTTTTACTCACGAGAGGGCACTACCATCAAGTTCCATTCTTTCTCTCTCTCTCTCTTTTCATTTTTCTTTCATTACATCCTCTTCTCTTTCTCTTTCCTACCTTCTCCGTTTTACGTTCATCTGTTTATCTCTTTTTATGTCTCTTCCTCATTTTACTTCTTCTCTCTTATATTCTCTCTCTCTCTCTCTCTCTCTCTCTCTCTCTCTCTCTCTCTCTCTCTCTCTCTCTCTCTCTCTCTCTCCTTTTCTCTCTCTCTCTACTTTTCTTCTTTGTCGATCTTTTATTTTTTCTCTCTCTCCAGTCTAACCGCATCTCGCGTAACTCCTTTGTCGAGGTTCTCGAGAAGCGGTCAGACAATCGCGTACACCTTCGAAGCCTCGAGACCTCTCTGCTACATGCCTGAGACACCGTTAGATCTATAGTCAACCTGATGCTGCTGCGAGAGAGCCTAACCGAGATGATTGTTGTGAAAGTATGATTTTTTTTTACACTTCTACCAATGCACAACGACGAGTGGGAGCTCAAACGATAAAAACAATAATTAATTACAGTAGAAACAAATACAAATTTTGATTGACTTTTCTAATATTGAAACATTCATCTTGATGGTTGATTTTAATTACAGAGTATATATTTTTGGTCATGATTATTATTTTATTACAGTATTTACATGTGCAAGAAATATTTAAAGTTTCAATTCAACAATTTCCAGTTAATTAATCCAAATAATAATACATTTTTTTAACTTGCTTCATTGTTATTTTTTATGTAAAAAAGCAATAACTTTGGTTCCCCCTTAATCGTCGATTTGGTTTTAAGCTATAATTTGACGAAGCTTCATATTATGTGAAATGATGATTTTCATCCATTCACAGAAAAAAAGATGATTAGATATTCGAATTTTCGAAATTATTCATCACATAACGTGGACTTACGATAATTTTAAATCATTTCGAATACATGTGAGTATTAAGATGCAGTGCTCTCTGCGCGGTCATTTGTTTTTCTCTTACAAGTGCTTATGTGCGTTAGAAGCATGCACGTGCGAGGAATTTACATTTACCAGAACTTATGGTCGACCCCCATACATATATTTTATACATATATAGATGAATATATGTATATTAACACTGAAAATACGTGTATGCATGTATATTTATGAGAATCGAAAGACTAGAACCTTGAACGACTATGGAATTCAGGATCAGCGAGTAGCGAGGTCAAAAGTCATTACGGTCCTGCCGACGTGTCCGCATGTGCATGGGGGATCACGCTCTACTCGGCACCATTTTATTCTCAGACGCTACAGAACATCGAGAGAGATGGAAAGGAAGAAAGGTCGAAAACCACCTGCGTGTGTCGACTTTCACCATTTTCCATAATGTTCCATAAATTTGATTGTATCGCCGTTATTTCACTATAATTTTTTCATGCTTTTGAAGCATCGTTGAAACGCAAAGAAAAATCTTTTATTATTCATCAATTTTCTATTACTCAAACTAATCCTATTCTTTTGAAGATTCAATTTTTCCGGTCGTAAAAAAAAGAATCGAGAAATTTACGTAGCCTACGAAACTGAGGGTACCGTGAGAAAAAACATGAAATTTCATCGTATTTAAATGATGAAGATAATTTTTTTTTTTTTTTAATCCAATAATCGGATCGACTTGGATAATAAATTTTCCAAAAATACGTTGATTGAACAAACAATTTCAATATTGCATTCCTCATATTGTTCCGGAAGTTGAAGGATGGTTCTTATTCACGCATTTGGGAAATGACTGCGTGAATCAGCTTTAGGATTTACAATGAGTTGCATGCGCTATGTGAGACTAAACTACAAAATTATTCGTTCAAATTATAAACACACACATGTATGCATGCATTCGTGGATGCGAGGTGCGTTGAACCGAAGAATAACCTTGGTGTCGTCACGCTATCTGAACCCCCGTTGTCAGGTGTAACAGCAACAACTACAGGACTCACGAATTCCATTGGCGTACTAAACACCAGCATTGAGAATCGTTTATGCAATTTAAAAAAAGGAAAAAGTACAAAAAAACTGTACTGCTTCTGTAGGAAATATTTATATTGGTAAAAAAAAAAAGGATATACCATAAAACTGTTCAGAGACGCGTGAATTCATACATAAATTGCACAAACTGCACTTAAATAATAATAGCAAAACTTGGAATTAATTTTAGTGCGAAAAAGGCAAAAAGTTCGCATGCCCCCCGCTAGGTGGCTCCTAGCCAAGTCTTTCTCACGCACGGCACGACGCTACATCGTGTATAAGGTAAAACAAACGCCACTTACGCCTCTCTGTCACCAAGAAACAAATTGGTCCGATTTGATCTTAATGCACAAAATTATCATATCTCAGGATTGGGTGGACGGATCGACTTATAACACAGACCAATGGAAAGATAAAAATATATTTAAAAAATGGTCCTCTATTTCCAGATTTTTTTACTCGACCCGTTCCTCCGTGAGAACGGTTTGAAAAAAAAAAGAAAAGCCCGAAAACCGTTATATTCGAGTGTATAAGAATGCGGCAGGGCTCGCGCTGACTTTTTTTAAAATACTTGGCGTCGAGCTGCTACCGCGGCTCTTGATTTGTCGTGGGATACTTTTTTTCTATTCAAAATACTGATTTGTATAACTCTGAATTATATGAAAACGTATCAAGTGTTTATACAAAATATAACTATTTATCTAGAAACGCTACAGCGTCTTTATAATAACGACGCTGAAGTTTGCAACGTTGGAGTCTAACGAAATGAACGAAAAAATTATTTGTAATTCACGTATTTTTTATTTCGTGAATCATTGGTGTATATTGAAAAACTACAAATTGCAAATTAGGCAGGGAACAGAATTGGATAATTACTGGAATTATTGGAGAGTTTTTTCAGATCATTTCGTTGGACTCCAACGTTGCAAACTTCAGCCTCATTTATAATAAACATCAATTGTTCGCGTTTCTTTATTTTGTTAAATATTATTCAACGGCAATTTTTTGTCCCCTCCATGCTCGAAGTGCTGAATAAATTCAACTGCTTTATTACCATACTTTCAATATAATAATAAACGTACTAAAACGTATGTATCACGTACGTAGGGAAGGATACCCGTATTTCATCTGTAATTTTTCATCGTTATAAAAATCCTGCGCCAATGTGGCCTCGTATACACATATTATTCCACGTTGTTATATACGGACGAAAGGGTTTATGATGCAAACCCATAAGTTCACCGCATAGCTTGGTAAACTTTTCGTACTGGACTTACGTTGTAAAACTCACGCGTCGGAGTTTAACGTACGTACTACATACATACGGGGCCATGTTTATGCGTGTACACGTGACTTTCTTTCTCTCTCTTTCGCGCTTGTTTCTGAGTTTATTCACGTATTCTTGGGTATATATATATATATATATATATATATATATATATATATATATATATATATATATATATATATCCATATATATATGGACTTTGAGAAAACGGGGCCAGTAAGGATCTCCTCGCTACGAAGACGACCCGTTTCCTCAGGGCATCGAGGTACCCTCATCTCTTTTCTCTCTTCCTCCCGATGACTAACGTTTCACGAACTTTATTGCAATTCCTGTCTGTGCAGCCAGTTAGTAGTATACTACAACAGAATCTTCGTTTTACCAGCTATAGTTTTGTCCCCTTTTCGTCTATTTTAACGTTTTTTTTTTTTTTTTTTTTATTATTTTTACCAAAATATTCCATATCAGCATAGTACAATTATTTCGTCTGGGATTTCCAAGGGAAATGAAATTGAATTTTGTTCATATCAAACACTGACAATTTGTTTCATAAATAGAAGAAAAAAATAAATTGGAACTTTCCGCTTTTTAATTGGCTACGATTAAGGAATATTTTTATGTTTTGACAAAAAAATTACTGCACTTAGATGCTTCACCAACTGTCAACATGTATTTTGTTGAAAAATTAAATAACTCAAGTTTTTTTTCAACACATCCGTCGTCCGTTACGAAGAAACAGGTATTCAAATTGATATTACGAAAGAACAATTATTGTGACGAGACTCCGATAACAATGCGAAGAAGAAAAAAAATTACAACGTAAGACTTGTTAGCTTGCAATACGATGGTGCTGCATTTTTATTGCTCTCTGATATTCAAGATTCTTTACGAATTCAATCTTCCTGTCGTATTTCCCCCGCGACTTCTCATGCCTTGGTTCGACATCGCACATCCACGTGTATATCTATATGTATGATGAAGTGGCATAACTGAACGAATTCTCTATATTTTTAATATAGAATATTGTATAGTGACTTCGCGAAATAGTACGAAAAAGAATGCAATTTTACAGAGGTAAATACATTGATATAAAAATAATAAAAAATAGAAAAATCGTGGATGGAAAATTCAATTATTTCGCTCGTGTTTCAAAAAAGAAGGGAATAAAGGTAGAATGAGAGAATGAAATAAAGAGAAAGAAACGTGAAGTTGCTTTGCCAACCGAGATGGTCGGGTGGCTTTGATCGATCGCACAATGTCAAAGCTTCGAAACCTCGGAACAATTCAACCAGCCCGAAAAGTCTTTGAACGCAAAGGTCCTTACGATACGTTTGTTTTTTACCACCTTACTCGCGACACGCTTTGCTGACGGGATAAACGAGAATTAGATGTCGTCGTCGTCGTCGACGACGAGGTTCGCCACTGCTGACCTGTTGCACGCTCTTTTGTCCGGGAGCATGACTAGCTATATATATATACTTAGTGTGTATGAATACGAGACCTTCAATCCTCAATCACAGAGTCCTCAGAAGTTTTTGCTTCTACTACAATTTTTTTATATATAAGTAAAGAATTTTTTATTGCCTATTCTTTCCATGGTCTTGTCAAATGTAGATCTCATCGAGTATTGAAGAATTTTTAGAATTTCAAATCAATCGATTATCCCGAAATTGTTGAATATACAATTATTAATTTTGAAAATATCATATTGATAAATTTTGCACAGAATGCGGAAATATGTATAGTGTTGAAATTTCAATTGTGTGCTACGATCTTTTTTTATTGTCTACGAATGTATCAAATTGTTCGTTTCTGTTCAGATTTAATTTTGTTAATGCAAACAAACCATTGCCTAAATACAAGTGCAAATAACTGTCGGATGCTACTAACAAAAGAAGTCTCTAATTGGATCTCATCGACGCAAACTTCGGCGTTGTAAATTATTGAAATATACTTAAAGTAGATCGATTATCCAAGAATATTCGAATCTCCAGTCCCTCAATAATCCAAGAATATTTCATTTCTAAGATCCAAAAAATATCCTGAAATAAATACGACTGATTTACAAATTGCCAATATTGCAATATAGATCCAATTACAAATTAGCCATTATTCGAGAATATTTAATTTTCGATACAAAAGAGCCTGTACAGGTGTATGCATACATATATATCTCCGACTACAAAGAGCGGGGTTGTTAGGAACGGAGGCGGTAGTTCCTGAGCCGTGCCATACGCCACTTATTCTCGCGGTCCACCGCCGTGGAACTCTTGTTCCACGCTGCGAAACGAGAAACCGTATTGTTCCCTTGTCCCATACTCCGCACTTCATGGCCCTCCTCGTGGAGAGCTCTTTCCTTGTCCCCTGCCCCCCAGCTGCCTTTCCGCCCCACGCCCCCACCTTTATCTGTCGTCGAGCTCTGTAATTTCAGTAAAATACGCGGGCACTCAGCAAGTTCCCGCCTCTTTGCTGGACTCACACACCGACTTGCTATTTTGTGCATCGGTGCATACTCGTAAGTCCTCGAAAACGTTGCATCGAAAAGTATATACACCCTTACCCTATCTCCCTCCCTTTTTCACGCCATACACAAGTTTGTGTGAATTAAATTGAATAATTTGTGTAAATTAAAGTTTTGAGTACGAAAACCTCGTGCCTCGCGTTACTAAATGAAAATGAGGCCGAGGGAGGGGCGGAAAAAGGTTGAAACTTTGTATGAACATTTTTATGGCTATAAAAATTTATTATGTCAAATTTTCTTTAAAACAATTTAGTTAATTCTTTTGTTCATATTTACTTCATTTTTCAAAAATCATAATAAAACAATGAAAATATATTGTTCTTCTTTTCTTTTCATTTGCACATTTAAAAACCACGATTTTTTTCGTTCCTTTTTATTCGAAGAATTTGCGAATGTGTAGTTTGTAAATTGTAGGTTTTAATAGAACTCAGGATTAATATAATACGATTAAAATTTGATTGTGGGATAAAAGTATTCCCACATGAAGAAACGAAGCTTCTTTATTGTTTATTTACATCAATGAAAAATTTTTATACGAACGCTGATAAGTATTCTTTGAATTTTAGCAACTGACAAATATACTTCTATATATAATCTCCATCTCCAAAGCAGTATTATTTCGGGCTCACAATAACATATACAGTCAACGGATTGCAATTGAAGAAACACGATCGGTTGCAATCGCGAAAGCCAATTATCATAAAAATCCGAGCTTGTTGGGAGGGGGGAGGGGGGGGGGGGCGAGTGAAATTTTCGATTAGGAATTTCGCAAAGTGGTCCATCGAATTCGAGCAAATATGATCGAGTTTCAAACAATGAAGGATCGAAGAGAGAATCGTAAAACTATGTATTTTTTCATTCGTCTCATTCAAATTATTACTCGATATGTGCATCGCTGTTTGTTATCAGATTCTCTCTCTCCTTTTCTTTCTCTTCGTCTCTCCCTCCCCCCCTCCCTTCCGCCCTCTCCCCCCCCCCCCCCTCTCTCTCTCTCTTTCTCTCTACGATAATTTATATCGACTATAGTGTCATACCATATACCATAAGATTTTTACGCAAAACTATAGTGCTATATCGACTATAGTGTCATACCATATTTCATAAGATTTTTACGCGAAACTGTATTCTATATATTATTTTATATTATTTTTATTGTATTTTAATTTTAGTTTTAATTTTTTGTATTTTATAAAGAAATCGTAATTCTTGCCTTAAGGACATGTCCAAGACATAAATAAATATCATCATATCATATATCTCTCTCTCTCACACACACACACACATTCGTTCAATATATTATTTCCATTTTAGTGATCAAAAGGAAGAAATGTATATGCGTATGGTAAAAGGCATTTGAGTATAAAAGTATACAACAAATGCGATTCAGGGTTCAAGTGGTAAATGTTGAATAAATTTCCAGTGAGCAAACAAACGAGCGATCTTTTGGTTCTCTGAACCGCGTCCATGAAATATCATTCGACGCGGGGCTCCAACGAGAAATCGCGCAGAGTGTAGTCACGACGAAAACTTTGTAAGAGGAGACACTCTCCTGTGTTCGCGTGCGCGTTCACGAGAGGAGAGCTCGTAGATGTCGGTGAACGAGAGCTCGTCTCTCGCAAAGCCAATTCGACCCACGTTTTTGTTCCTTCTTTTTCGCTCTCTCTCTCTTTCTGTCCTTTACTACTCTGTCTCACTCATTTTCTCTCTTCTCGTGGACTACGAATTTACGAGGGTCCTCAATCGTTTTCGTTCACGTCACGAGTACCACAATAAACATTGAAAAATATTTTTGAATCTATCTGATGTAATGAACAACCAAGAAATAAACGTCACTTCAAAAATAACTACAGCATCGAAGATAATATTTTTTCTTCCTCCTTCAATTCCCGTAGTCATTCCATGCCTGAACATTTTTAATTTTTACAATTTATATTCAATTTATTTCAAATTTCAACTCAAAATCATTCTTTTCTAATCAGAAATTATGTCATGAGAGTCGCAATGTTTACAAACTTAGATCCCGCATAATTAACATGCACGGAGACTTTTTCTCAATGTAGTGGGGTCCTGAATTTACTTTTGGATTCAAACTATACACTTTATTTTTTCACAGTTTATTTGTAACCCGAAAAACTGAACCTGTAAAACCGGCGCGGACAATTAAGAAATCAAACATAATCTGAAACTATTTAGACTCGTGATTGGTTGGAATTTTTTTTTATCAAAATAATTTTGTATTCTATTTAAACCGTTCGCAGTACATTTGAAACGTTTTTTCCAGTGGTTTTGTATCCATTTTGAGTCGATTTATCATATCTGATGTTGAAGAGTGCCTAGTAAGTAATCCGTTCGATGAAAATATGTTAAAAGCCAATAAGGGGTCGAGAGAGAGGGAGAGAGGGAGGGAGGGAGAGGAGGGAGGAGAGAGAAGAGGAGGGAGAGGGAGGGGGAGAGGGGGAGAGAGAGAGAGAGAGAGCCCGACACATTTTACGAGCTCGCGAAGAAATATCACGCGCAGTACATACTACAACCCGCTGCACATTCACAAAAGTAACATTGCAACACGAGCTCAGTAGGGGGAGTATGTTGCGTAAAGTGTGTTCATTGATATGCCGCAAAAGTTACACAAACTGTTTGAATGAGTGAGAAAAATATGCAGAGAGAAAGAGAGAGAGAGGGGGTGGAGAGAGAGGGGGTGGAGAGAGAGGGAGGGGGGATAGGGAGGGAGGGAGGGAGAGGGGGGAGAGAGAGAGAGTAGCGCGAAAAAATTGCCTTTTCAATCTGCCACGATCTTGAACGCGTACGTCATCGATTTCTAATTGTTTTATTCACAACAGAATTCTATAAGAATTCCTCCATTTGCTAAGATCAGAAAAAAAACCACACAAAATGCCTCTAGCTCTGATGAAATTACATTTAAAGATGACGTCCAAGATTTAATTGTACTAACAATGTACAACTAATAGCGTAACTGATAGAAATTGATCAATTATTTTTTGAAATTGATAACAAATGCTTTCTTTCTGAATTAACAATAAGAAAATTATATCTGAAAATACAAAATATTTTTCGAGATTAAAACGCCGTATGTAAAACACAATTTACGTAAGAATCTCAAGTATTAAAAATTGGTTTCTTAAATTCCTGTTATTTTTTACATACCAACGATTCCAAATAAAAAAAGAGTCTTGGAACAAAATGCCCTACATTAAAAATAAATAGGATATACTAGAGAGAAAGAACTAGAAAATATTGTAGCAGAGAGAAAAAAATAGAAAATATTCTAGCAGATTTTCTCGTTACAAAAGACGAGAACTGTTTTTCATGAACATTTCAACGATGTGATTTTCCGTAATTTCGCGACTTGACAAAATGATCAGTTGAGAGATCCCAAAGAGCTATCATTTGGCAAATTTAATGTGTCTCATAACGTAAATAATGTAGCAGGTATAAAAGAAAAAAGAAAAAATAAGAAAAGAGAGGAATGAAAAGAAAAATTGCTGCAGTGGTCGTGCTGCAAAAATATGTACTCCGGTTTATAAGCGAGAGGAGAGTGGTATACACGATTTTCCCAGTTCTTGAGGAATATTACGACGCGGTTCGCATCGCTGCTGGAGCTAAATTGCCAGCTACAAGGATTATACGCCCGTATAACCGTGGAAAACAAGTCTGCTCGAGATAGATAGAGAAAGAGAGAATGAGTAAAAGAGAGACGGAAAAAGAGAATCCGCAAGAAGGGAAGCGAGCACTTTCTCGTGCTGCATTGGCGTGTTACAGCGTTTCTGCTCCCCCTGTATACAACAGTGCACCGAATCACCGTGGCAATTCACCTCGGCTATAAGAATCTTTACGGTATTGAAGTTTAAATCTTTGAAACGCAGCGAAAATCCTAAGCCTCTTCGACTATTTATTTTATTTTTTAATTCTTAATGAAATTGTTATTTCTTAATGACATTTTTATACCAGATTTGTCAAGTCTATACCAGACAAGGACATTGGTAAAGAATTCGACAAATCTCCACATTTTCAAACGATAAAACAAGATGTGAAAAATATCAAAAAATGTTGTTTTTTTTTTAACATTCTCACGAAAAAAACCTAAGGACATTTTTTAAACCAGATTCATTATTTTTTGTCGAAAAGTGTGTCCATTGTCATTTAAATTAAATAATTTCAATCAAATAGACGAAATTAAAGTAAAATACAAATAGTAATCAGAGAAATTTGAAGACATTATTAAGAATGAAAAGACAAGAGGAAAAATGATGTACGTTCTTGACAAAGACTTTACGTATTTGTGTATATAAAATCTTGTATACTGGCCTCGAATTTCTCCTCGAAATCTTGAGTTATCTTGTCTCGTTATCGAATAGGAGAAAAAGATATCTACAATTTCCTTCCGTATACATACATATATTTAAGATCCTCTCGAGGAAAATTGAGTCAGACTGGATCGTACACGGAAGAGGAAATATCTAGTTGCTGGAAGCAAACGAGGAGATGGTTATTTACCGAGAAGTAGAAATAAACCATTGAGAGAATCGGAGATGAAAGAGGAAAATACGGCCACCATTGCAAACGTATTTTATACAGTAAAATTCATAAAAAGGGAAATTTTGAACAAGTTATGAGTTCAGAACCAAAGAGTTTTCAAAATATCAAATTTTTCCTTTTTCCCCACTTTTCTGCTACCATATTATTAGGTGTATAACTTAATTTTTACCGATCATCGATGAATTTATTGCCTCAAAACTTCCTCATTTATTTCGAGATGCTATCCGGATGTTGCCTAATAGATGGAGAAAGGTCATCGAAAACCGTGGACAATATTTCGAAGATTAATATTGTATTGTATAATTTATAATATTAAAGAAATTTTATAAAAAAACGGTAAATATTAAGTTATACACCTAATATTTTATTTCAACAGTATAAATTTAAGAAAAAAACAATTGAAAAATTTTGTTTTTTTTGCATATTTCGTTTTATGTTCAATTACCCCGTTTCATTGTTGATTTATATTTCTTATTATTTAAACATTTGTTTTTACTTCATCAAAGCTGATAAAAAAGTTTTTATGGCTATTGAACTTGAATTTTTTCCCAGTCAAACCTTTCAAAAAAGTGTTGCATAGACAAGAATAATGGAAATTCAACTGTACATTGATTTTTAAACCGCCGGTCTTTTTCGGATGTTTGCTCCCGTACCACAAAATGCCAAAGACACGTCTTTCATACGCGTATTTTCAACATTCCTCCTTCCGTATTCCTCGCTCTCTATTTCGAATTTCATTTAAATCGTAGTTTCTTACGTAAACAAGTAAGCAGTCCAATATAGAGAGCAACGTCAACTAAGAAAGAGTCAAATATAACAAGCGAGAAAGGCAGAGGATAAAAAAGCTTTGGGTATTGGCTATGATAGCAATTTTTAAAATTTTTATCAATCGCTACAAAATTCGCGTTTCAACACAGCGCCATCTCCGTTTCACACCCAGATAATTTTAATGCGATTCTAGGAGGCTGACGCTCTAAAATTCATGCGCACTGTACGACGCAGATTTCAATTTGCACCGAAATGTAAAAATTTCACTACGAATCATGATATGAGAAATTTAAAAGATATGGGAAAAAAAAATCCTTTCGATTACATTTCATAGATCGTAAATGAAAAATAACCAAATAATAATTCAAGCCTCGAAAAATCGTGTAAACGTTTTGTTAAATAATTTTTAAAAATTACAACGCATGCGTAGTTAAACATCAAAAATCAATAAAAAAAATTCGTGCAAAGAATTCGGCCAGAAATGATCAAAAGGTAAGTCATTTGTACGTTATAATCTTTAATACCAATCGATTTATATCATAATTGAAAATAATTTGGAAATTGTTGAATTTAGGTTACAATCATTATCGTGTCTTGCCAATAAAAGTTGATCGAGCAATTTTCGAAAATTCAGCTACCAGAAAGAGATAGTCCACTCATATAAATGGACTATATTTTTCTACGGTCACGAAGGTACCATATAAAAAAATAAAAATATATATACATTTATGTATTTTTGATCGTCGTCCAGGAATCACGACTTGGCCCAAAACGAAGTCGGTTAACGAGCCGGAGTTCGTCAATTGCGAGCAATCTCAGAAAAGAGGAAAGGGGTGGTAGAGGTGGTGGTGAAGCATTTGTCAGATTGCAAAAAAAGTGGTTGAAATATAGAAACACACTCTGAGAGTTAGAGAGAGAGAGAGAGAGAGAGAGAGAGAGAGAGAGAGAGAGAGAGAGAGAGAAGAGAGAGAGAGAGAGAGAGAGAGAGAGAGAGAGAGAGAGAGAGAGAGAGAGAATGCGGAAAAAGAAAGACAGACGATGCTGCATAAGGAATACGAATGTGGTTTGTGCGAAAAGTCACCGCAGCTAGGAGAAAAATATAAAAAGAGAGTGAAAAAAAGGAATAGCTAGTGAAGGAGAAGGAGAGAGAGAGAGGGGGGGGAGGGAGGGAGGGAGGGAGAGAGGGAGGGAGGGAGGGAGGGAGAGAGGGGGGGAGAGAGAGAGAGAGAAGGAAGAGGAGAAACGACTAAAAAAAGTATACAGTCCCGCAAGAGCCAATGCGCACGAAATGATTTTTCTTTCTCGTCCATTCGCTATCCTGGGCGCGTATAACTCTTATCCCTTCTTGTAGGCCGTCGAGGTTTCGGTTTTTGGTAGAAAAGCTGTTCCATACGGTGCCTTGTTATTCAGTCCACGAAATGTCGCGGAGAAGGAAAGAATGCGATAGAAAATGAAACACATAAGAGTGAGAGAGTAAGATAAGCGTAAGAGAGATAAAAAAGAGAGAAAGAGTGAAAAAGATACATGGTTAGCTCTGCTTACTTGGAGAATATAATAAGGACAAAGTTACATGAAGGAAGAAGAGTAAAGTGAGTGAAGAGACCTAGAGAGAGCGAGAGAGAGAAGGAGAAGGGTTGGAGCGCTGTATGCTCGTGCGCCTTCGGGTCGAACGCCAAACCCCCGAAGAATTTTCGTTGCAACTTCTGTACAGAGTGTATATATACATATATATATATGCAATCGACAATCAGAGCAAAACGGAAGAGGAGCAGTGACCCACACACAAACAGTAAGTTGTGGGGGTCCCGAGTCACTGAATAAGAGAAAAGGACAGAAAGAGAAGGTTTCTTCTTCCTCATCGTCATCGTCAGGGATGCTGGAGTAAGGAAAAGGTATAGGAAACACCAAAGCTCGAAACTAGTCCCTATATACATTCATGTATATAGATTCAGATATATACCTACGCTTTTCTAACCTAGTGTAGAGAAGATCACGAGAAGATGCCGGAAATCGATTCGCCATTAGGCCGACGTTCTTGCTGGATTCCTCGCGTATATATATATAAACAAGGATTGTATATATGTGTACGAAGGGCTTGCTGCAATCGTTTGATTCCTGAGACCGTGCGGTCAACTGAGGGAGAGAAATTTTCGGCAGAATGATAGCCGACCGGGCATCCGGACAGCTACGGAATTTCAAGTTTTTGGCATCGAGAGAGACTCGCCCAAGACTTTGGAGATCCTCTGCGGTTATCCTGCAGGCACGTCCTACAACTCTTTCTACACGTATATATGTATACGTATACATATACAAAAATACAGAAATATGTACACGTGCATGAATAGACACTGAAATATATGTACATATACCGTTGGCTCAAATCGCAATCATGCACTGTTCATACCTACTACAAGTGACAACTTTAATTTGGAATTGAAATCATACACATTTAGGTGTTTTCTTGCTCAATCTGTTTCTGATTGTTACGGGCATTAATTTGTTATTATTGTAACAAACTTATTTTATTTGGAGACTTTCGAAATTATTTATCAGAGGTAGAAAATAAAATCTCAATTAAATCGATATCTCTGTAGTGGACAGTCGTTTCCACATTCACTCCACATTCAATCATACACACACACATATATTTTACAACTTTTGAGTCAAGAGACGGATCGCTGTTTTTACAATTTGATTTTGGTTTGCATTTTTTTGACAATAACAAAAATAAATATTTGCTTATCTTTCGCACGCTCGTCCCACTTAGGCACTTTCAGATGTTCCGGGGCATTTCCAAGACTCTCGAACTCAGTAGTCAGGACTCGAGCGGCCAGTCCGAATTTCGATGGTTTGATGTTCTTTTCACAGAGAAGATAGTGTAGAGCGAAGTCAAAGATGTAGTTTCGATGGTAGCCCCGTAACGAAAGAGAGCGAAAGTTCGTCGATTGCTCTAATTTTGGGGAAAAAAGGGAGGACGTCGGCTTCCCCCCTCTCAGTCCCAGATAGAGCGATCGATTACAGCAATCGATTATATGTATCGATCGCTTGTTAAATAGTTCGAGACCTTTCATATATCGCAGAAATATAAATTAAAATCTCACATTATTGTCCCATGAGAATTCATTTTATAATCATTTTGACATAATAATGAATGAATTTACAATTCAAAAAGAAGGTATTTGTTTAATCTTTCGTCACTAGTCAAAAGCGAATGAAAAAAGGAAATGAAACAATTTTATTTGAAAAAAAAAAAAAAAAAAAAAAAAAAAAAAAAAAAAAAAAAAAACATAATATTAGAAACATATTAATTTTTCTCGCGTGGCAAAAATATATCATTTATCTTTTTTATTTTCAACGTTCCTGCATGTACCCTCGCGGGTTTTTACATATTCATTAGTAGGAAAGATATAAAAATTATAATAAAATAAATATAATTATTTTTAAACAAAATTCGTCAATGTTCGAGCATGTGATTTAATTGTGTCAAAAAATCTCCGCATGGATATGAAGTAGACATTTTGAGCGTTGCGTCATCAAACTCCATGGAATCTTTGCGTACCAGTGTGTACGTACAGCGTGCTTCAATCTCGAGAGCGAAAGAAAGAGACAGAGAGATAGGGAGAGATACATACACATAAATGCGTTTGATAGGCGCGTAACATGTAATTCGCGAGAGTTCAGGGACTTGACGTAGCTGCAAATGTGTATGGTTAAACAACGAGATTTTCCACTGTACAGATGTAAAAAGCTATGGACCCTCTTCTAGGTATGGTACGCGTGGGTGAACACAACAATCTGTGCTTGTACGATTTTCCGCAACGTGTGGTGCTCTCTATCTTTCACTCTCTTACTCGCTCTTTGTCGGTCTGTTTTACAAACATCCCATCCTTCTCTCTATTACACTCTCTCATCGTTATAAATCCACTGAGCGTGAGTTGCGAAAAGTGCTGACTGATGCAGCGCGTCGAAACTTTCACCAAACACGCGGATATATACGTTCGTACATCGTTAAATGACTATATGTATACATTATATATATATTATATGAATATATAAATGTGTGTCAGAAATGTGTGCATGTATATTTCTAGTTAGAGCTCCCGGTCATATTACAGCAGAGATTTCTACAAAATTACTTTATCCACTCTGATTTTGCAACCCAACACATTTCTGCCAATCTTGTAATGAAATTATCATTATTTTTTTCCAATCCAAAGTGTATAAATAAAAGCAATTAATGAATAATAGTATTATATAATTCTAACAGAAACTAACTGTAAATTAAAACGTAGCTAGTTTGAGAAAAAATATTTATTTTCTTCAATCATGAGCTCTTAATTCACGATTTGACAATAATTTTTCCTTTATACGATCTGTAAAATAAATTTACAAAATGCAAAGCAATGGCACCTTGCTAACTAAGAAGAAGTTTATAAAAGTACATAATTTGTAGTAAAGACAAAGCCCGGCATTTTTAAAAACGGATTTCACGAAAAATTTATTTTTAATTTTTCATTCAGTTTTTTGTTTCTCTTTATAACGTGTAAATTTTATGTAAATAAATATTTAATTTGAAAGGCTCAAACTCGGTTTCATTTTTTGTAAGCGATTAGAATAGTTTTTGAGCATGACCGTGGGAGAAAAAAGTTTGTGACTTTTCGAACATTCGGACGTCAAATATTTGTCGGATTTCTTTTTTCGGCTGTATTTATGAAAACCGCGAGACATTGAGGCACTCTTTCAAGGGATAACACTGGGGTGGGAAGTCCGGCTTTCGCGGACGTACTTTTTTATATTTGAAGGGAGCGACCAAACTTCCGGTTGAAGCAAGACCAAAACAGAGAGAAAGAGAGAAAGAATGAAAGAAAAGTTTATTTCTGTCGGGGAGGCTTCATTGTTTTTGGCGTTTATAAACAGAAATGTTGGCTCGGATTCCAGAATATCCCGTCGCGATATGGACCAAGTGAAGGATGTTGAATGAAAGGTTTTTTTCGGGGGAGGGCTTGACCGTGGCATAGCCAGCTACATATCTGCAGGGGTCAAACTTTCGACAAGGAAAAGAGAGATAGAAAAAGCGAGAGCGAGAGAGAAAAGTGAATAACTTTAGTGTTCATACGTGTATGTGTGTATACTTAGTCGAATGGAAAAGTCAAAACGACAACGAGAAATACGAGATTGTAGAGTTTTTCCAGCAAAAAAAACAGAAAGAAGAGGGAGAGAGAGAGAGAGAAAAAAAAACGAAGAGCAAGACGAAATAAAAAAGAAAAATGAAGAGTGCCGATCGTTTTTTTGTTCAGCGAGAAAAGGACGAGAGATAAACGAGCAAGTCCAACACGACAGTCCTTTAGTATCAACGAGATCACAGCTGAAATGTGGATGGAAGGAACGATTTCTTGGCTCGAGACACGCTTAATTTTTTCTCTTTGTTTTCTACAACGTTTTTTCTTTTAATATTCTCTTCTCTCTTCTTTCCTCTTTTTTTTTGCTCACCCAGTTCAATCACTTTGATGATCGACCTCCAATCTGATATATTCAAAAATCCTGACACGTGCGTTTATCACAAAAAAACATGAGACAAAAATAGTTCTTTTTTTTAATAAAAAAAATTAACGTGCAATGAAATCAAAGATTTCGAATACTTTAACGAAACCAAACATTTTACAATTGCACTTTTTGATAAAAAGGAAAATATTTACACAAAAAATTTGAAAAAAGAAATATCGTTTCCTCGGGGTTTTTTTTTCAGACTGAAAAATTATTCGTCACATTTGTTTTGAATCACATAATCTCTCAGGAGGATAAAAAATTCCATACATATATGTATCATTTCTTTGAGCACTCGATATATTTCATAGCCACTCGAGGTCGCATCATCAGCGTTCTCGAGTGCAGGCGTTCAGATTCATTATTAAAATATTGCAAGCAAGCACCTCAGACGTGCATTTGTCTCACGTCGAGTGCAGCCTACAATACAAAGCTGCCAATTTATTACAATTTGATGTGCCTTATTACGCGAGTAAACGCTCGAGTTGTAACTCTCCATTCGTCTTAATAATAACGAAAGCCATATACATAAATACACACATACACATATAAAATTTTGAAAAAGTTTGCAAAAATAAGAAATACAACAAGCATCTACACATTGAAAGTTTTTGAAAAGAACATTTCCCTTACTGAAATTAATATAAATAATTTATTTTTTCTGTCAGCTATATTTGAATTATACCTTTCTCCGTTGGAGAAAAAAAATTCCAATCATTTTTCGGACCTACGGCAAACAAAAAAGTATCGCGACAAAATTCTCAGTCATCTTTTTGGAGTTTGGACCAAGTGTAATTTAGTGGGAAGCTTATCGGATTGAATCGAGACACCTTGTACATGCAATAAATATGAATATAAACGATGCAGCGATAGAGAGATAGGAGGGTTGGAATAAAGAAAAAGCATCGGGATAATAAGAGAGTGGCCTGGAGTAAGAGTAGGAGGAAGAAAATAAAAAATAAACAAAGAAGAAGAATAAGAAGAAAAAGAAGAAGAAGAAGAAGAAGAGAGGAGTTAACGGAACGATACGCGATTGTGGTGAAAAAGGAAGATACCCATTCGGTTCCGAGGAGTTTCGCCTACTCAAGAGGGCTCAAGGAGAGTATCGAAAGAAACCTGTTCGACCGGTCTCGCCTCGGTCCTCGTTATTTGCCCCTCTCGCCCAGCTTCTCAATCTCCCCCTCTCTTTTACTCTTTTACTCTATCTTCACCCGCAACCAACGATTCACACGGATACGCGATATAACCGAGCCAACGTACAAAACTCAGTACTCTGAACACTGGAACGCGGCACTACGCCAAGCAACCTCAAACACGCGTCTCTCTCTTTCTCTTCCTTCTATCTTTTTCTCTTCATATCTCTCTCGGTCTCTCTATATCTTTTGTTCTCTCTTCACATATTTTTTTCTTCCGTCTCTATGCGCTGTTCGAATTACACACCCGTACGAGAGCCCACAATTCACGATCCTGAAGTTGGCGGACCACGCCTGAAACTACTCAGACCCGAGTTATACACGAATAACTTGTTCATACATATGTGTGTTATATATGTGTGTATATATATATATATATATGCGCTTTGATGACGCTGGTTCGAACCGTCAGGCTGCGTGCACAAGGGGGCCGAAGCCGCGCCGGATCGTATGTTGGCGTATATGAGCCAAAACCGCTCCGGTTCCGGCACGGTTTTGGCTCATACGCGTCAACATGCGGTTCGGCGCGGCTCCGGCCCCGTGTGCACGCAGCCTCATACAGCGATGCTGAAAGTTTCTGTTATCTGATCCAGCGATTTCGTAATCTCGTTATGAGACACTGTTTTCGCGATCTCTGACGATCATCTATATATATATCGAGAGACTCGGTAGAGTCTCGGGACAAGTACATTGATAGCTCTGTCGTCTGCTGGCCCGAGGCACGCCGAGTATACTATCTCTGAATAAAACGATTCGTCGTGGTATATATAACGTTAACCTTTTCTAAACTCATTTGTGTGTCATTATTTTTTTTTTTATGGAGACGAAATAAAAAGCCCTAAATCCCATGTACGTGGATTCGATATATAATTCACATTAATTCTTCATTATTTTTTATTATTTCAAATATCCTGGATAAAAAAAATCAAACTTTCCGGTTTTTTCGTTTGAAGTCCTCGGCGGGAAAGAACAATTCATTTTCTCGGAGTATACCGGATTCACGAAAACAATTTTGAAAACAAAGAAATAAGTAATTATTCACAACTTGGATGAAATAAAATGAAACATTAATAACTAAATAATAATCACGAAAACGGTCCGAAAGCTCGATTATTTTTCAAGTAAAAATCACGGTCGTGTGACTCGCTTATTTACATCACAATTCCATCATATTTGGAGAGGACGAAAGAATGTTGCAATTTTACGAGCGTTTGGAGGAGAAAAATTCTTGTTACAGGAAATGCACGAGGACGGGATGCTTAGTTACGAGAATGACCCAACGAGTTGAAAATTCCCGGGTGACCAACGGTCCCAGAATTTCACAAAAAGATAAAAAGCGAAGAGTAAAAAAGGAAATAAAATAAGAGGAAACGAGCGGAGGGAGGAACTAACGAACGAGCAAGCGACAAGCTAGCTGGTAAAACAAAGAATGCACTGATGACTGGTAGCTCTCTCGTTCTTTCGTTGCGTTAAAACGTCGGTATACCCGGAGACCTATGTAGCGCAATGGGCAATGCGAGAGATCGCACAAGAGCGCGAGCGGCAAATGTCTAACGGTGCGTGTAACATTGCTTGTTGCAACATTTCTGTAACGAATGTTCTCGCGGTCTACAAGTTTCGAACAGTAGCGTTCATTCTCAACGCGACGGTCTGCTCATATACTAAACAATATCTCGGGTTACGAGAAAAGGGAAGAAAGAAGAGAAAAGAGGAAGAGAGAGAGTGACAAGGATCAATATGATCCCAAATCAATTTAGAGAACGTTACCTACAAGTATTTTTATCGTTTGCAGTCTCCATCGTTGTGCAAGTAAAA
The DNA here is from genome assembly GCA_963989365.1 of Rhimphoctona megacephalus. Taxonomy (NCBI): domain Eukaryota; kingdom Metazoa; phylum Arthropoda; class Insecta; order Hymenoptera; family Ichneumonidae; genus Rhimphoctona; species Rhimphoctona megacephalus. The sequence goes on from OZ022414.1 coordinate 48,101,386, forward strand.
TTATTCATTCATTCGTTAATTTTTGAAGTTTCTAGAAATGTCGTAATTTTTCTATGCACATTAAATCTGCAGACCAGCAAAGAGGACCAGAAAAAAAGGTTTGAACAATTTTCATAGCCTGGAGCGACGAAAGAAAATTGTGACAAAAAAATCGTTCCGGTCCAGTGGGGTACAGACTTCAACGTTGTGCAGGTATTTTTTATTGTACTACAGTTTCAATTGTTGGAATGCAATGAAGTTTTTATTCAATATTGTCTATTATTGTTTTACCCATCATTTAAGTTGTAATAAAGAAAATAAAGATCAGACGTTAAAACAATATTGGGTTTTCACGAATGGATAAAAAAAAAAGCTCTTAACGATAAAAATTTGAAAAAATTATCTTTGTTTGAGTCCAATCCAAATAATTCAAAACAAAAATAATATGATCAAGTTTACGTTGCTGGGATGCAACGAATTTTTTTGTCTACTTCATCATTATTTCTTAGATTTTTGTTCCAGACATTAATAATTGTTCATGTTCGTTGTATCGAAGCGAAAAGTACTAAAGTTTACCTCCATGAAGAAGAGAAGAAGAAAAACTTTAAGAAATTATTTTTTTTTATCACAATATTTTTATGTTCTTCATTAATGAAAAATTTAATATATGCATTAAAATCGGATATATTGTTATCTTAAAAATTGAACGAATATGAAGTATTTATAAAATTTATAATATTAATTATACCATATTCAATTATGAAATTATTTAATAATATTTTCGTGGGTCTGGGACCCTGGGTAGGTACAAAAATTCACGTTCGTCTTCCTAGACATAGTCAGTCAGAATAATGACTACTTTGATTCCCGCAATTTATGCACATCTAGAACGTAATTCGTATGTAAGTAATGCCTTGACGCTCTGCGCCACGTGGTTTCCGGAGTAAGAAGCTTTAACCCGTCAGGAGACGTGCTGCGGACACTTTAAGGCCTTACATACGTCCAGAATTTTCAAAAAATCGATTTTTTTTTACAGATTATTATTCTCTATAGTTTTAGGCGTATTTCTGTGTAAGTCGATTGTACAAATTCCCCATAGATCGAAAGTTATTATAGAAAACGTGACTGCCCAACGAGAGTCTGATGCGCGCAGGTAGATGTCTCGAGCGAAACGCACTTGAAACTTTAAATGCATTTTTCTCAAAACTACTTTTTCTGGCACGGTCTGCATGATAACTCATACAGTTTTTAATATTTTTTGATGCTTTTTTTTTTAAATATTCGAAATTGTTTTCTCTATAGTCTGTCGAGTTGGATTTTTGATGTTGTGATTAAAAAATTTTATAAACATAATTAAAGTGTGACATTTATGACACAAAATGCACACTTTTTTTTAAACTGCCGTAAATTGCCAAAATTTTTCGAATTTCAAAAATCCGGCTCGACAGACTATAATTACAACTTTATTTTACAAGAATTTTTTTACGTTTTGCAGATCCATCAGCATTTCAAGAAGAAATTATGCAGACCGTGGAGCAACTTTTTTTTCATAGTGCTTCGGGAAACGTGATTTATGTTGTAATTTTTGAAAAAAAAAAAAAATGAAATAAATTTTTTTATAAAGTTTAAATACTAATAAACAATGTGTAAAAATTATTTTTATTAATTTCTATTGCTATCTCTTCTAAAAACAGTTTTTCTTTTAGCGCGTTTTAGGCGCTGCTGGACGTATGTAAGGCGTTAAACATTGGGCGCGCGATGAGAGATTTTCTCGCATGTATAGCTTCAAGTGCTTAATTTGATAAAAACCATAAATACAACGATAATTGACACTAAAAACCAAAAAATAATCATTTAAAAAAATCAAAAACAAAAATTGAAAAACTTTTTCTAACTCTTCTGTCATACAGAAGAATAAATTTGGTGAAGATAGAACAAAATTTCAAATGCTTATGCCATTTGAAATTTTCGAGTAATCATAGTTTTAATATAAGTGTGAGAAAGTCTCATAGCGCGCCTGCTGGCGGGCTAACTTGAGTACTCGAATAAACGGACCCAAATAGCATTATCTATTTGATTTAGATACAGCTTTGTAGCTAAAATGAATAGAAATTTCGTTGATTGAGATTTAAAAAATTCGAAAAAACGATCCTAGTAGATCTGAATAAAACTTTTTCTGGGTGCAAGTTGTTTTTTTTCTTTTCATTACAACCTTTTTTTCGTTGTTGTAAATTCAAATTTTAAAAATTTATCACATTTGAAGCACGTTGCAAACATAAGATTCTGATTCACCAAATACAACGAATCTAAGATTACGGAATGTTGAGACTTCTGTTAGTGGAGTTGAACACGTGTATAGATGAATCTGCAAGGGTTAATCTAGGACGAGAACATTGACAGTGATAGTGTTGGTGATTTCTAGGTGTTTGGGGTCATTGAGCGCTGTAAGTTTACCAAGTCTGTATTTAAGTCTGTGTACCCGTGGATGTTTGTGTGAAAATGGCGTCGAGGAAGAAAGAGAAAGAGCAAAGCTTGAAGGAGAGAGTCACCCCCCGGAGTGCACTAGACTCGGGGTAATTACGAGAGCGAGGTTTCTGCCTTTTACAGTCTCACTCTCTCTCGCTCTTCCGTCTCTGCACCACGTGCGCTTCGCCGCCTACGCTGCAGATCTACGATCACGATGGATGGCTCCTGTGTGGAGGAATAGGAGTTACAGGCCGTGGAGGAGGGATTTAAAGAATGGCGAAGAGCGAGAGAGAGGGGGGGGGGAAGAGAGAGAGAGAGCAATTCGCAGAGGAGAAGATACAAAGAGAAGATCCGCAGAAAAAAATGGAGGATCTACAGAGAGACCAAGTCCACCGAAGACGGTTAAGAAAGAGAGAGAGAAAGAGAGAAGATTCACGAAATCGTGATAGAAGATTCAAAGAAAGCGACAAAGAAAGACACTTTAGAGAAGAGAGGGAGAGAGAGAAGATCGACAAAAGAGAGAGGAAGAGAATAGAATGGAAATTCACGACCGTGGCCGCGCGAGAAGGGTTTATTACAACTTCCGAGACGATGACGACGTGCCGCAAGTCTCCATAGCAAGCCATCTCGAAGAAGAGGCCAGCCAGAGTATAGAGAGTGCGAGGACCGTTTTCTCGTCGTCTTCTCATACCTCTCTCCCTCTCGTTCTCTTTATTTCTCTCTCGTCGTATCCTTCGAGTATTAGATCTATACGGCCTAGATTCAGTGTCCCCGTGGGTAATTACGAAAAGGGAGTTGTCTCTCCGTTCAACGGGTATTCCTCCGGGAGAGGAATGAATCGAATTCACTATATATACACGCAGATTCGCCTTCCTCACTCTTCTCTCGATATAACCATCGATATTCAAGTTCACAAACATCCCCCACTGAATATCTCTTTCACTCAATAGCTATTACGTAATCCCTTGTCTTCTTGGTTGATTTTTTGTTCATATAACAAGTAGCTGTCAATGTATTTTTTTTTTATTTTTCTTTTCATTTCTTTTTTAAACATAAACTCCCGCAACTGTCAATTCAGTCTGCTAGCGACTAATAATAGCAGAGACTCGCGACAATTAGCTGTTCATTTAAACGCGTTTCGAGTGACAATTGCGCGGAAGTCGTGACTAACATCCGAAAAAAAAGAAAAGAAAGTTATGAAACAAGACAAAAACTCTTCGTCATTTCTTTGCCACTCGTAGAGTAGAAACAAAAATACGAAAAACAAATCTACAAGTGAAACTCGTGGTTATGTATAACGCTTAAAAAAAAAGTGAGGATTCGTTAAGTCACGCGCGGAACGATTTGGCATGACCTAATTATACTTTAACGATCGCGAGACTCTGCACTGACGACAGGGGCTCAATTACTATATATACAAATATATGATGAGAAAGAAAAATGGATGAGGGGAAAGCAGAAGTAAAGACCATCTTGGAAAGTTGAAAGATACACTGAAAATGTAACGACGAAAATTTAATGCTAAAATTCATTCATTTGATGATAACTTGATGATGTAGGCGTGATTAATTTTGACAAGTGTAAAAATTATATTTATTTATAATAGTAAAGATTTTTCTAGTCAAAATCTACGAAACACAAATGCCACATGTAAATTTTACACTCTGTACAAAAATGTAATAAGAGAATTTTAATTGTGCAACACAATCAAATTATGACGCTGGATAAAAATCATATTGGAATTTGTATTAAAAACATTTTTTTTCCAACCATGAAATAAAAAACTGGACAAAAAAATTGTACTAAATTGTAAAATTGTAGTAAATTGTCAAGCATTTTTTTAAAGGTTCGAAATATTTGAAGAATTTCATGTTTTTTCATCGTTACTATAATTTCTCTGTAATATTCAAAATTGAAACAAAAAGGAAAGAAGAAAAAAAAACGCAGCACTAATAAAATGTTGAAGCGACGAAAGCGAGTGCAACGCTACCGGAAAGCGAGAAGACTTTTCTCATTCGATGGCTTTCGGGGAGAGGACATTTTCTGTTCGTTAAGATGAAATGAGCGAGTATCAAAGTCATAGTCATTTGGTCGTGAGAGTGGAACAAGATAGACGAAAAAAGAGTAACGAAAAAAAAAAAAAGAAACAGATACAAACCAAAGACCATTCGGTAAAATAAAACAAAGAAAAAAGGCATTCGAGTCACGAACTTAGCAGAGTTCCTCAACGAAGATCCCCTAAAGTTCCCTTCATACATACCGTGTGTAACACATACATAAGCTCCCTTCTGATTGTGCGTGTTTTCCAGTTCCTTGAATCATTACGGACGTAGCAAAACAGCGAAAGAGAAAATGAGGGTGGAGGGGGGAGAAAAAAGCAAAAAAAAACGCTCTCCCTCCTGTTCACAAGTAATCATTGGGTCGCAAGAGTATTTCCCATTGCTTTCGATCTTTGACGTGAGTGGTGTGTCAAAAAATAGATGGAAAGAGCATCAAAGAGGAGATAAAAAACAAAGTATCGCTCTAGGCCCTTCCTGTTTCTCTCTTATTCTATCCCTCTGGGGACAACAAACGCGCGATAATTTATTAGCCGTAAGTGAAGAAAAAGGGAATAACGAGAAGCGGTCCCAAGTGTCTTTGTGACGCCCTTACTTATATCCGTTCGCATGCATAGACAAAGCCGAGGAAAAACGATGGCACAAAAAACACCGAAAAAAAATCAAGAAAAATTTACGAATCTTTTCGCTTTTCCACATGGGTTTGAAACATAAAGAGTTTGAAAATCACGTTAAATATCTTTCGGGAGATGTTGCTCGTCGGCAGTGTCATCATATGTGGTCGAGAGGCGACTACGAAATTGAGTGAGATCGAAGCTAATACGATGAGCACGCAGCGAGAAGCGGCAACCAAAACAGTGGAAATAAATATAGAGTGTTATAGAGCGCGAACCCATTTTCCGCACGGGTGAGAAAGAGAGCATGGACTGTTTACAATTTCGAAGCTACCAAACGTGTTGAAGCGATGGAAAAAAAAAACCGAAAACTAGGAGAAAAAAGCAGAAAAAAAGTTTTGAGCTGCAGCCGAGTGGGAAAAGTTTCAGATCAAACGGAACGAGTTACGAACCAACTCTTGAGCAAAGTTATTTTCATTTGATTATTTTTTTTTCTTTCTCTTTTCAAGAGCATAGCGCCGAGTGGAAAAGGGTCATTGAGATACTCAAAAGACAGAGAGAGGAGAGAAAGAGAGAGAGTGCAAAAACAAATATACTCATGAAACATAAATTGTACCGACGTATCGAGTTTAAAGTCGTAAACGTAAACAGAAATGGGGAACAAACTCTTACTATGTCTGCTAATTGTGAATCTATATATTTGTTATAGAGTTTCGATACATGCATGTAATTGTACGCGCTTATTCAAGGCTGCGGTGCTGAAACCCAATGGCCTTATTTTGTGACCGATATTCCGCCATTTGTCCTTCAAGGCTCAAACAACTCGTGAATAAAATATTTTATGCAAACAGCAATCATGAGAATAACAAATGAGTCTTCGCAATTTCGTAATAACCGCAATTAAATTGAGGAAGAACCAAAAATACGCCAAAAGTAAGAAATGTTTCTATTGCATTCACAAAACAAATGACCAAATGCAAATTAAAAAATTTCTTCAATTAAGGGCTTACATACACCTAGAGAGATGAAAAAAAAACGATTTTTCAAAAATATTTTTATTCCATAGTGTTACCATTGATTCATGAATTATATAATAAAATATTTCCAGGAATCGCTTACATCTTGCAAGAGAAAAAAATTTCATGTCAATTTTGTAAGGTGCTTAAACCTTAAAAGGCCTTTTTCTCAAAGCGACGTTTTTGAAAACGGTAACCACTCTATATCTTTTAAACTAAAGGACCGATTTGGCTGAAAATTGATACAGCGCATCTTTACACAATTATCTAGTTTTTGTCGAGGGATTTTTTTTTTAACATTATTTTTTTTATAAGTAAAAGAAGGAAAAAAAGTTCGGCGAAATCCAGACTTCACTATTTAAGCCCCTGCCATTTTGCGAAAAACGAATTTAAAAAAATTGGTCCCAACAAAGATTAGTTTTTTGTTACCTTTAAGAAAAAAATGGTTTTATTTTTGGGTTGAAGGGTGCAGTCGGAATCGTGGTTACCGTGAATGGCTTCTTTGAAAAAACTGTTTACAGAAACTACAACCACAACTCGACTAATTTTTTATCAAACTTTCAAACTTCATTGACAACAATGTATCTTTTCGAATAAACAAAAAGTTGTTTCAACAGATACATTTTTTCTCTATAAAAAAATGATTGAAATTGACCCCTTTTTTAGCACATCCAGCTGTATGTAAGCCTTTAATACTTCATCCAATTTGAATGATTTCCATACAGGAATTTCAAAAGGTTTAATTCAATCAAATCTGGCAACCAGCTCATTAATCCTAAATTTTTCGATGAATTGAAAAAAAATTGAGAACATAACATCGAAACGTTAAAATGAGTTAAAATGAGAAAATGTAAAGAGATAACGAATTCAAAGTGTGAACGAGAATCTGCAAGGGGTCGTAAGTAATAAAAATAAAAAAAATAAAAAAACTCAAACAACGTTACAGTGCACTTCGAAGAGCAGGGAATGATGCAGAGAGTTTCGTCAGGAGGCGGTAACTTTTATTCCTCGCAGTTAGGCAAATAACCTATGCGAAACGAACGACAAACAATAATGAACAAGCTTCGTAAAAATAGTGCCTATATGCATACGGTACATGTGCAGTATTCCCGTGGAGTCTTTACACAAACATATACATATACAAGAAAAAAAAGTAATAAATACATGATAGAGTAGAAACTGTATAGAAATGTCATATAATGACCGAGTATAATTCCGTCTTTCCACGTTCTTTTTATTCCATTCCCTCATTCCATCCATGCGACAGTTGCTATTATATCGTTTTACTATTTTTTTCTTCTTTACTTCCACTCGAGCAATGGTTCTTTTTTATGAAAATGAATGCAAAAACTCGGAAACACCGGAGGCATAAAAAAATATACACATATCTAACATCCATTTAAATATGTACGTATCTGCTAAGAATTAAAAAAGTACACGGTGTAAATTGTCAGAGTACGACATACGATATATAGAAATCGATATGGAAATATATGTACCCATTTGTATATATACAAAAAATATCGTTGATACAAAGAGTCGGATTTTTCGGTCGGTCGAGTCGAGTCGAGGATTTTTCATTTTTAACCCTCTTGGAAGGGTCGTAGGAGGGGGTATGTACAAGATGCTTGATATCTTGACGTCAACATGTAAGAGGTTTTTTCCGCCAAGATGAGGAACGATAAATTCGAATTACGGTGAAGTCTCGTGAGGAAAACAGGAAAAGAGGAGAAGAGTCGAGAGGAAGGGTAAAAAGGGTGAGAGAAAGAGGTGGGAAAGAGGTGTCTTGTAGGAGTCGAGACGAGAGGAATAAAAAGTCAACGACGATTTTGCAGATTGCGAGAGAGATGTGCTTCGTTCGGTAGATATCTTGACGTCGAACCTACGAATGTTCTGCGTGTATATAAATGTATACCAGAGCTTTTCGACTCGCGTTTTCGCGGTGAGGAGAAAAAAGATCGATGATGCACGGGAGTTTCGATCAGTATTGGCACGTGAAAGCCACTCGCTGAAGCTTCTCTGTGTATATACAGAGTGATGCAAAAGTTGGATTCGAAATCCGGAGAGCTGGTAGATCGCGAAATTCTGAAGAGAAAAATCCTCGGCCACTTTTCTTCCCAATACACCGTTCATGAGATGTTTATTAACTACTGACAGCCAATCTCCCAGTACGAAGCGAAGCAAGAGCCCTGAGTGAGAGAAGCGCCCCCACTGATCAACGCACCGGATTGGCGATTATGGTAATTCTTCAACATTTCACTAACGGTGGAGTATCGGAGAAAAAAATGCTTAAGCTTGTGCTTTTCTCCCTAAAATGTTGCAATTTAACTTTCCTGTGAAACAAGTTCAGGACTTTTGGGACGTTCTGTATACATATGTAAAAGTATTGCCATATATATGTGGTTTTGTGTATGCCCACAGATTCCAGATATTTTGAGTACATATATGTACACAAGATATACGCTCGTAGGGTTGAGAGAAAATCTGTTCTGAATTATTCCGAGGATATTTCACGATTTCGTGAAGAGGAAGATTTGGCGTAACGAAAAATCGTCAATTTTTGACGGTAATGCTTTGTATACATACATAAATCTAGATTTATATGTATCTTAAGAGGGAAAGAGAGAGCAAGAGAGGGGAGAAGGAATGAATGCACAAAATGAATCAAGGATACCAAAAAAATGAAAAATATTCAATGCAATAAAAACGACTTCTTAATAGAATTTTCCAAATAGTATTTCAATTTACTCCTGTCACTTTATTCAACTTTCCAAACATGATGCGTAATTTTTGCCACCATCTTGTCTATACAACCATAAAAATTGGAATATTCATAAAATCCTATAATATAAATAACAAATTAACTTCCTCTACGAAGAAGCAAAACTACAAATTAACGTGAGACACAAGATCGTATCATTGCCCTTTCCCAGAAGTAAAATTTTCATAATTTCCTTTATCCTCCGTTCAAAAATCCGTAATAATCGCACAAATTTCAATATTCTCTCAATTTCATTGTTTCGAAAGTATTATTTATGATTTTACACGAGGTCACTGATGAATAATATTTAACCTATGAATATTTATCTCGAAACTATTAAAATAGACATACGCACTAAATATATTGTACGTGACACACATCAATCGATATATTTTTTTCCATACGTATTCATATATATGTACTAATCGTACGTCAGTACTCTATGATTATTGTTTCCATGCATTCACACATATAAGATACGTTGCAATCGCTTGAATCTCGAGTGTCTCTCGGTTGACTCATATGCCGAGGCAAGTGAGCGCAGGTGCATAATATATATATCTACATATATATTTTTCCTTTCTCAAGGCGATGAGAACATCGTGAGAGAAATTTGAGATATAATGTATGGCGCGCATTTATACGTGCATAGTTTTATGTAGTCGTGTGCGCCAAAGGTGGAGCATTGTTTCGTCAAACACGCGTCGTCAATTTCCCAGTCACAAGCTTATTTCTAATAAATTCAACGGTAGAGCTGAGCGATTGAAGGTGAATAGGAGGCTCAAAAGTGAATTTGCACACTCTCTATATATTTAATACGCGTCGTTGAGACTTTGCCGCATCTCTAGATATATTTATTGCACGTATTGAAACATTAGCGAGTTATTCATGAAGGTTCGTTTGACTGGCAAGCTCGTAAGAAGCACGCATCTTGCTGTACAGTTAGAGAATTATTTTTTTTCTGAGATAACTGTACACTTTATGTACTGAACACATACGGGTAATTGTGTGCGTGTATACGCTGAAAAGCAAAACACCGAAATCACTTGGCTGCGCAATCTCATAAAAACATAGAAATTATTTAAAACCTAATTTACGATCTTCACACTCACTGTGCTAATTGAAACTATTTAAATCGAATTAATCATTTATCAGTACGTGAAATTTCGTAATGTTAATGAGTAGAAATATTTACTGTGACGTTTTAGGTGAATATTTTTGTAGCAAATTTTGAATTTATTAATTGTAATAATTGATATAATTAACAGTAATAACTAATTAAGTAATTCATTACGATAAAATTGTAAACTTATCGTTACTAAATAATTCTTAGTTATAAACAGAAAATCTTTTGCTATTTTACAGTGAAAATTGAAAACTGGTCAGAATTAATTTTCTCAAAGTTGACCAAAAAAACAAAATTGGCCATTTTGGCTAATTTTAACAATTTATAAAGAAGAGTACATGTGTCTATCATCCGATAAATCTGATTCAATGTGACTTCATAGTGCCTTATGACGTGTCAAATTGAACGATATCGCGTTTCGATAATCTCGCCAGTTGATAAATTTATCCGCGTCGTCGAGGAGAGATTCTCGTGAATATGTTGAAACTCGAGCTATCAATGAAGGCGTGTGAACGAAGGTGCGTGCAGATAAAATCATAAGCAGACGAAATATTGAGAATCTTTTTCTGTTTCATAATACAAAAGAATAATTAAATAATGTAATTAATCTAAAAAAAGGAGTTTAACAAAAAAATTAACACGTTTTATTTTAAGGGGCTATATCTAGTTGTTTGGGTAAGAAAAAATGGAGAAAATCTTTGTTTCACACTTTCTCAAAGTACATCATCTTAAGAACGTTTTCCCAAAATATTATAAGGATCTGAGCACTAGAACGAATATATTTACGCGCGCTACCTAATAGTGCGAGTCTCCGAGCGCAGCGATTGACGACTTTAAACGCGATTATCTCGGAATCATATTTTTTAAAAAGTGCGGTTGCGGTGAGCACGATTTCTCGAAAGCAATTTAACCAATCGATTTGAATCTTTCTCGAGCTTGTTTCTAATTACAATGGCTTGTTCGTGAAAGAAGGTATTTTCGTTTGGACCAAAATTTATATTTTTTTGGGTCAAAAAATCTCATTTCTGGAACCTCAAAAATCGAACTTTTCGAAAAAATCGGTTTTTTTTTTAAATCAAAATTTCGCTAAATCCTTCAGTCACGAAGAGCGTATAGTATTATACTAACGAAATCTTTTTGGTTTTATGATTTCAGATGAGCCGTTCCAGAGATATCATGCTCACCACGAGTGATGTTCAAACAAAAGGTGTTTTAGGACAACAGCCATATTTGCCCCAGTAGTAAATTTTTTTTTATAAAAAAATGTATATAAGTACCTCAAAATATGTAGTAATTGATACTGTATAGTGTATTTTAATAAAATGACGTTAACATGGCTAAAAAAAATCATGAAAATCCCTTAACTTTCCCCAGCACAACTAGATATAACCCGTTAATATAAAATCCGCCTCTTAATGTTCATTAAACTTTGTTGTTTTTGTGAGTCCAAGCAGCACATTTTTTTCTTTTCAAATCAATGATGTGAAAAATAATAAATTAATCAAAAAACAGAACATTTCATTAATTAAAAGACAAAAATTAAAATGTTAATAATAATAATAGTTGTAGCAGTCGAATGGCCTATTTAAATTAATACGAATCGATATTATTCTCGCGAAAGACAGCGGTTCTGAGGCGACAATTCATATAAATATATAAATATGTTTAAATGCATGGAAGGAAGTGTACTACAGGTCTGCCCCGGGGTTGTTTGTGGGCAAGTTCGAGTGGCGTTACGATCGAAACGGTTATAGGCAACCCGGATGGACTATAAGCTCGGTGAAATCGCGCTCGCCCGAGGCAAAAGTTGTAACACATTTTCCATAAGCGCACATATGTACACACTCCGAGAAAAATAAAAAGAAAAAATGCGGAGGAAGAAGAAGAAGGAGGAGGAGGAGGAGGAGGCGCTTTAAGAGCGATAACGTTCTTGTAAATTGACCGGAGTCCTCCTAGTTCGACAAGATAAAATACATTATCCGTGTATCATCTATAAATCTGTAAAAGAAAAAGTTTGTCCGATTGTTTTATTGCTTACAACTCGAGAATACGTAACTGAATAGATTTCAATAAATCTTTCACACGGACGGAAAGCTTATAAACCAGCACGGTAGGATCACTATAACCCAATTTTGTTCAAATATTGAAATATTTTGTTGAACGTATTCAATAAAATTATTTCGTCCAGGCAACAAAATTTTTGTCGTTTCAATAAAGTTTCTTTTCAGTGTAACGAAGTTTTGTTGTAACATTTGAAATTTTGTTGCCTGGACGAAATAATTTTGTTGAATACGTCCAATAAAATATTTCAACAAAATTCGGTTTTCAGTGATTCGGGCTATATAGCCCAAATCAAATGAGCACCCGATGAAGTCTCAACTCGAAATAGAAGAACAGCTATTTTCATGAAGTGGCCAAAATGTCGAAAATTTTTAATTTTCAATAGTTTTTTAGCGGTCTATTTCAATGACCAACCCGATTAATTATGAAATTAGATAATTAGATGATTTTTTGGATTTTTTTTATTGTGAAAAAAAAAAACGGAAATTTCCGCAAATCTGACAATAATTTATTCATATTTTCATACATCTCTGGTAATTTTTTCAAGTTATTTTATGCATTAATTAAGGTGTAATCCGCTGTGTCCCTTTGCGTGTTCTCATCGTCATTATCGATTTGCGGGAATTGTGCAGCTCGCAATTCGCATTTGAAATAGTCCAACAAATTTTTATACATTCTTGAGATGTTTTTTAAGAACATGAACCTAAATTTTGAAAAAAAAATCGAGAATTGAATGTTGGAACGGGTTTGAAAAAAATGATCGTTTTTTAGCATTTTTTTCTCCGGCATTTTGCAATAATAAAAATGTTTTAAACAATCTAATCTTTCCAAATTTAGGTTCATGTTTTAATAAATTATATTATGTAAACGTATTATTTATGTAAAATTATAAATGTAAAACGTATTATTTATGTAAAATTATAAATGTAAAACAAATTTCAAGATGATCTATCAATTAGTTTTTGATTTATGATTCCCGCAAATTGAAAAAATATCGTTTCGAGAAAAACACGTTTAAAGTTTGAGCACGCTTGGCAGTTGAGCGGAGAGTCTTTATCATTTATATAGATACCGTTAGAAGGAATCCGAATATCGTTTTGAAATTTTCAGGGTGTATTCTTAAGATATTTTGCGAACGATTTATGAAATTAAAAAAGAAAATTGATTTCTTAAAGCATCTAAAATGGTTGCTCGCTTTAATGAATAAACGCTAACTTTAAATATAAAAAAAAAAATTTAATAATTTCAACGTCAATTAAATTGAGTGAAATGTTTATTAAAAAAAAAAAATACTCATTTTAATTATTTATTATTGCTGTCAACAAGAAAATTCTAAAAGTAGTTTTGATGGAGGTATAAATATATTTTTCATTCACATCGTTGCTGAGGCAGTAAAATTTTTTTTTTTTTCATCGCGAATATTGTATGGAAGTGAAATACTCGAGAACGCAAAGCTAGAAGGCCAAAGTTTGTGAAACAACGCTGGACAGGAGTCCCGTGAGAGAGGATGAAGCCCGGGGGCGTAAAACACCCCCTGATGTGTGTACGAGGATTTCGAACCTTGATCTTTGCCTCATGCCTCCCTCCCCTCCCCCCTTCGCCCCATACCGTTGAGGGTTGTAGGGAGATAACCGAGAAACACTAAGGAAAAGAAAAACAGAGGGGAAAAAAGAGTGTGAAAGAGAGAGAGAGAAACAAAGACAAAGACCTGTAGCTCATAGAGAGAAAAAAGGACGCGATTTTCGCATTATCTCTTGTGACCGAATGCTCATTAAAATTTCAGATCCTTTCGATATTCCGAAAATCTATTTTCAACCACGTGTTTTCCTCATCCTTTCGTTTTTCTCGCGTTTTCAATTCTTCTTTTTTTGTGCAATTGTTTCTTTGAATATTTCTATGGAATATTCCAATTGCTATCGCATTCTGATTTATTATTCCAAGTATTATATTTTTTTATATCAAGTTTTGTTGAATCATGTCTGGATTCTACAACGGTGAAGTTATTATTCTTGGGATCGAACAAAATTATTGTAGCTTTTCACTCGAGCTCAACATTAATTTACAACTTAATTTTAAGACAATTTCAATCAGATTTCAGTCGGGACTCAAAAACTCGATCGGTAAACCATATTTGTAATTTTGATATCGAAGAAACTAATTAAAAAAAAAACTAAATAAATGATTCAAAACACATAAAATTTAGCATAATTCTTACTGCCTTGGACTTTGCCTCTGGTAGTAAAAGACTTCTCATTTATTTGTTGGCAGAGTCCAGAAAAAGCGAGATTTTCAGATAGATGAGAGAATGGTGGAAAAGTAACGTCGAAAGTTGAAGTCTGCCGGGGTAATCTCGTAATTTGAAAGAGCTTACAAAAGCAAGGCGAAAAAGAATAAGAGGGAGAGAGAAAGGGTCGACGATCATCACACGAGATGGGTCTGATGGTTGCCGTCTAAGAGACCGAGGCACAACCTGTTTAGAGGTAATAAAAGAAACAAAAAAAAAAGAATAGAGAATACAGCCTAAAAAGTCAAAGAAAGAGAAGGAGTACAGAAGAAAAAAAACTAGTCAAGCCACGACGTGGGGCGTGCTCGATACATGGAACAATGCAGGATGATCGGAGGCACCTGCACAACACAAATGCGCACACATGCCCTCACATAAACACACCTGTAACCCTCGTCTAGCGTTATTTTTCCTTTTACCTGTCTCTAAATTTTCCATCTTCGTTTTTTCCTTCTCTCTCTCTCTCTCTCTCTCTCTCTCTCTCTCTCTCTCTCTCTCTCTCTCTCTCTCTCTCTCTCTCTCTTATTCATAGTCTCCTTTTCTAGAGGAATCCCTTAAGCCTCTTTTCTACCTGGATCCTCTGACTTTCCTTCTCCTCTCCGCGAGAACGAAGCTAACACGATAGAAACGACTCTCGACTCACGACCCTGACCACCGACTGGAATATCACACGAATTTTTCTCTCGGGACCCTCACATAAGAAGCTCGTGCGACGAAGAGTTTTGTATAAAGAAAAATGAACGCGAAGGTGGAAGAAGGGGGTTAAAGGGTAAGGTAGGGAAAGCAGAAGAGATATAATAAACGTCAGCAAAGATTATGGAGAATCACCATGAAAATGATCGATCATCCATTCCCAAAAATTATCGCTTTTGAATACGAAACTAAGATTTATTTTCAACGTGAAGAAAACCAATGAGTTTTCAAAGCGTATAAAAGAAATAGAAAGAAAAATTAACAAGCCGTAAATAAACGAGAATAAAAATAGTTGAATACTGTGTGGATCGATCAACCAATTGAATCAATGAAAATTCCATTTTCAGCTTCTTGGTAAATTAAAATGGAAGGAGAGAAAATTCTTTAAAAAAATTGGCATCAACACCTAAAAAATTGGAATCAAAATGCGAACAAACCAAAGGCAAAGGAAAAAATTGTCGAGTAAAAAACAGTATATGGTCGGTTTTAAGATGATCTTTCGTGTGATAACTCGACCTTGCTCAAACAAACCGTTTTCAGACCCAGAAAATCCAATTTCAAAGAACACTGCTAAAAGTATAAAAGTATCAAGAAAACTACCTCGAAAAAATCACCCTTTTTCCCCCTCGCAACAACACTAAAATTGGGTCAAATAAAAGTCAGCCCTTTCGAGACCTTAATTAGCCGTATGGATTTTTGTAAAAAAAAAAAAAAAGGCTGTGTGTCGCCCACGTATAATTACGAAGGTAATATAATTTTTTTACTTGAATTTGGTACAATAGGTATGAAGCAAAACGACGCAGGTGGTACGGTAGGGTTCTCGTGTGTCACGAGGGCTAAAGAGACGGTCGGAAGGCTGCGACCTCCCATACTCACACATACATACATAAACCAATGCACACAGAGGGCTCTGAGAGATTCTGTTATATGCAGTAAGTATTAAATCGATCGTAAAGAGAAGGGAAGAGGAGAAGGAGAGAAGGAGATGAGGAGGAGGAGGATTGAAGGGAAAAGGGAGAGAGAAGGAGGTTGGATTCTGTACAGACTGGAAGGGGATCTGTATCTGCAAGGTATAGACGGCTCTTGCACACGCAGTTATTACATATGTCAGAATAGAATATGCATAGACGACGACGCAAGTCAATATACAGATATGTATATATGTACAGTGAGTCTTTTGAATGGAGAGCTGCTTGTGTCGCGTCCCTTCTCAGTCGTTCTCGTCTTGCAATTAGGTCGAGGCATTGGTACGAGACGCGTGTATATACAAACGTCTCGCACGGTGTTCATATATCACACTTGGTGAGGGCAGGGAAACGAGATGAACAGGGACGGAAACGGGGAGAGGGAGAGGGAGAGAGAGAGAAAGAGAGAGAGAGAGAGGGAGGGAGGGAGGGGGGGGGGGCAGAGTGTTAGCATATTCGACGTTAAACACCGCTTTTTCAACGCCGATGAGAGGCGACTCCGAGAGCCATGGCGGCACAAATAATTAGCCATGCCTGCTGAGAACCTCGTATTACGACACATGCCTCTCGTAACAACTAACAAACGTAAAGAAGAAAAAGAGACGCGAAAAGAGGAGAAAGGAGTAGAGTGTGAAAATAAAGAGGGGTCAAACATAAATACAAGTTAGAGTTGAAGAAGAATTATGAAAATAACGGGTAGAAAAATTGAATAAGTACTGGCGGAAGTTGACGTAGGAGAAAAAGAACAAAAATACGAAAATTATTGGTAAAAAAAGGGTGAATAGAAATTTGAATTAAAGTGAATAAAAGAAAAAAAGGAGAATATGAAAATTTGGGGTGGAAAAAAAGAATAAGTAGAAGTTGATTCAGCAGAAGAAGAATAAAACGCCGAAAGTTACGGACGAAAGAAATAATGAGTGGATGTTGAAGCATATAAAGAGGAAGGTGGAGAAGCATGCAAATATACGAGGTCGATAAAGATAGGGAAAAAGAAGAAGAACGAAAAGGAGAAGAATCCAAAAATGAGGGATAGAAAACTACAAGAAGTGGAAGGGAAGGGAGAATGAAAGAGAAAGAATATAAAAATAAGACGTAGTTGCGGTTGACTTGGGTAAACCTACTCAAAGTATTCACGGTTGTTTACTAACCCAGAGACGCTATTTGCGCCACGTGCTCAGGGTGTAGCATTTCAGATGGTACAGGGCCAAAAATCCGCAACAGACAATTCCTTCTCGTCGCCGCGCCCGACCTCGGTGGCAGCAACGTTTTCGTTTTGTTTTACGTTTTTCTCTCTTGGTTGCTCAATTCCCCGGTCCCCGAAAAATCTTTCGTCAACCTCTTCGCGCTGGTTGTCGAAAATATTTGTTCTACTGAGTTCAGGAAGTTTTTATTTTTCTGCTGGTTTGGTAGATCCATAAAATTTTCCTCCTTTCACCTCTTTTGTTTTTTTCTCTTTTCTCCTGTTCCTCTTTTTCTCTTCTTTTATCCGTGACTCCGGTACTTAAAATCCGCGAGACTTTGGATTCGTCTCAAAGATCCAGTCAAATCCTACTCTATAGAAATCGTGAATCCTCGAGAGAGGCTTATCCTCGGGAAATACTATATGCGACAGTCAGGATCGAGACTGTATATTCGAATAATCCCTACATATAGAAAAAAAGAACGCGCCTATACGAGAAAGTTTGTACTTTGTAAAACATTCGCGAACTTTTTTTCACTCCGTCGTATCGATATATCGCACATATATATGGTGATGGCAATTCGGAAATGGAGGTCAAAAGAGGAAAGGAATAAGAAAGGGTTAAGAGAAAAAAGAAGATACAAGAAATAGAGAGAAAAAAAGCACGTAAGAAGAAGAGAAAAAAAAGAAGGCGAAACGAAGGAGGAAGGCTTCTTCGAGTCGATGATCGGTCCCGGTAGAGGCCGAGGTCTACGACCGCAGGCACTCCCCCTTTTCTCTCTCTTTCTCTCTTTCTCTCCTTTTCCCATCTTTCTTTCGTGCTACAGTGGCTCCAGTAAATTCCCTTTCTCCCCGTTCCGTGCCTCAGACCTGAAAAAATTCGTAGGTATGCACCCGGAAAAGTCCACCGAAAAAAGATCGAGACAAAAAGAGAGAAAAAGGGACGAAAAAATCGAGTGCGAGAGAGAGAGAGAGAGAGAGAACTGAAAAAGACAGAGATAAAGGGATAAAAGTCTCGAAAAGTTGATGGGTAAAAGCGATTTCTGGTGCTTAGTTATCTCGTCCTTCCCACTGAGCAGCCACGAAGCATGATGACGGTGGAAAAAAAATGTAAAAAAGGTACCTGACAGCCTCGAAGGTGTATAACGGCGCCGTCCCTTTCTTACAGCCACCTGTCCTACATTATCCCTTCGAAAATCCCTTCGAAGCCCATGGGCCACCACAATGTGTCCCAATTATGTATATCCATAGAATTACGGGAACGAGAGGAGAGGAGAGGATCCAGCTCCGGAAAAACTATTATGCATTCTTATGTGGTCAGAGTCAAAATCACGCTAAACCCAAAGCAACAACGACGACTTAAGCTGAAATAGTGTTGACCCTCTTCTAGATAATTCCTTCGTTTATCTCCAAACTTTTTGATTAATGATCCTTCCTCAAAAATTGTCCATCACGCTCTGCATTTTTATTACATTCACTTGAAGCTTGAATTTTATTATCAATAAAATTAATTTTAAAAAATCTCATCGTAAGAGCTACACAAACTTAAATAAAAACCACAAAAACAACTTCCCTCATCTCTTTGAAAGTTAACCCACTTTAACCACCATCGAGGACAACTTACATCTCCTCCAATTACTAATGAAAATCTTCAAAACTATAACAATGAAAATAAAATAATACGACAGCAATAATATCGAAATGCAATTTCCCAATTATTTTTCCGCTTAAGCTTACAGGTCCTTAAGAAAGGAAAAAAAAATTCAAATAATTTTATTACATATTATTTAGTTTCGAAAAATTTTCTTAGCCTAAATCCGCGAATAAAAGATTGGGCAACATTAAAAAGAAAAAAAAAACAAATACATCGATAAATAATTTCGAGCATTAAATTCATAGAAAAACAAAAAATGTAATGGATTTAAAAGAAAACACATGAAAAAACAATCAAATATCTAAACAGCCAAGGCGAACTAATTTTCCATTTCCATTGTGTTCGTAAGAACGTGTGAACAGACACCTGAGGCTTTTACGAAAATGTTCAAAGGTCATTTTTTTGTTCTCTGTGTCCCTTTCGTTTTTCATCGAGGTTGGCAAGTTAATTAGCTTTTTTTCTCTATGGAGAGAAAGAGGTGTGGAATTCTTCTCACACACGGCCGAAATGAATTCCATGGATTCTACGTCAGGTGTAATATGTATAGACATATATCTAATATAGAAGGAAATAGAAACGTTCGGGATATTTCAGGATGAGAGATTAAATGGGTTTTAGTAATACGGGCGGTGAATATCGATAGATATTCTCAATTCAATGGATTGAGAGCGTCGATATTTTATTTCGTTTCTTACTGATCGACAGAACGAAAAGCGAGGCGAAAAAAAATACAAGAAATAGACATATATATGTATATTGTGTATATGTATAAAAATGAGAAAGAAGACACTCACGATGCAAAGAAAAGGAACGCATCAGAGAGAGAGAGGAGAGAGGAGAGAAGAGAGGGAGAGTGAGAGGGGGTGAGGGAGGGAGGGAGGGGGGAGGGAGGGATTCGTTGTTGGCTTAACGTACTACAAAAGAAGAGGTCAACGACCGTTGGTTGAGCCGTGGCGGCCTATTCCGGTTCCTTTCTCTTCAAGGCTTACGGCAAGTCGTTACGGCAATGAATACGATGCGGTACACACCGATACGTTTATAAATACATATATATACCCTGTAAATAACAATGCCCATAGAGCCGAGTAAAAATCATTCGTCAGCTATAACCCAAAGTGTCTAAAAAGTATACATTGTATATATTTTTTATTTACTACGTATATATGTGAATGTCGATGACTGAAAATTTATCTAAATTATTATTAATGCAATTTCGTCAAATTCTTCGGGTTTTCAGTCATTAATATTATACTTTTTCACGAATTTTGATTTATCGAGGAATCAAATAACAATTGGATTTTTTATTGGGCTTATTTATGATTAATTTTGTATCATTTATTGCTCGTTACTTGATGCTCATCATTTTTGTCATAATTTGCACATTCTTTTTTTCGGTTTACATTGAAGAGTAACAAGTTGACATCACACCTCTAACATATGTGAATCTAGATATATATATATATATATATATATATATATATATATATATATAATTTTTCGAGGGTTATAGGCACTTTAAGCGCAATTTCCATCCACAGGCGAGAGACGATGGTCGTCATACTATCCAACTTTATACATTTATGTACTTTTGCGATAGAAAAGCGAGTTATTTTCTCGTCAATCACGGAAGGAAAATCTAGGCTGCGAGTTTAAGTACCGTCAGATTACTCAGGAATGCGGCGGATTCTGAATTTTATTAACATTTTTTTTCTTTAAGGAGGTTATATCGTTTCTCATGTAAAAATTATTTTCCAACTTTACACAATAAAATGTTGTAAACAGAAAGCTTAATACGGTATTAAACTTCTGGCGGAATATGCCAATGATTAATCGTCTCAAAATTCAGATATTTATTGCTGAAGTTCACAATTTTTTGAAAGCTTCCATAAGAGCTCATGTTAAACTTGTCATTTTCAACAATGAATATCTCGATTACTAGGCGGTGAAACCTCTCTAAATTCTTCACACATAATTAAATGCTGTTCAAGAAGATTCGCGCCAAATTTCAATACATTAACTTGGAATAATCAAATGTAATGTATTTTTCGTATGATGTCATATAAATATCGATACAACTTCCTTAAAGAATAAAAGATTTGATTACAAAGAAAAAAACAGTCTTTTTTGTCTCGTAAAAACTTTAAATATGCAAAAAATTTCTCGTCTTATTAAAATGGCCACGTTTTTTTTCGTTTTAGGCAAGGGGTCAAAATCGCAAGTGTTTTCGATCAAATTTATTAAAAAATCGATCCAATTAATCAAAATCCGTCGAGATAATGGCCCAACGTAATATTAGGCAACGTAAACTCTTGTAAATGTGCACATGTCGCCTTTGCACCCATGAACGAGAAATTACGAGGAAAAAAAAACAAAAGGAAAAAAAGAAACAACAGAAGAATAGAGAAAAATTGCCCTTGTTCTTCGGCTTGCGTCTATAATAATAGCATAGCCATAATATTATTTTTTTCTTTTTATGACAAAACAGTGTTCACCGTTGGCTGGTCGAAATCGCGAAATACTGTTATAGCTATTGTTATCATTATTATTAAAATTATTAGGATTCAGATGATAATTATTGTTATTATTATTAAGACTACGTGCTTGTACTTTTGAAGAAAACATCGGCGACTGTTGGAGCGCAACAAAACTGGCATGGAAGCACGAGATGCCCTGAATTCATTGGGAAAAAACTGGGCCGAGAAAAAAAATTATTATCATCGATATAGTTACGGATTGAATGATTATTTTTATGAAAAATATTGCGATTTATATTATCGTTATTAATATTGTGGCTGCGTGCTTATAATTCTAAGGTGAAAATCGCTTGCTTGATGGAGAGAAATGGAAAATGGCGGGAAAGCACGAAATGCACGAAAGCACGAATTCTGTTAGCAAAATCCGAGGCCACCAAACAAAGAGGCCATTGCCGGAGGGAGGCCGGTAAGAAAAGAGAACGAGAGAAGAGAGGAGAGACGAAGAAATGAAAAAGGAAAAGCAAGAGGTTTTCCACGAGCGAGCGCGTGAATATCGTTGTCTACATCGTGAGAGTTATAACGGTTAATGGATTATCGATCTGCAACCAGAGTGTGTTACGCTCCACTGCCGGTGTTCTATATTCCTTGTGTATATTTTAATTTTTTCTCTCTTTCTCTGTTCATTCTTTTTTTGTTTTCCATCATCTAAACGGATAAAACTCGTTACTCAATCGAGTCACGTGAGAAATATCATGAAGTACATTATTATTACCGATTCATCCTCGAAAAATCGTTTTTTCCGATTTTTTTCACTGGAAAGTATTTCACTATTTTTATTTATATATAAACTTCATTCCTGATCAGTAATTATTATTATTTTTCACTTGTTTACTTCAATTTATTTAAATTAATTATTTTTCGTTCATTTTTTTATTCTTTGTTTACTCAATTATTTTCATTACACGCAAGTTCGATTTTATTGACGAGTTGGCCGCCAAGTTGGAAAGTAAGAAAATTCTATAAATACCAAAAAAAATGATTTCCTTTAGTTTCTCTTGTTTTTTTTTTTTTTTTTTTTTCATTTTTCTATTTTTTTTTATCCGTTGCTCAATTATATACTTCGCGAGGTATGAAAAGGTCGCCAAGTATGCGTTGACAATAATCGTGAAGAAAAATTCTTCAGGCTATTACGTCAAGCGTTGACGCTGAGAATCATGATTCAAGGTGAATTTTAATCGACAGAATAAAATAAGTAGAAAAAAAGAACAAACACCGGGAGTCGTATGTGGATTCATACGAAGACACGATCGTTGTAATGCACGAGAGGAAATAATGAAGGACGCGGAGGAGTTGGTGTAAACGTGACCTTAATTATTGATCGTTCAGTTAAGTCAACAGGTTCGAGTCAAAACGGCTTCATTCACGGATTGAGTGATACAAATTCTTAAACATTCAATCGAAATAATTTTGTCATTTTTCGGATACGTGAACTCCATTTTTCCAATAATCGAGATCGAACTTTGTCATAATTATGAAAAAAATTGAATGCCATTATAATACCAAAAAAATGCAAGGGAATTTTCTCGATTAAATTTTTTTTTTTAATCACTCAATTCAAGCTTTTTTTATTCGAAGCTGGCGATTTGACCAAACGATCAATAAACAATAATGACGGTACCTTGATGAAGAAAAAAATAACGTTTTGAGTTTCTTTGAAAAAATCGATTTTTCAAATAATTCAATTCAAGTTTTCTGATCATTCGATTTGAGATATATTTGATTACTAATAAATATTCGTTAATTAACAAAAAACTGTTCTCGTCTTCACCAACTTAATTTGAAGAGTGTCGATAATGCGATTATCGCGTGTAACAGTAGAAAGAACATCGGCCCAAAAAGGAGAGGGATTATCCAAAAGTAGCCATTCATTTCCTACGGAAAAGTTTAACGAGGCTATGTAAAAACAGGTAATTAGGGATTAGCGTGATATCGTATTCTCTCAATTCTTGGATCTGTGTAAAAGAGAACGAGAGAGAGAGAGAGAGAGAGAGAGAGAGAGAGAGAGAGAGGGAGAAAATAAGGAAGGTGTGAATAAAAGAAAAATTCGACACATAAATCCAAAAACAAGACACCAATACATCAAATCATTTTTTCCAAAAAAATATTGTCCACTCTTAATCATTGCTCAATCAGCGATTGTTTTCCAACCAATTGTCAAATTAATATGAACAATATGAGGAAACAGTAAGTAAAAAAAAAACAAAAAAAAACAAAAAACAAGTTCCTAAACTCCAAATTATCCTAATAAATTAATTACTCAATTACTTCAGTTATGAATAAACGAAAATCCTCTCAATCTCAAGTTGGAATATAACGACTCTGCGAGACGAAGACATAGAAAATAGTAGATGGATGAAAGGTTCGTTGATTCAACGAAAGTCAATTATTCACCAGCAATTAAGGCTCGTTGGCTCGTTCTTAATTACTGTCATCTTGCACGTAATCTTTATATCTTTCGTCTTTGAATTGTAATAGTCGCTGTTCGTCTTCTCTCTGTCCCTATTCGTTCCATCAAGATAAACTGTTTTTTGTCCTAAAATGTCAAATGTTTGTGACTGAAATAAAAAGAGAGAGAGAGAGAGGAATTTGTAAGTAGAATCAACGAAAAAAAAGACTAAAAAATAGTGCAATGTTGAGAATTAGCCGAATAGCTGGTCCATTTACTGAAAATTAGGCTTCGAAGCAATACGCATATATATACATACACGTACAATACTATAAGTGAACGTCTTGCGAACCAAAAGAGGAGGAAAGTAATTTCGACGTAATTTGCTTACCCGTTTAAAGACGAGGAGTCTGGGGGCAAAAAGGAGAGAAGAACGGAAGGAGTTGTACGTGAGAGACGGGACCTAAATAGGAGGTAAGAAAAGGACAAAATAAAAGGGGTTATAACGTGGGGGAGGGGGGGGATGTTAAATAAAGTGAGAAGAAACGAAACGAGTTTCGTAGTGGAGAAAATGGGGGTAAAGTGGGGGGTAATACCGATAATGGGGATTGCCCAGGCTCGATTGGCCAACCGGAAGTGAACCAAGAGCGAAAACACGAGACAGATGACAAAATGAAGAAGAAAAAGGACAAAGAGTGAGAAAGAGTGAGAGGACGAAGAGGAAGAAAAAAGTAGAAAAAAAGTAAAGAAACGTAAGAAGGAAAAAACCTTTGTCGATACTATCGAGCAAATTAAATTGCACGTTATTTGCTGGGGAAACGACGACGACAACATCGAAGACGATTACGAGTGCTTGAATCTCGAGAACACTAAAATTATTGCGAGAGAAATGTGCTCTACAGTAAGAGAGACAAAAACAAGAGAGAGGAAAAGAGAAAAAAGAAAAAAAATGAAAAAAATAAATAAAAGCGGATTGAACAATTAAAAAAAAAATCAAAAGTTTCGAAAGGATCAAAACAGAAAGTTTGCACAGTCGAGATGAATCTAGGTTTGCTTGAGAACGGACAAAAGTTGAACATCGCAGTCGAAATGAAGAATGAAAATATTTTTAATTAAGCTCATTATTGAAACAACATGGACGACTTCATTCTTGGGAATGATGGGAAGAATTTCTTTCATTTATTGGCCTACAATGAACTCAATTTTTTTTACAAGTGTTTAATAATAACAATAATAATAATACAAATATTAACGAATAATAATTATTATCATCATTTTTTATACTTTGGTAATTTTTTTTCTGGGGATATTCCAAAGTATCAGGAATCTCTATACACAATTTGTTCGGAATTTTTTAAACGGATTGATAAAGATTGACAAAATAAATACCAAAAATGGACCTATGAAATTTGGTTTTGATTTTTTTTATATCCATGCAACGATCGTGGGCGTTCGAGAAGGGTCGCAAACTTTTAAACTAATTGATTCTCTTCCGCTGTCACTTCACCCGCTCACTTCTGATGGTCCAAGGTATTAAAAGTCGTAGCCACGAGGCTTCTCGACCTAACTGCGTTACCAGCCGACATTTTAATTGTATTAATTATAAGCGCCTGTGTCCTTCGCAGTTTAATGCTCCTTCCATAATGCAGAAGAGAGAAAAAGAGAAAGAGGGAATCATAAGGGAAACGATAAAGGGACAAAGAAAAAGAGCGAGAGGACAGGAAAAGAAGATAACGAGATAGAAACCGGCGATATGACGTCAGAGGGAAATCAGAAAGGCCTTGGTCTCGACCGCCACGACTTCTTACAGCAAAGAGAATTTAACGAGAGGGATGCTCTTCTTTTCCGTCGATCCCTTTCGACCCCGCATTAGCTTTCCCTTAAAACGGCCTTCATAACTCGTCTGACATATTTTAATTATAAATCCTCTTTTCTTTTTTTTTGCAGATTCGATTCTCTTCACTTTGACGAGAAAAAAGCGGGCAGTTCATTTGACTTAAAATTTTCAAATCGTTAAATAACGATTAAAAGAGGCGTGAAATTCTCAGTTTCGAGATAAAATAGTCGTGATTGGATACATTTTAATTATTGATTGACAAATTAAAAGAAAAAATTTTTAATCTAGAGAGAGAAAACAATAATTATGCCACTGAGAAAAAAAATTTGTCGAATCAACAAATTTCATTGTGTTCGCCGCAATGTTGTTAATTCAATAGAGATATTGTCGTGGTGGCCGCATATGTATTGCAGCCAGCAATTTAAGTGGTTGGACCAATCAAATCGGTTTGTTGTATATATTTAGATTCACGAACATGCTTCGATGTCGTCGTAACTAAATAGCATTGTCGAAAGAACTAAATCGATGGTTAAGGGGCCAGTCCACTTTAGAGCCACGAAAAAAAGGCTATTTCCGCGATTTTTTTTGAGGATTTTATGATAGATATGAATATAAAAGTTCTTGGGATTGATAAATAAAGTCTTGAAATACATAAAAAAAAAAAAATTTTAATTCATTTTTATTCATTTTTAAGTACAAAAACTATAGTTTAACGTAACGCCTCAAAAATAGGTGGGCTAGGTAGCTCCATCACAACTCGGCAACGGCTTGTTTGAAACAAAAAAATCAAAGTCCATTAGATTCAGTATGGCACCCGCTACAAAATGACCCTTGGATATAAAGTTTTATCGAAAAATAAAAAAATAGCAGATGAAAAACGAAAAAAGTAAAAAAAAACGCGTTTTTTCGGAGTTTTTCACAAAAAAAAGAGTAAAAATCAAAATTTTAAAACCATCGAGGGTCATCTTGTTGCGAATCATGTTTACAATATGTGGTTCAAATTTCAAGAGAATCGGTTTATTAGTTTTCGAGATACGATGGAACTAGATTTTGAAAACGTTGTTTCGAGAACAACGCGTTTGAGCGCGCTATACGCTCAGGTAGACGAAATGAGGTCCTGACGTTCAGGTAAAAAAAAAAAATACTTAGAGAGCTCGGATTTTCATAAAATTTTGACACAATATTTCTGAATGTATGTACTTTCGAAAACAGTTAAAAAAAATCAATTTTTTGAAATTTTCAAAGTGGACTGGCCCCTTAAGCCAACAAACCTCAAAAGAGATATCATACTTACCATGAACCCAAATGTTTGGTTGTGTGAACTAAATTGTATAGTTCCATGAACTGAATCATTGATTGCGGATACGAAATATTTCAACAAATTACGTTGAGTTGCGTGAACACGCTTTGACATTGTCGGAACTAATAAAACGTTTTATGCAATCAAACTTTTGATTGCGTGAGCTGGGTTCTATATTACGATTAACTAAAGTGATCTGTACTTCTTCGATCTAAATATTGGTTGAAGTAACCATGAAAACATTCGAGTAGCTTCTCGATCCGACCACCACGTAGCGCAGAACACCGAGGCTTTTCTCACATACACTCCGGCCTCTGGACGAGCATAAATTACGAAAGCTGAGAAAGATGAGACGTTTAGACTGATTCTGATCCAGAATCAGGTAGCGAATATTGATACCTGGCATGAAGGTCTAATGACTCCCATGGTCAACTAATTTTTCATAATAAATTATAAGAAATTAGTTATTTAACTAATTTTGAATTTTATATTTAAATTAGTGAATATATAATGAAATTAAACCTTCCCGTACACCGGGGAAGTCCAGTCCAGTGAACCCCAAAGCCAAATTGTGAGTTAAATATGAAACAGTCTGAGCCTATAGCCTGAGTTCCCCCCACCCTCAGTTATAGTTTGAAGGGTCCTCTTCAGGTATGTAACATAGGCATGGGACCCAAAGCATTAGTTTGTACTTGGCAGTCGATTATTCGACCACGTGTTTTCGCTGGGGGACACTGGACCCCGTGTGTGTATTTCGTGAAAGTTTTCTGTGAAAAGTACGATTTTTTTTTCGACTTTTAAGTACAATTGATCGTAATCAAAGTAAGTACAATCGTCACAATACTTTATATTTTTTTTTTAACTTAAAAAATTATTACTCCGAAATTTGTGCGCAGATTGCGTATAACCTTTGGCATCGGAACGTTCCCTCATACGCTGATCGTTCTGAACAAACCGAAAACTTCGGCGACGATTCCTCTGAGTCCGAGGAAGATATTCTGTCCGAGGAGTCTCATAACAGTGATTATGAGGCATCTACGAATTCGGAAATCGACGATGAAGACATAGAAAATGCGACGCAGAATGTGCGCATTTTAGAATCACGCGCTCGAGGGGTGTTGAGTAAATGTTCAAATTTAAGATTGGAATTCATATACATTCATTTTATATCATATAAAACATGTTTTTATATGCATTTATATGTGTTTATATAAAATAAAGAACATTTTTTCTACTCCAAAATGTCTCATGTTCGTACTTGCAAATAAATACCTTTTTTGAAACACCCAATACTGCGCTATTTTTTTTATGAAACTACTATATGTAACAGTACTTCCTTGAAAATTTTATTTAATTATCTATAAAAGTAACGAAGTTATGATTTTTTTTGTAAAAAAGACCATTTTTCACGACTTTACTCGTTTCCGCGCATTTTTGACAACCTTAATTCTTTTTTTAATTTCATTCTATCGCATTCTAGATAATTTAAGCTGCGTTTTGGTTTTTGTTTTATTCAAATCGGACAAATAGTCTTCTCACAGCAAGCATTCAAAAATCGATGGGGGCCTCTGGACCCCGTGTGTACGTCCCGGAAGATGGCAGACATGTGTACGAGAAGGGTTAATTGAATATATTCAACTAATTTTATATTTTACGTTTAATCATTATATTACCAATGTAATTTTCGTACAATGAAATATATATTTGGACGAACAGCATATTTTTTTCTGATTTTAATGAAATCTTAGTGTTTCGAAATAAACATGATTATGATGCGAAAAAGAATCTATTGATCGAAACAACTTTTCAGTTTCGTCAAAATCAGTTTCAGTTCATCCAAAATAATATTTAGTGAATTCAACAAAATTATTTTTTTTCGACACAACTATTGAATGTGTCGAACTATTGAATGGTTTTAAATTAACAAAATATTACGATCGACGTATTTCACGAAACTATTTTGTTGGATCAAGCAAATCTCAATTTACTCAACAAAATTCTTTTCTCAGTGTGTAACAAAAGAAAACTAGAAAAACCGAGAAAGAAATAAGGAAAAAAAACATCACACAAAATTGGACAACGATGTGTGGTAGAAAATATCATACGATTTGCTAGAAAGCAGCTGGCCATGACCCTCCACAATATCACTTTAATCGACGTTTATTACAGTAGATTCGATGTGAAACGCACACCAAAAGAGAGAAGCAAAAGTTTCATTTCTCGAGGATCAAAACGATCTTCAAGCCCACAAAACAGCACACACACACAAGCGCACAAAATGCACACATATGTAAACAAATGTATATAAATATATGCATATACGTGCGGGTACAACGAGAACGTCATTTTGTAAAAGCCATTGTGCGAAATCGTCATGAATAATTCAAGCGACGTGGGAGCGAGAGAACGAGTGATCCCGTTGGAAAATATTGGCTTTTGTTCATAAGCCACATCGGCCAATATAAAACCACACGCGCAAACACAAGTACACAAAAACCCAACATATTCACTGAAAAACAACTTTCTTTGGATCGTGCAATATTGAACGTTTACACAACGTAAAAAATCATCATATCGAAATTGTAAATTTTTTTTTGTTTCGAATGAGTGTTAATATTTTTCTGATATTACAATTTCCGTCGTTAAACCGCAGCAACCATTTTTCCAAACAATTTTTTACTTTTCGAAAAGGTCCCGATTTTTTTTGTGCCAATTTAGTATTTCGAACGATGTTTTCAAAAATTCTAAAGAACGTCGCTGAAAAAAAAACTTCTAAAGACAAAATAAACATACAAGAATTGAACTGTATAAATTGTAACTTCTTTTGTTTCGAGAGCGTTTTATCCAACTTGTAAATGAAGTTTTCATTGCACTTGTATATCGACACACAGACACTCGCTCATATGTTATACATATATACAACATTTTAGTATTAAGTATGGACTAACAGCTTTCTCCCCAAAAACTTGGCAATCTCTTCCTAATCCTTTAAGATCCAAACCGACGTGAAGTTATACAACACGCTCTTCCCGATATCAGTCTGTTCACATGTATAAACTATACACCTATTTTCTCGAGGCTCCCGTGTATTTGAGATAAGATTGGATGACTTTTCACAGCAAACGTAAGGCGAAAAAAAAAAAAAATAGAAAAAGCAATGCTGATTCAGACTTTTAGATGCTTTAGTACAACTTCGCTTCAAACGTCAAACTGCTCTTTTATTTTTCTCAAATAGGTGATAAGAACTCGCGGAAAAATAGGAAAAAAGCTAATGGTAACATAATTTAATAAGATTATTATTACAATAAGCCATCGATATTTTTTTATAATTATTAAATGTTCGAATTAAATTAATTTCATCCATAATTAATCGATGATTCATTAGTTTTACCAGAGTCTCTCGAGAAATTGACAAATAACAAATTTACCAGAAAACATCGCGGATGTTCGTCGCGAAAACGAAAATAGCGAGTCGATGGTTCGGGAAATGTCAAATAATTATGAGAAAAATAAGAAACTCACAGAAGGGCAAACACGACTTCATCCAATACTTATTATATCGACCAGCAGGTCACGTTTTTAGGTTCAGTCACGTGCCAACTCCTTACACATTTTTATTTTACGGAAAAACACACATAGCGGTCAGGATAATGTCAAAATTACTCGGAAATCAATATAATAAGTAATATGTAATGAGAAGACGTCAAGTAAAATAGAAGAGCTTCCAATCTTCAAAAATACGAAAAAATGAAACTGTATAAAACACCAAATATTTGATTTTTTCTGCAAAAAAAATATCTACTTGTTTGAAAAAATGAATAAAAAGAATCAATACTTAAATAATTAAAAAAGAATAATAAAACAAAAAAACGAAAGCGTAATAAAAGTAAAACCGTTACTAAAACAAAAAATATTTTTATTTTTTATCCAAAAATATTTATGTGAAAAGAAAAATAGAAAAAAAATAAGCCTGGAACTAACCGCGATGTATTTATATACTCGTTGAGCAGAGGCGACAAAGACTTGACCTCTACGAGCATTCTGTACATCGGGATGTTTATATACGGGATGTGCATATATATATATATATATATGGACTAGATTGCTCGAACATATACAAATACACAAGTATACAAATAGTTTTTTTTTAATTCTATTTCGTAACAAACGTCCATACCCACTTGTACGAATAGTCGAGGTTGTAGGGCGCCAGGGAGAATGTGGAATAGAATACGAGAAAAAAAAACGAGGGAGAGAGAGAGAAAAGACGCGCATGAAAACGCGAGAGCACCTGTACCGGTCGAGACATACCTACGTCATGAATGAGAAAGCAGTGAAGAAATATCAAGCTTCATGGAACAAATATGTTCGCACAGCCTTTCCTTTTATTTCCCATGTGTTTTTATAAAAAAACTTTTTCCATTTTGTTTTCCTCCATAATTAGGATTATTTATAACTAGCCAAAAACAGCATAAATGCTGTGAAAAAAGCTGAGACAAGTACATTTATGCCCCCCAAATAGTCATTCCAGTTAATCCCCCCCCCCCCCACCCAGCGCCAAAATATCGATTCCCACAAAAATTTACAAAAACCCGTCTAAGTCGTTCATGCAAAGATCTCCGCACAAAAATCCTTTTTAAAAACCAACTCATCATACAAAGCTTTATGGGTAACCGCTTTCATTATCTTATCAAATTAAGTCAAATTGTACAGAGGTGATAATTTCATTCACGTAAATGTTGTGAGTTCACAAAAGTTGATAAATAAATAAAGATCTACTAAAGTATATGTGGCCAAGTACGTGGGATTTTGTTATGTTTATAAAATATCCAATTATGATCATATGCCATTTCTCTAATTAATGCTTTGTTACAACGAATTATTATCCTATGACTTGGAACTACAAGGGTTTTAAAAAAAAATACAGAATTGCATTAGCCTGCGTGAGCTTGAACGCTGCCAGACTCTCATTTGTAATATTTGTAGTATAGTTTTATTGGTAACAAATTGATAAAAGTTTATTATCGTACGTAGAGCGGATATGCACAGAGTACTTGTCCGGCCCGAAAATTTTTCGACTAGTCAGCTAAAAATATGCTTTCTTCTTTACGGCAAATTTTTCAACCACTCCGAACATTTGGATCTCCTGACGCAGATTTGAATCTTACCCACCTTGGAATGCAATCAATTGATGACGGCTCTTATATATAGCAGGCTTATTCCGTTTTGTAAAACCTGTTGTAGTAAAAACCGGTGTAAAAGTGCGTGTATATGGTACCGGATTACTTATTTCGGGTGTACAGTACCGTTTAGACGCTCTGTAACTCCAGTTTTCCCCTGTACGTTACAAAACCGGAATAAACGTGCCGTGTAATAACGTGAGATATGCGCCACCCGAGCATCAATTCATCGATAACAATTGGTTAAAGGAAAGGAGGATAATTTGGGATACAAAACAATCCGCATATTGTGATTCCAAATTAGCTGTGCTTACTTTACTAGTTAAGGCCAAAATGTATGGTAGATTAATGTTGACTTATGTGACAAATTTTATGCAAAATTTTCGGGCCGGACAAGTACTCTGTGCGTATCCGCTCTACGTACAATAGTAAACTTTTATCAATATGTTACCAATAAAACTATACTACAAATATTAGAAATGAGAGTGTGGCAGCGTTCAAGCCCAAGCAGGCTAATGTAATTCTATATTTTTTTTAAAGCCCTTGTAGTACCAAGTCATAGGATAATAATTCGTTGTAATAAAGCATTAATTAAAGAAATGGCATATGATCATATTTGGAGATTTTATAAACATAATAAAATCCCACGTACTTGGCCACATATACTTTAGTAGATCTTTATTTATTTATTAACTTTTTGTGAACTCACAACATTTTCGAGAATGAAATTATCACCTCTGTACAATTTGACTTAATTTAATAAGATAATGAGAGCGGTTACCCATAAAACTTTGTACGATGAGTTGGTTTTTAGAAAGGATTTTTGTGCGGAGATCTTTGCATGAACGACTTAGACGGGTTTTTGTAAATTTTTGTGGGGATCGGTATTTTGGCACTGGGTGGTGGGGGGGATTAACTGGAACGACTATTTGGGGGGCATAAATGTACTTGTCTCAGCTTTTTTCACAGCATTTATGTTGTTTTTGGCTAGGATTTGTCGACTTTTTGTATGGAATTCATAGCTTGTTAATTAAACATGTCAATATTGTGTACGTGCTCAGGTATGAAATTTATAGCTTGCCAATTAAACATGTCTATATTAAGTATGGATCTGAGTGATGCAAAAGAATTGACATTTTTTTCGGCATTGCAGCAAAATATGGTAACATTTTATCAAAAAGTGATTCTCTCAAGAATATGACTCTGAAGTTTGCAACGTTGGAGTCCAACGAAATGATCTAAAAAAAACTCCAATAAGTCCAGTAATTCTCCAATTTTGTTCCCTGCCGAATTTGCAATTCGTAGTTTTTTAACCTACACCAATAATTCGTGAAATAAAAAATTGGTGAATTACAAACATTTTTTTTTTCGTTCATTTCGTTGGACTCCAACGTTGCAAACTTCAGCGTCGTTCAAGAATTGCATCCGGAATAAAAATTTTAGAGGTCGCTCCAGCGATTTTTTAATGATTTCGGCTAAAAATGGATACATGATCGAATTCCGAGCTGGTGTATATTCGGACTAAAAATGCAATGTGAAATATTGATCTAAGAAGTGTTCAAATGAATTCAATCTTCGTAATTAACCATCAATACTTATAAAATTATTAGATTATTTAAAACGTACAGTAGTTCTGAGAAGATACGACGCATAAAAGAACAACGACCAAGTAAAAACTTGAATTTTTTTTTAATTTTGTAAAAAAAAATTTCGAAAAATATTGCACCAAAACATTCGTGCCAACAGATCAACGGATTGGAAAATATTCCACAAAAAATGATGCCGAAGAAATACTCCAATAGCATCAGAATAAACCGAAAGTTTTTAAATATAAGTAATCATAACGAAACGAGATTTTGAAACAAAAAAATATACGTACAAAATTTTGAGAGCTAAAGTTTAATTGGAAAAAATAATTTTGGTCGAAGTACTACACGAGTTTTTCTTTTATAATATTTATTGATTACAAATTATTTCTCATGAGCAATAGATAAAAAAAAATGGTGAAGTACCTATGAAATTTTTTTTTCTCGAATCAAATATCTTTTCGCTCAAAATTATTTCGCATCGCCTGATTCCGTTTTGGGTTACAAGTGCAAATAGAATTTTCATGTATTTAAGGTCTCTACCACTCTAGGGTGGTTTAAAACCATATATAATTCAAACCTAGGGTTGTATCATACACCATTCTCTCAGTTATATAAAAAATAAAGAGAATGGTTTCCAAATAAACTTTATTATTGCACGCAACAGACATTTTATAGTAAAAGAGAAGAGGCACTGTTTTCGACTCCGTTCTAGAGTTTACGTTCGGAAAAATGAATTGTTGGGGCTAGAGTTAATAAAAAAAAAAAAATATTTATTAAGGTACTATTCAAAAGTTTATTTATTAAATTACACTTTATTTTTTCACTATCACTCTTCTATCTATATATATAAAAGTTACTTTAAACAAAACTGAAACTGACCGCAATCTTTATAACCTCACGACTGTTCAAAGATATTTCAATTTTTCAATTTTTTGCGAAATTTTATTATTTATGTACCTTTTTATACACTCACTGATTGAGTGAGAAAACAAATGTCCAAATTTACGAAGTTTGTTGGTTAATAGGATAAATTTATAAATAAAGCGCATTAAAAATGAAAAATTATAATACAAATCGACAAAAAGTTTTAGAAAAGTGGTCGAAATTGCCTCAATTGTCATAGTACCTGAATATTGAATTCTATCTTTATATCGAAGGGCATTATCGAGAAGTTTCCTTCGATATGGTGCCATTTCATCAAACGACAAAGAGAAAATAAAAAGGTGAATCGACATTGTCAGATTGGCACAACTACCGGATACATAAATATCTAATTCAACCTATCATCGCTCGTTTCATGTCTAGAAATAAACGATGATGCGAAACTTTTCGTTATGACTGTACGCTCTGACAAGAGCTCTCTTTCGTATTCTCGCGTCCTCGTAAAGCCGGTCTTTCTCTTATTGCAACATTCGCCGCTATTTTGTTCTTTTTCTTTTTTTTCTTCCAATGAAATTCTACGAACGTGTCAAAAATCTTCTCGAACTACCTTCAGAAACCCACGTGAGGTTATGCCCCAAGTTTAGTCACTTTACTTTTGCATAAATAGTTTTTCGTATTTGGTTGGAAATTTTTCAACACGATGTCGTTTTTTGGAAATTTAATGTACAAGAAAAAACAACATTCCAAACTTTTTTTCTTAAATATTCTTTCCAAAATCTTGTCAGAAAATAATTGGAAATGTCCCTAAAAATTACGATACTTTGTCGAATTTCACGACAGTCAAAAGATTAAGTTACCGTTTTATTTTCAAAACAAATAAAAACATTTAAAATTACTTTTTTCTCAATTGAAACTAAATTTTCTAAATAATTGAAAAATTTGGCAACAAATTTTTATTTAATTTAGGAAAAATCGTGATTTCGTTGGCGAAAAATTGGAATAGCACTTTCAACAATTTGTAAAACATCGACGAAAAATAAAAAATTCTATTTACGAAAAAAGACCGGTAATAAATTTGAAAATTGTAATACATTATCGAAAAGTTGTAATGTAATTTCGAAACAAAGTATTGATTCAAAAATTATAAATATTCCGAAACTCGGTAGACTCTCAAAGTAATTCGCACGATAACGGTCGAAATATCGAAATCCGATAAATAAAGAACCTCGGAAATTCGACGTTAAATCCGCGAAAGTACTTGAACAAAAAAAAAACAACTCAAAAAAATGTTCAAGCAAACACGCAAAAATGCCATGACCATATGTTAGTAATCTACAGGCGGGTGAAACAGTAGGGGCGACGAAAGAAAAAAGAAAAAATACAACAGTCAAAAAAACAAGCGGAAAAAATCGCACTGTGCACGCACCTGTTTGAACCGACGTGGCGAGAATCACAGCAACGCAGGACCACATTACGGTCGCGGAGGTCATCTTCGTTCTACCGGCCATTGTTGTCTTGCACATATCACACAACAAAATTACAAATTGACACACTGAAGAACAAAAAAAACGAACTCAAAAAAAAGAAACAGCGAACAATCGAACAGAACTCGCACTGTATTGAACTGTAATCGTGTAAAAATAACTTCCTTTTTGTGTTTTATCCTCGATTTACACCACGAAGCAAAAAATAATCGCACGAGCCGGGTTTTTCGTAGTAAACACGAAGTAGTAGAAGAAAAGCGTGTGAAACTAAGCACGTTTTTAGAACTTCGTAGGGTGGTTACGTACGCGGTAATCGATGATTTATAATAATTTTTTTTTCGCTGTATTAAGCACGAAATTGGTCGTTGACACTTATGATCGATTTAATCAATCGCGATGTTTCGATGTTGAATATATATATATATATACACATATGTATGTATATCATATATATACTTGATTGTATAGTTATAAGTATACGTGTAGATATATATATATATGTAGTATATACGTAAGTAATTACAATATATAAACCGTCACGAGAGGCGCGGAAGCCAACCTGATACCTCGACGCGCGAAGACCGTCTGCCGCGCGCTTTACTTTCGACGTGCTTCGTGCGAGATCGCCGAGTAACCGAGTACACCCGAACTCCCCGATTCTCTCGGGTTTGGATGTATATAGTAGGGGATTCCTCCTCGCTGCTATCGTCCCGTTCACTGTGTAAGGCGCCCGGCTCACGCCTTCCCCGTGCTGTCTTGTTACCTACGCCGCATATTTTATTATAACTATATTTTACTATTTCTTACTACAAGAAAGAGAGCAAACCGAACGAAACGAGTATTACGTTTTTCCTTGTCCTCCTTCGATCCCATATTACT
Organism: Rhimphoctona megacephalus; assembly: GCA_963989365.1. NCBI lineage: Eukaryota > Metazoa > Arthropoda > Insecta > Hymenoptera > Ichneumonidae > Rhimphoctona > Rhimphoctona megacephalus. The sequence goes on from OZ022414.1 coordinate 48,138,313, forward strand.
ACCAGACTGTTAATTCGTCGTCTTGTGTGTTTCACTTACAGACAAACACACACATAGACACAGGAGAAACAAAAGCTTCGATACTTCTTCATGAGTGTAAGAACGCATCGGCCGAGAGGAAGAGAGAAAAAGAAAGACGCGTAGGTGTGCACGTATGGGACATTCTGTGCAAAATCAATCTTAATTTTATTGTCGCCCGAAAAAAGTGATTTCGGGATTTTTTTTTCATCAACTCTTTAGTGTGTTACGTCATGAAGGGACTTTTTATAACTTGAGGAAATAAATGAAAAAATAAGAAAATAATAATAAAACCGGATAGTTTTGCTGCCACCAGGCTGTACAGAGGGTACAACCGAATACAAGAGGAATAATTGAAATAATAAAATTTAAAGAATAATAGTTCGGGAAAGAAAATAAAAAAGGTAACGTGGAAAGCTAGGCTTCAGGGAGAGGTGCCTGTGCGGTCCCGTACGGGTCCCCGTATTATCTGAAAATGATGGGAATGAATCTGGTAGGTCCAAATTGTGCGAACAAGACGAAACAAAGTTGGGTGATAACAATGGTTAGTTTATTTTAAGAACATGAGATTTTTAGAACAATGATTATAAAAATTATATTTATCGAAATTACAATGCTTCGGTCACAACCCAACCGCATACGACGCGGGGACAATCACCCCCGCGTTATCGCTCCTGGACACAACCCTCGATTCTAAATCCCGATAAACGAGCGATTCCAAACAGATGCGCGGTCCGATCGCTTATGGGATTTCACGCACGATTGCAAAAATGAAGTAAATTGGTTAAATGAGATATAATATTGAAATATAATAGTAAATTGGTTAGAGGAGATATAACATTAAGTATAATATTTATAAAATATAATTGTAATAAAATGATTAGAAAACGTCCCTGTCACGAAGTGGTACACAATGAACAAAGCGCAAGTTTGTTGTCGGATCGAGGCGGTCGTCTAGTGCGTCAGGTCAAAAAAATCGATTTTTTTTTTCATAAATCACATCTAAAACATGTGTAGAAGACGTGGGTAAAAGGAGTTTTCGAAATTCGAAGCCGTTGAAAAGTTACAGCCGTAAACCGGAGCAGGTATACGGAGCGCGCGATTATGTACAATAACTTTCAAACGCGTTTTTCTCAAAACACGATTTTTTCAAACTGTTGCCATGATATCTCAAAAACTAGTTAATTGATTCTGCTCAAATTTATACAGCATCTTTAGTACATATATAACTACAAGTTGAACTAAAATAATTAAGATTGCTTCGTTAGTTTTCTTTTTTACCAGTTAAATAGACCCCAAAAAAGTGCGAGAAATTGAATTTTTTTTCTAAAGCGTAAAAAAAAATTATTTCTTTGGAATTCTGACTTTATTCTAGTTCCATGTAGAGCCTCAAGTCTCACAATTATAATGGCGTTTGGTTTTTTGATTTCAGATAAGCAGAACGGCCGGAATCATGGCAGCAGTGCAGCACCTCTTTTTTTATATGTGTTCCTGTTGGGCGGTGTATCTCCGATTATATTCAATATATTGACTTCAAAAAATTCACAAAGTTTGTTTAAAGGTTAATAAAAATGATATACAATTTATAAATTATTTTATTTTAATGGTTTGTCAAAAAAAAATTCCCCAAAAAAGCATTTAAAAAACAGCCTTCACACTAGATGATCGCGTTAAAGACTTATGTCTGTATGCGGGTCCGCCTGGTGATCAACCGGGTCTTATTACACCTCCGCGAGGATGGCTTTAAGGAGGTTGGATCACGAAATCAAAATAATCAGAATTTGATAAAATTTGGTGATAACATTCTTTGGCTCCAAGTATACAAACACAATTTTTTTCAAAATTTTTTACCATATGGTTATCGAATAATTGAGCGTTGAATCGAAGTTCTTATGCACGAGATGTATAACTGTATATATGTAAACTCTATGCTTATACACGTGAAGTTTAGTGTTCAATTACTTGAGAACTATATGGTAGAAAAATCTTTAAAAATTTGTATTGTCATATATATTTTTAAAGAATACATTTACCAAATTTTATTAAATTCTTATCATTTTGAAATTTTTTATGTTTTTAACATGGTTTAGCATAGCAACATTGTATCGTCGCGATCCAACCTCCTTAATACGGAGTTTTATTCCCATCCCCAGGAGTGAATCGTGGCTAAGTTGGAACTAAGGGAGCTGCACCCACCATAGGAACGACGAGAGCTCGAAGAGCTATCGTCCCGGTGGGGTTTTTTGCTTGCTCAGCGTTTTGGGACAGTCCTGGGGTCTTTTCATCATTGAATTCCTTAGATCGCGCGATAAGCGATCAACAGAATTCAACACGATATATTCGGCAAGCAACGGCAATCGCGCGGCCGTCCAGGGTGCCCGCACAGAGACCGAGTCCGTGACAAGGACAAATAAAATATAAAAAAGTAAATGATTAAAATTACAGAATTAAAAAATAATTATAATGATAACTTCCAGAGCTAAGGCTCGTCACGCTCCGGTTCATGATATCGGGACGTGACAAGTGCATACGTTAGGTAAGGATCCGAAAAAGCAATTATATAGCTTACTATTACTATTTTCATTATATAATTTTTTTTGAAATTTTCAACGTAATAATGAAGAGAATTTCGATCAAAATGATCTTGGCCCAAATTAGCTATAAAGGTCTAGGTTTTTTGAAAGCGTGAACCAAAATTAAAATGACGTAAATTTCATAAGAATAATATCCAAAAGATTTTCGAAAAAAATCGTTAAATACTTTTGCATATTTAAAAATTGTGTTTATATCCGTTTTAATAACGGTCAATACGACTGAAAATCATAATATTTTTAAAATCGTCAGAACGTGGACCAAACACAAATACAGTCACGTTGCGGTGAGATGTTGAGTGATGGAATACATCAAATTTCTATTTTTGTTTTACGAAAGGTTCATTAAATATTACAAAATTGTATTTTGATATAGTAGTTCGTTGTAAAAACCAAAATTACTTAACTTTCGAAATAATATTTCACATTATATGTGTTAGATAAAAATAATGTCTTGTTTTCATTCTGTTTTATACGAATTCTCCGAATTTTCATTAACTTTCGTTACAAATGAAATTAAATTACGAATAAATTTTTTTTAATTTTAACTCTTCCTACAAAATTGAATACTTTAACATTTCAACGATTAATTAAAATGAGAATACGTTCAATAAAAAAAATATACATACGTTCATCGAATTTCCTTACGAAAATAAATGTTCGGCCACGCGAATTAATATATAAAAGAAACTAATCTACGCTGCCCTCGTTTGAAGCTCCTAATTAAATTTACCACTGCTCGACGCAACAAATTTGGGTGGACGTATGTATAGTAATTTATAACGTCGAATAACAATGTGGGTGATATAATTAACTCATATCATAAAGTCCCCAAACGAAAAGCCCATCAAAAGCCCTCGTGGATCATATTCCACTTCCGTTTTATTTTTCATTCCACACGTATACACAATACACATACTGCGTCATACTCCGGAAGTGTTAATTTCTTTACCATCATTAGTAAGCCTCTGTGACTCCCCTAAAAAAAATATACGTGAAAAAAAAATACTCTCGTATGTTTTTCCCGTGCATATAACGGTGAACCCGATTTACACACAGTGACCATTGACTGGGTTCTTCGGTCCGGTAAATGTGACTTTGAACCGTGTGTAAACGTACGAGAAGCTTCAAAGAGAATAAGAAAAAAAAAAGAGAGAAGAAATAAAAACAAAAAAGAGAGAAGTAGCCGTAAAAGTAGAGCCGGGAAGGTTCGTATGCCGGTTACGCCAATGGAGGCCGGAAGGGGGCGCTCGAGAGATCTCGATGCGCGATTCTCCCTCCTTTCTCCTTCTGCCCTTTGGTTCCACTGACGACGGGGAGCGTATTCCCAGTTTGGGGGATCTTCTTGTATGTTTACTGGCCGTGTGTCCGCGATAATACGTGGTCGGCGAGCCAAAGAAAGAGGGGGAAGGGAAAGAGCAGGGAAAGTACGCGGTTCATGGGGAAATAGTAAAAGAGAGGAAGGGCGAAATAAGTGGGTTGGGGGTAATATAAAGATCGGGAATACGATAAGATATCCGTGCTCGATACGGTCGCAAAGAGAGAGAGAGACAGAGCGAGAAAAAGAGTGGGGGAGGGGGGTGAGTTGGAAAGGACGAGAACGCGAGTGAGATTGGTCAGAGAAGAAGAGAATAAAATGAGATAACATAGGTATGTGTACGCATGTACGTATATATACATATTATAGACATGTATACGTATATATATGAAAACTCGAAATAACCAAGGGATTGTTACACATGGTATATGTATTGTGTACCCTCTCGACAGTATACGCGGACGCTGACTGTCGATCGGTTTTCGCAGCCTGTCGGTTTGTTGCAAGCTTATATATCGTTGCTCACTACACCGAGAAGCCATATGAGACTAGCTAGTTTCCCATTTTTATACGTATAAAACCTACAGGATATACAGGGTGTCCCTCGATTTCACAATTTTACAATTGAATTATATATTTATGAACAATAACAAGAAATGCACAAAAATATGGAAAAAAGTGACAATTTACGTTGATGAATAATTTGACTCATTCGCTTTAATGACACTATGTTTTCCTACATCACAAACAAAAATACTGAACTTTCCTTTTATTACAAAATGAAAATTCATATTTATTTTTTTGATTGATAATAATATAAATTGATAAAAATCATATTTGGCTTCCAACTTTAAACATTTTTGTTTTGTTTTTTGACACAATTTGCATTCTTTTATCTAATCAAATATAATATAAATGATCAATTTTTCAATAGTTTCATTACAATTTTTTTTTCTTATTGCTAAAATTTCATCGTATTACAAAATCAACTGTAACATAGTCATAGTCTCTGACACGGTGAGGATTTTTGTTGAAAATGTAACATTTCGTCTGGATTGTATTGAAGGTAAAAGCACAATACTTTTGATTACTTTTTTTGAGATCACTTTTATTTCGAACAAAGTTCATATTCACATTATTTCATATATAATCGAAAATGCGATTTAGACGATGATACTTCTCTTCGTGGCAAAGCGTCCGAAAATATTGAAAATGATTGCATTTTTGCCATAGAAGTTATTTTACTTTATTATGAAATCCGCGATTTCGGTCATTGATATTGTTTTTCATTAGTCACTATTTTGTATTAAATTTGTACCAAGTTTAAATAAATTTTTGACCATACATTCATTGTGAATCTCAGGGGGTCATATTACCCACGTATTTCCTCATGTAACCACATTGGAGTGTTACCGAAAAGTAGTTATTTTTTATTTGTTGATTAATATATCATCGAATGAGTTATATAGTATCTGATGCCAATCAAGTACAGAAACTAATCATGGGTTTGAAATTTATTGAAAATAGCTTATGATTTTTGTATCACACAAAAAAAAACTTTACCACCATATGTGTAGTGATGCTAAAACCAACACTAAGCCAAAAGGCGAGACGCTATATTAAATTGAAAATAAGACACAAATGCTAATAATGCCCATAATATTAATAATAATAATAAATTAATAAGGAATAAATCGAGAATAAATAAGAATAGCTCGGAAATGAAGATACAAAAGCTGCAGTCTAACTAAAATTAAATTACTTCAAATATGCCCCAGAAGCTGAAGTAAAATTTATAGATCTTGAGGTCCAGACACCCTGTATAATCGACCATTAATACAAATATACGTATATACATATATGATATGGGTGATGGAATGAAAGAGAAGCGAGGATCAGTCGGAGCAAAAGTCCCTCTGACGTCGAGGTAGCAAAAGCCTGGGTGCATATTGGCTCCATCAGGATTGACGGGAGAGCTAGAACTCGCTCTGTATCCATCGCGCTCGTTCTTGCTCCGCATCGAAGAATAAATTGCTACATGAAAGAATATGCTCGAAACGAGGCGAAACAGTAGACCGTTCGAATCACGATTCATCGATGCGTATACATCGATCGTGTTTTTTAATTTTTTTCTTCGTTTTTTTTGTGTGTTTTTTTAAATAAATCGCTGAAAAACCTACGTTCTCCAGCTTGTTTCCTGCGTAACAATTCTTTACTGAAAATACTTTTCCGCGTCCTTGATGCAATTAAATCGGGCGCGCTGTTTTGTTATTGTTTTTTTTCTCTTTTTTGGTCCTTATAAACGTCATTTGATTTACTAGTCAATCTTTTAATGAAACGAAAGGAAAATTCGTGGTATGTGTTCAATAAAGCTGATTATATTCGATTAAAATCACGGCAGGGGGAGGAGGAGGGAGATTTTGGTTATATCCTCATTAAAATGACGTTTTCATTGAAAAAAGTAAATAATAAAAAATCCATCGTTTTAATTAATAATTCTCTCTATTTCCCTTCAGAAACAACAATTCGAGCTATTTTTCTAGAATTAATGAAAATAAATTCTTTTTAAATCGACCCGTTTTTCGTTAAAAAATAATGATACTAATTTTCGACTTAAAATTTAATGTATCGAAGCAAAAATTCTTATGGTTTCGGTATATAATTTGTCGACCTTATTTTATAGAATTGATGAAAATAAAAGTAGTCGGTACAGTTATTCTAAATGAATTCATTAACCACTCATTTTTATTGGCTTATATTTCTATAATTATTTATATTCATACCACTAAAAACTACCTGATAACATTCTTATCTAGTACAAATACCGTAATCGCATATCCACGCCTGTATTTTTTTCTTAAAATTTAAAAAAGTGTCGTATGGGAACACTAATACTAGATCAGCGGAGTACCTATTCGTATACGCGTAGCATACAATTTTCCCATAAACATTGGAATAGTAAAGAGTAACGTGTAGCTCTCTGCCCTCGCCTCTATTGAGGTTAAGGGCGAGGTAACGTTTTTAAACTTTTTTTGCATTTTTTATTTGATTTTCTTAATGGAGAACCTTTCAAGAACATTGTGTGAAAATTTGAGATGAATCGGAGCAAAACTAACGAAGATACAGCGGTTTAACGGACAACACCACTGTGACCCCCTATTTTTTTCACATTTTTCAAGAATTTTTTTTTGTGGGGAAAAAAAGAGATATTCGAAAATTTTTTTTTGGGTTTTGTTCCTTGTTTATTAATGTATTAAAAAACATTTTTTTCACATTTTTCACGCCGCATGGTGGCGCTGGGGAAGCTCTCGCGTCATCTCCGCAGTGGTTCGCGGCACGCAGCAGAACTCTCTTCAACGTCGATCTGAAAAAAAATACCGAGTGTTTTCGTTAATAATATGATATTTTGAAGAGAAGTACATAGGGATTTGGAAAAATATTGATTTTTAAAAAATAGGCACGCCTTTGAAATTAAAGGATGATTTTTGAGCAAAATTTCTCGTCGAAAATAGGCTATAACTTTTATAATTATTGAGATATCGAAAAAATCTTATGTACTTCTCTAGATAATCTACTTTTATTGATACAGTAAAAATTTGAAGTCGATCGGATAAAAATTGCTCGAGTTCTGCTGCGTGCCGCACTCAAAAAAGTGGTTTTCAGAAAAACGCGTTCAAAGTTGGGACCCCGAGCGTCGCGGACCGCTGCACCGCTCCACAAAATATTCAATATCTACGAAAATAATTATTTTTTCGACCTGGGTCCAACGGCATTTCAATCTTAAAAGTATTTTAGATTTTTTAAAATGGTTTTCAAAAAATCGATTTTTTGAAGCCGTCACAGTGGTGTTGTCCGTTAAGCAACCGTGCCTCATACATGACTCAGCGCATCAGAAAACACCTGCCCGGTGTTTTTCCCACAACTCACGTTTTCAAAGTCGGTGCCCCTCATAACTTCAAAAGTAGAGCACCGATCCTTTTGAAATTTTGAACACTATTCCTGTACATAATTTACGAGGTAACGCTAGAGAATTTTTTCAAATTTGTTAATATTTTTTATTTTACAATAACAAATTAGCCGATTTTTTTCGCAAAAATCGCGTTTTTCACTTCAAAGTGTTCCCAAAAAGTGAAAAATTGTAATTTCGAAAAACCCTCCCAGCCTTACCTGAGGAAAGCGATTATCTAACGACAGAACTTTGATTTTTTGAGTTCAGATGATCCAGCACCGAGTTATGAGGGGCACCGCAATTCTACTTTTTTCCGAGACGCTTCCGAATAATTGCTACCATTGCCGTATTTTTTAATATTTCGTCATGAAAATTTTACACCATATTCTTCGAATGTTATACTTTAATGTATCATTGATTTTAATAAATAGATTTTAACTGTGCCGTCAAAAAAAATTCACAAAAATGTGCTTTTTTTTGCACGAATTAACGTTACCCCGCCGTTAATGCACATATGCATATCCGCCTAAAATTGTAAAATTCGTATTTTCGATGGAGGGGAAATAGAAAGGGAGTTTCTAGAGATATTTCGAATCAGCAAAGACATTTCAAACAGAAAAAAAACAAGTGTGGTAAGGAAATTCAAGTGGGCGTAGTTTACCCCCTTAAGGTTACTATTTTGAAAAAACACGTAAACTTTATATTCATGTTGTTCTGAAATTAGAACCCATTTCATTCAAATGAATCCACCCCTTTTTAATAGGGGCTGAGAAATAAATTACCGCAGGGATGGTTCACCCCTTAATTTAAAAATTTTTTTTTATACTCATGGTGGACTTTCACTCAAGGGGAAATCACCCCTTGACATGCCTTACTTTGAAGGGTGGTTTCACTCCTTAGAACTATTTTTCTGCCGATAAACAAAAATATGTGTCTCTTAGTTTCTAATGCTCCTTCATATAAAGGAGTTTCAACAAAATCGGAGGGGGACACCAAAGTGATGTTCCTTGTCAGTTGAATGGAAATAGAAAAAAGCTATTAACGTGATGAAGCATGCACGAAAATCATTCTTCCATAATTAATAAGCCTTAATAATACTGAATATTCCTGTTCCATTGTGATCTGAACAAATCTGCGGTCACTTCAAAATTTTAGTTTCACAACTACAAATTTACGATACATACTCTACATAGAACTTCCAATGAAAACCCAATTTTGTTAAAACAGTACAATATTTTGTTGAATACGTCCAACAAAAATGTTTCGTCTAGGCAACAAATTTTTTTTTTTTCATCAAAGTTTCATTTCAATTTAACGAAGTTTTGTTGGAACATTCAAAATTTTGTTGCCTGGACAAGATAATTTTGTTGAATATGTCCAACAAAATATTTTAATATTTCAACAAAATTGAGTTTTCAGTGTCCTTTATAACTCTTTTCACTGTAAGCCTTCCCCTCTCTAACCCCCTTAATTGCTAAAGCTACAAAAGAAAGCTTACTTTTAATATCCTGAAATGTGCTAAACCAAAACTTTTCAAAAGAGCTAACCCTAAAAAAACCCCTTCCACCAGAATCTCTTAAAGCCTAACCCTAGCATAACCCTAAAAAAACCTCTTCCACCAGAATCTCTTAAAGCCTAAAAATGTCCCTTAAGGCTGTACTGTTGTCTAGAATTCTGTTTTCGAAGAACATTTTCAGGACAGAGTAAATTTGAAACTGTTTGATTTTTTTTTTTTAATTGTACACATATTTATTGATCTTTTTAGAACACATACAACTTTTTTCGAGGAAATGAAAAAAATTATGAACAACTTCAGAGAGGTTTTCTCAAAAATATGCTTTTTAAATTGGTGGCCACAATATCTCGATAACCAGTTGGCCGATTTAGTTACAATTTGGTATACAACTTCATTAGACGGTTTTTCAGCAATGGTACCAGAATTGAGTCGAAATAATTGTTATGGTTTGCTTTATGACCCATAGAAAGGGAAAAAAGTATATGAAAAATCGATAATCAAAGTTTAGCATATCGCCATTTTATGAAAAAATAATTTTTCTGTCTGATTCTGGTACCATTGCTCACAACACTGATACAGATTAAGAATATGTTTGGTTTTTTTTTCGGATGCATAGAACGTCCGGAACTCTGGTCGTCAAACGGAAGTTTTTTTCGGAGCACAGTTTTATTAAATCATACAAACCTATGAGATAAAATTTTTTAATGTTTTTTCAAAAATTTGTATGTGTTTTTAAACAAACGATAAACACGTGTACGAAATTTCAAAAAAAGAAAAACTCAAAAAGTTTGAAACTTATTCTAACCAAAAAATCACTTCTGAAAACAGCATTCTAGACAACAATACGGCTTTAACACAAAATCTTAAAGTGTCAGAATTCCTTTCAAGTCAATAGTTCTTTAAACGTTCTGGAAAAATGTTAGCCATAGTTTGAAATATTCATGAAATTAAAAACGAAAGTGGAATCAACAGAGTTAATCCGTATAAGTCAGAATGGACAAACCTACAAAACAGCGTCCCTATTTGATGCGCATTGGCTTATTTAAAAATGTAAAACACATTGATATTGCGGGAAAAAAAACAAACAAAACACACAGATAAAACTAACGATGGCTGGTTATTCAGGAATGCGCGGTGGATGCTGGACAAGAGCGGCTGTTTAATTGACTCGGAGGTTAAATGCAAAATTAATAAAAGTTGAATCATCAATTTGGAGTCACCGTCAGGTCGTGTTGGAACATCCGCGAGTAAAGAGAAGAGAGCAACAGAAAGAGATAAAGAAAAGAGAGAGAGAGGGAGAGAGAGAGAGAGACAGAGAAGAGCATGAATGCACCAGATGCAACTGATGTGGATCTCTCGTTGTGTAGTCACGTCTAAATATATATACATATATGTATATATAGGGTGCCCAATTCTGTATCTCAATTATTTCGAAACAATAAACCATGGTATTTAATTGTGAAAAAACTCCAGTTAAAAGTAACATTATTTATTAACTTTATGCAGCTCATTTTTTTAAATATTAAACAAACGGTGAATTTTCATCTTTTATCAACTCCTGGATTATGTTTATAAACAAAATCTACAAGTTCTTATAACTTGACCTCACAACAATAAGCAATAACATTTTTTTATGATTTAATCATTCGAAGATATATTTATTACCCGCGAAAACATATTTCAGGATAACCTGGCTTTTCCTAGGCTAAATTAATGTATTCTAGGACGCAAACTCTTGGGAAAATTAATTTGTCACAGACATCGGGGAGAAAAAGTACTTTGTACTAAAATCGGATTTTTGGCCAGTAACGTATCTTCAAGATAAAGAATATAGTAATTTATCGTTGTGTAGAAGTGTTGTTAAAACTTATTGCGAACTAACATTTTCGAAATATGAAACTGGACACCCTGTATACATGTTTCAATGTGTAAATATAAACATACGTATATGTATATGTAAAATATATATAGAATCACAAAACGATGGGACGAGGATGAGGACAACGACAACAGCGAGGTGCAACGAGTAGTTACGGCTATTAATCACGTGCCGAACTCGCGAACGCGCGTTACTACCTCGAGATGGAGCCACCCACTGTGTCCTACATCTCTTACCCAGCCTTGTTTAGGAGCTTTTATACCGTGCGCGAATTATTAATTGTTTTCACTCCCGGTGTATTGCAACGCCTATACCGTATGACCTACGACAATAGTGAGATCTTTGAACACCATTGTCAACACATTCGTACCGTTACAATCCTCCTCCTCCCAGTGAAATTAAGTGAAACGTCGTTATCACTGGGAGGGGTGACCTTCTTTCTTTTTCCTCTTTTTTTTTTGTGCTGGTAACGATTCTGCTTCAATGGAAAATCTCATAACAGTGGAAATATAAACCGATCATACTGAATTTTTTGCTGAATAATCATGCGGTCTGAATTTCCAGTTTCATATTTATAGGGTTTCCTATCTCGATTTAATTTGTTGCTTGTTTTGAATCAATATTTTTCTATAATAAACTCGAAAACCTTGTTTCGGAGTACCATTTCCAAAATAATTGTTATTTGCCTTTCATAATAATTTTAGTTCGAAGTATCAGTAAAAAGCTGTTTTCATGGATTAATTTTGATTATTAAGTCAAATAATTACGGAGATCGGGGAAACAGACTTTTGAGAATTCATAAAAGTGAAAGTGAGCGACCTATGCAATTAAAAATTCACCAAAAAATATGTTATTTATGAGTAGAATTTCGAAATGATACCCATTTCAAAAAGGTCTACAGATTTCTTTCATCCCCCTCAAAGATTGACTTATAACTTGAACAGTGTTTGATTTTCGGAGATAGTTGAATAATTGAACCATACACTAATAACACTGGTCAACAAGGTTTTTAGCCGTGAATTAATTTGCATATTTTTTATACTCTGTATGCATAAATATTCAAAGAAAAACATTGACACAATTCTGTAACATCGCTATTCGCAAATATTAGCCCAAATGTTATTTGATGATATGATAGTAAATAATTTATTTTATAAGCAACACAAACTACTCTCACTAACAAACTAATGATTACCATGCGTGAAATGGTCTTTTTATCCTCATACTTTAAAAGAATCCTACTATCAAAATTACAATGGAAATAGTAGTAACAATGGGATACTACGGAATTCTTGAGATTTGATGTTTATCATGCATGATATTCTGAACTTCAATAAAAAAATTGCGTCGTATAAAAAAGATTCGATTGGACGTGCTTTATTATATATTGTAACGGTACACTTTTGCCGAAACGCTTAAACGTCGTTACGCGTCGGTTCTAGCTACCTGAAATTTAGGAGCAGGTATGAAAGAAACGTAAGATTTAGGCGGAAATAATATTTAAACAAAGTAATTTGATTTATTTATCAAATTTGACATAAAAATTTTTGATTTGTACATGATATTCGGATTGTTATTCTATATAATCCACATTGACGATGAAATCATTATTTATTCGATTTTTATTTAAGGGACAACACCACTGTGACGGCTTCAAAATATCGATTTTTTGAAAACCATTTTAAAAAATCTAAAATACTTTTAAGATTGAAATGCCGTTGGACCCAGGTCGAAAAAATAATTATTTTCGTAGATATTGAATATTTTGTGGAGCGGTGCAGCGGTCCGCGACGCTCGGGGTCCCCCGCAGCTGGGCGCTGGTGACGGCGATTCTAAAACGTTTCTGGGCATATCGAATAGCGATCCATACGACGGTTTCGAGATAAAAAAAAAGAGTGCATCGATCATGTCCAAAAACGTATGGGGACGCGCCTCCGCGAAATCGTGAAAAAAAAAGGATTGTCTGGCAGAGGAAAGCTCACCGGAAAATTGATTGACGAGTTGAGCACATATTACGGCTTGGCTATTCGGAGGAACAGCGATGATGTTGACAAAATGAGGAAGGCAATTTGGGCAACTATCAAACTTAAAATGTCCACAGACAGTGAGCCACAACATGACGATTGCCCGGAAGGAGCCGAGTCGTGGTGTTCGTGGCAGCGCGCGGTCGCAAATGGTGATATTTCTAAATATCGCCATAAACCGCCTCTTCCTCAGGAAATATTGGAGGCAATTCAGCCAATCTTCGAAAATTTGAGCAGGGACGATTTGCTGCAGCGTTGTTTGGGCGGCTATACGCAAAACAATAACGAAAGCTACAATAAATCAGTTTGGGCCCCCAAGTGCCAGACCGGAAGCAAAAAAATCATTGATATTGCAACTGATATCGCGGTATTAGTATTCAATGAAGGCCTGAGAAGTCTCATGAAAGTATTGGAGACGTTGGGGATAACCATCGGCCCAAATTGTTTCAACTTTTGCGTTGAGACCGACGCAGCGCGGATCCAGCTCGCGGAGCGCTCGCTCACAGACGCTGCAAAAGAAGCGAGAAAAGCCTTAACAAGTTCGAGGAAAGAATCAGGAGACAACGATTTGCTTCTTGAAGGCCAGCTATATGGTGCCGGCATCGCTGATTGAAGGTAAATAATTTTTCTTTCAATTTATAACATAAATTAACAAACCTAAAACTTTGAACGCGTTTTTCTCAAAACCACTTTTTTGAGTGCGGCACGCAGCAGAACGCGAGCAATTTTTATCCGATCGACTTCAAATTTTTACTGTATCAATAAAAGTAGATTAGCTAGAGAAGTACATAGGATTTTTTCGATATCTCAATAATTATAAAAGTTATAGCCTATTTTCGACGAGAAATTTTGCTCAAAAATCATTCTTTAGTTTCAAAGGCGTGCCTATTTTTTAAAAATCAATATTTTTCCAAATCCCTATGTACTTCTCTTCAAAATATCATATTATTAAAAAAAACACTCGGTATTTTTTTTCAGATCGACGTTGAAGAGAGTTCTGCTGCGTGCCGCGAACCACTGCGGAGATGACGCGAGCGCTTCCCCAGCGCCACCATGCGGCGTGAAAAATGTGAAAAAAATGTTTTTTGATACATTAATAAACAAGGAACAAAACCCAAAAAAAATTTTTTCGAATCTCTTTTTTTCCCACGAAAAAAAATTCTTGAAAAATGTGAGAAAAATAGGGGGTCACAGTGGTGTTGTCCGTTAAATTTTGATCAATTTCGATTTTATTATTTGTTGACGACTCAAAGAAATGATAATAAACGCAAACGAGATTGATTGTGTTGAATATTATCCATTTCGATAATGCAGAAATGATCTGAATGAACCGATACAAAAATGATAATAATAATAATTGACATCTGATATATGATTCGATACAATAAAAATAATTAATTTTGTTATGACTTGATATAATAAAAATGATTTTTAATGTCTTTTGAATTTTACCAGCGAGTAACAGGTCTTCGGTTCTTTGTTTAAATAAAAAAAAATTAGATTATAAGACGTTAGGATTAGTAGTAGGTTGGAAACACCAGCTACGGAAATCGAACGAACCCGAACGATTCCATCGCTGGTGGTACCCCTTAAGGAATAGGTATCGGATGCAGGGATAGAACGAACCTGAACTACCCCATCACCAATCGGTAATTTATCGTAAACAGGCTGCAGAAATCGAACAAACCCGAACGACTTCGTCACCTGAAAAGGATAAATCTGAGGAAAATAAAGCATTTTAGGTTAAGTTGACTCTTTTCCATCCTAGAATCGGAGAGAAGTTCTCCTGTTGAGATTTCGGTAGCTCTCCGAAAAACAGTGCCGAATGCCGCTCTGCACCCACTTTTATACTGTCGAGATCCTTTGTTCTCGATTTCTAAAAATAACTCAGACCCTGATTGGCCCATACAATAATCTCGAAGAATTGTTTTATTCCTCAATTTTCTCATTGGAGCTTTAGGCGGACACTCAGTATGGCGACGGACGTCCAGCTGTTCACGTCGCGTCACTTGAATAGGCAATGTCGTTACAATATCTGTAATAGCCTCTGCACACCGCACGCGATGAGCGAAGAGCGATGAGCGATAGACAATGAGACCTCTGCTTTTTCGAACGTCACATCCGCCGCGAGCTCCCTCGCGACGTCGCTCACGGAGTTGACCAAGTTTTTACTTTCATCGCTTGACGCTCGCGACCAGCGACGGCGCGTTCTGCAGTCGACATTTTTAAGCCAGTATAATCGTTCTGTCTCTATCCAACACATGGAGAATGAAAAAATACAATGAAAGGATGAGTTTTCGAACGCGCACGCAGTAATGTATAGAGTAATCGAAAGTCTAAGTGCTGTTTACCATTAACATGTCATTTTTATTTTCTTTTATTGATTTACACATATATTTTAGCAATTTTTTAGCACTTCACCATCTGTTTACCACGTAACCTCACTTTCAATGTCTTGTGTACTGTTGCGATGCTTGTCGCTTGCGTCGCTCGTCGCTCGTCGCTCGCCGCTCGCAGTATGAAAATAGGAAAATCTATATATCTATCCATCCATCCATCCATCCATCCCTCCCTCCCTCCCTCCCTCCATCCCTCCTCTCTCTTTCTCCCTCTCTCTCTCTGCCTCCCTCGATCTCCCCCTCCCCCCTCTCCCCCTCCCCCCTCTCTCTCTGTCTTGGAAGTCAGTAGACAATCAAGATGGCGGCTCATTTATGCCCGCCCGTACAAAATGTCAATTAGACGATCGTCTTTCTTAGCCACCAGCTGCTTCATTTTCAAGGAAGTGAACGTTTACATTGGTTCAGTTGTTTTTCTTTAATAAAACCGGCCGATGGGGCACGTTCATCGTGCGGCAAAATTTTCGAGGTTATATTTACATTCTCACCGATCCACGTATCTGTTACTACCTGAGTCAGGCCAAAATCTTATTAAATTTTAATTGTCATTTAGATGATTTATAAGAGTATACGCGATATGATAAATTTTATTTTCAATGAAAATGATTTTTAAAATCGATTTTGTAATTTAATCGTCCATTTACAAATTTGAAAAATGGACTACATTTGGACTCAGCCAAACTCTACCTTAAATGCTGCAATGTACGCCGCTTTCCTTTAGAAAGATATATTTGTATGTACACACGAATATACTTTGGATGTGGGGTCGTGCTTCCGGCATTCGCCGTAAGCAATCTTCGTCGTTGATGAATGGAAATCCAATTTACCCATCCGCTTGCGCATTTAAATCGTAAAAGCTCTCTATTCTCTCCTCTCTCTTTCATTCTCTCTCTCTCTCTCTCTCTCTCTCTCTCTCTCTCTCTCTCTCTCACTCACTCACTCACTCACTCACTCACTCACTCTGTCTCTCTTTTCGAGCTCCATTTCCAGCAACAGCGATATATCCTCTGGAGCTTTATGCCATACCCAAGATATATCTCACGTCCCAATAATGGGTATGTATCGTCGACCTGGCAATCGTTTTGAAGTCATGAAAGAACCTAATTAATTAGTGACTATGCAAAGGAAAACGAGCTCGTATCTACCATTCATACGTCACATTGAAAATGTTCCTAATTTGTATATATGCATTCAAGTTTTTTTTATATCTTTCGTTATAACTCGTTACGAAATTTTTTTAAACACGATTTTATGCACGAGATGAATTAAATGAATTTTTTTGCAGTAAATTATTTTAAGATCCATTTGATTTTTACATTCTTTTTCTTGTTCAACCCTATTATTCTATTTTTCGACTCATCTCCCATTTTTTTATCCAGTGACTGTCTCTGAAATTTCTATGTAATGAACCATTTTTTACACATTTATTTGACATTTATTACTAGAATGTTCTAAGACTTTTCTCTAGATTGTGATTAACAGATGTCCGTTTTTTTAATTATCCACTTTTTCTTTGATTTCTTTGTAAATTATTGCAATTTTCTCGTATACAGTGTTCTCAACTGGTGGTCTATTTCCTACTTACATGGAACTCGAGACTATTATTTGATTTGACGATTTTCTCATTATCTTCAGGGAATCTCAATCAAGTTGATGTTCATACGTCTCAAATGCTTTATGATCCTATTACTCCTGATTGAAATTACAGCTTATTATTTATATCGGAAGGTATTTTGAGGAACTGAGGAAAGGCTAACGAGGAGTTAGTAGAGCTATGTTTAGCTTTACGATATATCTGCATCGGGTTTTCGAGCTGCATAATTAGCGAACTCAATACAGATTGTTAATGAGAGTGATAGGAAAGGAGGAGCGAAATTTCATGCGTGTTCTAAAAAATTAAGCCATCCAGATACGAATATCACTGGAAGAATATCTCGATTAATTTAGGAAAGAAACGATACAATGGAGCCTTGGGAAAGACTGTATATGTTTCTAGTAATTTCTCCACCCTTATTTCGCGAGGTTAAGGGGATCGTTACAACGATAAGTTTTCATGGTACATCCATGTATATGTTTATAGTGTGTACAACGATTCTGCAGGGGGAGAAAGTCGTAGTCTGTTATCCCCTTAAGTCACGACTCTCACCAAGAAGAGCATTGCTTACGCAATTAGCATCCCCTAACGCCTTCATTTATCTTGTTACTTCCAATTTGGGGTGGACGAGAGAAAGAAAGAAGGAGTGAAACATACATAGGAATGCCTTCGTGTACAATCTCTTTACATTTTCGCCTCGTTCCGTTTTGCAAATAACGAACCCTTACAAATTCACCCTTTATCTTGTTTTTTTCTTCCTTCTCTTTTTATACACGATTGCCATCATTTTCAAGCCCATATTGTATATAGAAAATCTGAAGTTCTTCTTTTTATCCCTGACTCAGAAACAACACGAGAAAAAGAAGGGGAAGAAAAAATAGCTAACCTCAAACATCAACCTCCCTTCGATTTTTCTCGCTAAGGGTCTCCATACAAACGAGTTTCACGAGATAAAAATTCCTCGATAATTCTTGTTTTCCGCCTCGTTTTCTCAACCCCTTCTCGGTATTCCAAGAAACTCAACAATCTCTGACAGCCTCTCTGATAAATTTTTTCCCACCACTAATATTACCGAAGTAAAATATATTCTCAGAACGAACCGAAGGCATTTTCATTTGTCCTTTGCACGTATTTTCTGCTTTCACTTTACTACCTTTATTTTCAATCCGAGCTTATTAAAAATCAATCTTTTTCAATCGAGGCAGCCGACATTTACTGGTTTATAGTATATCGGCAAAAACACCTTTACAAATATCAATCGAATGTAATCGTAAAATTGCGTCTTAATTTTAACCATCCAAAAATTGATCCAATTGTTTCCCTGTTTCGTAAAAACTCACAGAGTGAAGGCAGTAAACAACATTTTTACTATTTAACTATTATTTAATTGAAAATTTGAAAAATAATAATTTTTTGATTCCAATGGTGTAAAATTATCAGCGTTGAAAGCTTTTGGAATTAAAGATTGAACCATAAAATTGAACGTTTGCAAAGTTGGACATTCCATTCGACCCCTTCCGTAGGCAACCGACGATGCACTGATGTGCATTTTTTTAGTGTTTGCCACCCATGTTAGAGAATGTCACTAAAGAAAACATTTTTTTCTGTAAGATTTTGCACTAAACTTAACAAGTTTTCAAGTTGTTAAATAAACGCTCTTATAGTTTCTCAACCCCGCATTTTTGGAAAATTCAAAATGTCTGAAAGAGGATTTTCAACAAATTCATCCGTACATTTACAAAAATTCATAGATTCATTTCACATGGCAAAGAAACAATCCTCCGATTGTATATAAAACAATTTTTTATTTAAACACTCTGCTAATAACTTTTCGGCTTCATTATTATTCCAAAGTAATATTTACAATTTCTAAAAAATAGCTCACTTTTCACAGATTCTTTTCGAATGCATAAAACACCGTAACATTCCGGATATTTTTTTGCTTTTGTTTATTTTGTCAACCATAATCAATTTATGAAAATTATAAAATGTTTGTTGATGAATCATAAAAAGAATTTAAGTGTTTTGAAGACCTTTCTCCATGGGAACTTTGATTGAATAGCGACACGCATTAAAATTCTCAAGAGACCGAACAACGTCGTGTACAAGGCTTGTCAAATAGTTCTGGCTCGTATCGTGATCCTAGTGAATAAACTTTTTGTTTAGGGGTTAAGTGGGTATTTTATGCGAGTACTTCTCACTTTCCTGTTTGTTATAATTACACTAATAAGTGTTGTGTAAACGCATTTACGTATGCGTGTGTATGTAGTAAAAAAAGTTGACTTATGTAATTTATGCGACTTTTTATGGAATGGCATGTGACATTGGACGCATGTATATGAAAGTTTTTGCTGAAGGAAATGGATAAAAGCGTATACAGAGAGTAAAAAAGAGTAAAAGATGAAATGAGATGACAGGAGAGAATAAGCAAAAAAGACGAGAAGAAAGAAGGAGAGATGAGAAGACAGAAAACAAAGAAATAATGAAACAGAGAAAACGGAGCAACGAAATCAAAAGAGCAATAGAAAGACAGTCACAAAGAGCGAGAAAGAGAGCAAGATAAATAAAAATAGGAACAAAAAGAAATGCAGAAAAAAAAGAAAAAATAGGAAAATATTAACACAGAGATAGAGAAAAAAGCACTTAACTATTGATAACTAGAAACATGGAAAACTTAAGCGGCAGAAAGGGAAACAAAATGAGAAAATTAAAAGAATTAGCAAGAAAGAGAGAAAAATAAGCACAAAGAGAAAAATAGCAAGATAGAAAAAAAAGACAAAGAAAAGGCGACAAATAAAAAGGAATAGCAAGAGAAGAAGAGGAATGAAAGCAATAAGATAAATAGAAAGTGAATAAAAAGAGAAGTTAACATGAAAGGAGAAATAAAGAAACAGAAAAATAAAATGGCGAAGAAAAGAAGATAGAAAGTTGGGAAAAGATAGATAGGATAAAAGAGAGAAAAGGAACTAGAAAGACTGTAGAAAATTGAAAGAATAAGAAAAAGGGATAGGAAAAAAAAATAAGAAAGAGGGATAGGAAAATAAAAAGAGGAAGAAAGAGGAATGGAAAGACGGAGAGTGAGAGAGAGAGGGGGGAGAGAGAGAGAGAGAGAGAGAGAGAGAGAGAGAGAGAGAGAAGGAGGAGAAAAATTTGACGCATGTGGAGACTCGCTAGAGGCGCGTAGGTCACCCAAAGTTAGAGCCGAGAGGGTCTAGAACCGGAAATTGCAAATGAGAAGTACATTTGCAAAGCTGTAAGCGTTAACTCGAGCGTTGTATATGCGCATACGTCCAGTTCAGTTCCTCCATACTTCTCTTGTATACATGGAATAGAGATGGAACTCTTTTGCTTGGTCATTGTGTCTTTGACGGAAAATGTTCGCTCGTTTCCTTCAATTTTGCGAAATATGTATATGTGACGTTGTACACATTGAAATGTGTACGGAAAGGGAAACGAAGCTACCGTATCAAAAATAGTATACAAAAGACAGAGTTTGACGGAGAATTAACTGAAAAGTTTAATTTAAAATAAAACAATGTAATATTTTAAGTAATTTTTCTGTGCCTGTAAATTTCGTTCCAATTAAAATTCTACTCCCACTTTTTTTGGACGATATTTCATTTAAAAATGAAAATGCAACTATGCATTTATCATATTTATTTTCATTTTTATATGTGATCAAAATACGATTCTTTTGTTCTATGATTTTCAAATACATTTAACGCCTTTTGTATTCGAGCTTTAGTCGGTAGAATCGTCCAGGTTCATCCTTTTTTAATTTTTCTCTTCGGGTTACCCGCGACCCAACCACAAAACCTACAGAAATTGAATTTAATTAAATGCCTCGAAATTCTACGTATTACATAAAATCCATTTTATGTCCACGCTTTCTCTGCCTCTCTTCAACGCTCAAAGGGTTTTATAAATGAAATGATAAATCAAACGAAATGGGATCAATGCGTCACTATTTTGTAACATAAAATGTGGCAAGAATCAAACGACAAAATTGAATGTACGTCCTACTTCAATGGCGTTCAAAGATTTTTTCCGAATAACAATTCATTAAAAAATGAACGTCAGAGAACAGCATCAAATCTGCAGTTAGCAAAACTCGAAATAATAAATATCATCAGTTTGTATCTTCGTTTCTCAAAAATTTGTTGATGAAAGCTTTTTATTTTGTAATTGACAAAAATTCAATTGAATCGTTAAAAAAAGATGCTAATTTCAAAAAATATTCATATTTCCATATATAGACCAACGTTACAAAAAAAAATTCTTTTACTAAGAAAATCTATTATTTAAAAAAAAATTGTTTTCGCAAATATGGATATGGATATCGGCACAATGCATCAAAAATGCTATTCTATATATTGCAATTCCATAACGTTTAATATTGTTGGCTAATTTATTTTATGAATATCTAACAACGAGTCAAAAGAAAATTGAATCCATTCTCGTTACATATAAATGTACAGGAAAATATTGGACATCGCGAGAAAAAAGTGCAACTTCCGTGCGTTTCAGAATCATTATTTCTAATAGTATGTACCGATATATCTCAAAAAATTTATTTTTTTGCATAGATACAGTGGTCTCGTCGTTTCCGTTTCGTAAATACGAGATCGGGAGGATTTCACTAGCCGTTTCTTCTTTAAAGAATCGTAATTAACGGAATTATCGGAAGAGCTCGGTCCACACCCTGGATGTTGGATTAAACGAAGAAGTGCGTTTATACACATTTATATATAATTATTAGGGTGTATCAAAAAAATTTTTTTTTTTTTTTCAAGAACCCTATTCAATAGTTCCAGTATCATGAAATATTACGCCTGTTCAAATTTCAGATCTTTAAAATATTGTTTAGAGGTCGCTCATTGCGATTTTCTGTTTCCCATTTAAATAACCCGGGGAACACATCACTGGTGACTTTTGAATTTTACAATTTACGAACGGATCGATGTACAATAATTTTCAAGGCGGGTTTTTGTAGGGAATCGAACGCTCTATAAAAAAGATTTCTCGTCATTTTGTGATAAATCTGCTCTTTTTAAAGTTATTCATAGTCAAAGTTGGATTAACAGTAGATTTTTCATTACTGTCACTTTTCCAGCGAAACTGCTAGATTTATCATAATACATCGCAAGAACTTTTTTGAAGATCATGCCATTCTCATTGAAATTATCTTATAGGAGAATTTAGATTGTCTCTAATTACTAATTTACTGCTTTTCGAACTCATTTATTTGAGGACAATATGGCTATTTTCATCGAATTCATCGTTATGAAAATAGTTCACAATTTGGAAATACTTTTTAATGTTTACTATAGATGGAGATTCTAAAACATGTTAGAATTTTTTATTTTTCTTTCAAATAATTTTTTTTTTATTGAAAATAATCATCTAGAGCTACACAGTAAATGTAGTGTCCTATGTTATCGGCGGAATCGAAGACTTGTTGCTCACTTCACTCCACTTCACTTCACGCGCTCGCTTCCGTTGACTTTAATTTGTGACATCGTTTCTCATATATGTTGGCGTTCAAATATTTACTGATTTTACAGTTATTTTTATAGCAGTATTAAGTTATTGATAATGGCAAATCCAATTTTTCTTATCGGTGACATGAACGAAAATGTAGTTGGACGCAAACTGCCAACGGATCGTGAGGTTATGTCGGTATTTTTCTTTCATTCAAAAGTACGTAATTTAACCATAAAACGAAGTGCCTCTATTACGATAGAGAAAGTTGAAAAAAAATGGAAGGAAGCTGGTATACCGGTTAGCAGAAAGAGCATTGCGATACGAAAACTAATGAAGTTGTTCTATGCTTGGAAAAACTTGCATAATAATAGAAAGAGGAAAAACTCTTCCGCTCAGAATAAGAAAGAGGAATTGTTCGTCCAAAAGTCAAAAAAATTATTTGATATCACTCGATCAAATGTGGATGAATATCTCGATGATGAAAAAAAAATATTTTTATCGGCTCAAAGATCGGCTAGTCGATAAGGGATAATTACTGCATCTGTTTCAAATAAATCACTGGAAGAAAAAGAAAAAAATTCAATGGACGTAGATGTCGATGGTAATTATTATTTTTCTATAGAAACCGAGCTACATTATTATTATCCAAATGTATTACCAATAACAGCAAGATACTCTTTGCTAGTTTTGTTTGTTAAATAATCACGATTAATAAATATTGAAATTGTTAGATCCTGACCCGTCTTCCACGAATACTGGAATTCTTTTGTGTCAATCATTAACTATCACAACAACATCGACAGCATCAAAAACAGAAACTTCTACCCAAAATTCAGAATTTCTATTTGAAAATGGAGATCAATCCATGCAACAAGATGTACCATCAACTAAAATCGATATCATGACGCCTGAACTTGCCGCTGCACTCGATCGGGTAAATATCAGTAGTAGAAATGCAACTTTCGTTTTAGCGGCTGCTTACTCAAGTGTAGGGTTGGACTTAGAAA
Source organism: Rhimphoctona megacephalus (assembly GCA_963989365.1). NCBI lineage: Eukaryota > Metazoa > Arthropoda > Insecta > Hymenoptera > Ichneumonidae > Rhimphoctona > Rhimphoctona megacephalus. Next base: position 48,162,089 of record OZ022414.1, read on the forward strand.
CCCTCAATCTAAGCCACAGTACAATTCATCGAGCTCGTCTGCTATTCAGAAAAAACATTGCAGAAGGGTTGCAAAATGATTTCAAAACTGAAGACCGATACACAGTACATTGGGATGGCGAAATTCTAAATGATATCGTTGGTTCAAAGTCTGTAGACAGAATTGCAATTATATTATCAACATCTAAAGCAAGCCAACTACTTGGCGTTCCAAAAATTTTTGGAGGTAATGCCGAAAACCTTTCTTCAGCTGTCCTAAGCACTTTAGATGATTGGAAGGTGATTTCTCATATTAAAGCAATGTGTTTCGATACTGCAGCAGTTAATACCGGTACTATTGTTTCTTTCTTTATAATTTTTATAAGTATTGAATGATGTTTTCTTCGGATTACTCAGCGTACAAGCGTCTTCATTTTGTGGATCTATTTATGCATTTTCTTTTTCTTCTCAGGTATACATAATGAAACATGTGCCAAAATCGAACCAAAATTAGGCCGGAACGTAATTTGGCTACATGCCGTCACCATATATTTGAGATCGTTTTGAGAGGTGGTTTTGAAGTTTTTTGGAACACCACTTGTGGTCCTAATGTACCAATTTTTGGACGGTTCAAAATTTATTGGGACAATATCGATCAAACGAATTATGAAAGTGGTATGCGAGACGAAATTGTAATCAAAGCTTTGGAACCAAAAAAGCTCGAAATAACTACAGCAAACAATATTTTTTTAGCGGTAAATTAGTTGAACTATATTCAAATTGCATGAAAATTTTTATCGAAAATTTTTTTTATCTTCTATTCTCCTTTTTTTAAATAGATATCTCAGCCACGGGATGACTACCGGGAGCTTCTGGAGTTATCTTTGATTTTTTTGGATAGTTTTTCGGAACAAATGATTCGTTTCAAACGTCCAGGAGCCATGCACCATGCTCGTTGGATGGCTAAAGCTATTTATAGCTTGAAAATGTTCCTTTTCAGAAAAGAATTTTCATTCACAAAGCGCAAAGTTGATAGTTTGCGACATGTCTGCATTTTTATTGTTTCATTATACATGAAAATGTGGTACACATCTCCTTTTGCTATCCAAGCACCAAATAATGCTTGACAATTCTATCGAGAGTTGATTCGTTATAAAAATATCAATTCAACAGTCGCACACAAAGCTTTGAAAAAAATGTCGGACCATTTATGGTATTTGAACGATGAGTTGGCCGTTTTGGCTCTATTTGACGACAATGTTTCCGTCGAAGTAAAGAGAAAAATGTGTGAGGCTATCCGGAATCGTGAAAAATCTGTTACTCAGAAAAAGCGGTACATCGTTAAACACGAAAGTTACAAAGATAATGTGAAATTTTTTACAAATCTGAGGGTGGTGAACGATGTTGCAGAGCGAGGTATTTCGTTAATAGAACAATATAATAACTCTTTAACGAAGAATGAGGAACAACTGAAAGTTGTTCAAGAACACCGCCAACGTTTCCCAGATTGTTCAAAAAAAATCTGAAATAAACATTTTTTTTCCATATTGCGTTTATTATGTTTATTCGTTTCTTCGTAAACGCTTACAGATTTTCAAGAGCGCATACTATCAAGTTGACCCCACTCAAATGAAAAAAGCCATATTGTCTTCAAACAAATGAGTTCGAAAAGCAGTAAATTAGTAATTAGAGGCAATCTAAATTCTCCTATAAGATAATTTTAATGAGAATGACATGATGTTCAAAAAAGTTCCTGCGATGTATTATGATAAATCTAACAGTTTCGCTGGAAAAGTGACAATAATGACAAATTTACTGTTAATCCAACTTTGACTATGAATAACTTTAAAAAGAGCAGATTTATCACAAAATGACAAGAAATCTTTTTTATAGAGGGTTCGATTCCCTACAAAAACCCGCCTTGAAAATTATTGTACATAAAATTCAAAAGTCACCAGTGATGTGTTCCCCGGGTTATTTAAATGGGAAACAGAAAATCACAATGAGCGACCTCTAAAAAATTTTTTAAAGAGCTGAAATTTGGACAGGCGTAATATTTCATGATACTGGAACTATTGAAGAGTGTTTAAAAAAAAAAATTTTTTTTTTTTGACACCCTAATAATTATATATAAAAAAATATTTGTATATATATTACTTACATATACATATTATACATGTATATGTGTGGAGTGTTAAATATAGAGAGAGAAAGACGAGAATGAAAATGGGAACTATCGAGCTGAAGCTTAATTGTTCTCGTGTGGAAAACGAGAAACAGATAGGGCCAATAGTACGCTAACAATGGTCACTAGAAGTGCACTATGTCCAATATGGACATAAAAATCGCGGTGATAAAGAGAGAGAGAGAGAGAGAGGGAGAAAAAGTGAGAATAAAAAAAGAAACGATAGAAAAAAATGATTGAAAAAAGGCGTATTCAGCTAAATTCCGCTCACTCTCTCTTTCTCTTTTTCAGTTCTTTTTTCTCGTACCAACATTGGGCGGGAAAATTAACTTCGTTCGGCTGAAAAGAACGTTATTAATATACGTCGCTTCTGTTCACTGCTAAGTATCGATCGATTCTCGTTATCACTAACGCACACCCCCTTGCATGCGTTGCTCTTCATTTCTCTGTGTCATTCGGTTATAATCACGTTTGCATTGGAAATTACGATATAGTTTCCCAAATGAGAAAGAGAAAGAGAGAGAAAGGGGAGAGGGGGGAGCGTTTCTTATTGAATTTCGTACACATCGAAATTTCCGATTCTCCATCATTGTTTGCTGTTGCACATTAAGAAAAGAAATCTGCAACTTTTTTCAACCCCGTCAATGAGTTAATTGTAATCTTGCGAATTAGAGCGATATTATTTATTTTTTACATTTGTTTTATATGTGTGAAATCCTGTAATTATACAATTTGAGTAATGTTGACAGCTTGAATATTATGAAAACCACACGCTTACTTAGAATTTTGTAACTTTATCGAGCCAACGATATTTTGAGAGTTTTTGAGATGAAAATTCGTTCGTTCAAAAAAATATTGAATAGAATCCAGCCCTTTTAATATTCACTTTCTTTCCACTAAATAAAGCGATTTTTATTCCATATAATTTTCAAATACTTGCACATTAGTCTAGGAAGTTCTGATTTTTGCAATCCCTTTATTTCTTCTGCAAGAAATAAACAAACACAAATTGCAATTACTCATGCTGCAAATGATTTTAATTAAAAATGACAAACATATTGGGGACAACAATTTTATGAAATCTTTGCCACGTAAAATTTGTCATCGTTCATGTAGTTCTTCCAACAAATGTACTGAAATTGTTCCCTTGTCTTTATATATACACTGTGTACTCGGGACTGAAATCAATTTAATAATCTCTCTTGCTCACTGTTTTTCTCTCGTTATTTACATCAAAGTATGGGATTGCCAAAACACAAAAACGAACGAGGTATTTTTGAAGTTTTGTTATGAAACGTACTAGAGAGGCAGGGATTACCATTAACTTTAACATTAGCTGACAAAACGAGACTTCATTCGAGCGTATATTTGATGCTACCCTACACTGTTGGGTAAAGCATAACGAACCGATAAAAACATGTTATTAGCTTTCTCTCGTTGTCCCCGTTGAGAAAACATACATCGGGAATGCGAAACAATTCAAATATTCTCTCTCCATCTCTTTTCATCTCTATTCCGCTTCTTTGTCGCCTCTCTTGCTATTCATCCTCATTCGATGTTCAGTCATTCGAGTCCATCGATTTTAATTGATGTCCAGTGCCCGAGTTGATCGAAAAAACAGCACACATGCACCTGCTCACGTGCATACATCAATAAGTTTACGTTCACTCCATGCAATTATGGTAAAACAGCTGATGGTCTCGCGCCAAAGTTGAACACCATTGTTTTTTATGTTTTATCGAAAATTTATAAACATGGATGAACACTTCCATTAAAATACAATACTTTTGTTTTGAAAAAGTTTATAGACAAAGAATAATTAACTGCACGGGAATATTTTGCTGGACAACGAAATTTGCAAGCCAATCCATTTTTTAAATTTATTTTGTCATTCAAGAAATTTTATTTTATTTTCATTCAAATTTAAAGGGATTTCCCTCCTTACGATTCATTTTTTTTACAATGTTTTACATAGTGACAGAGTAATGACACTGTTTTTCCGGAACTTCATGCCGCCAATTAAAAAATGGCGTAACTCCCAGCCTCTGTTGTATTGATCTGACAGAAGCCAACAAATTTTTATTATTGTTAACATTTATACCACAACCATTCTTTTGTTCCATTATTTGCTTAGTCCATTGAACCTTTGAACAAGAAGCAAAGGTTCAATGAACCGTAAAATGTGAAAAAATAACTGCATAAGTGACGCGCTTTAAAAAAAGACAATGTGAAATTTGATTTCGTTACTTTGCAATAAAAATATACTTATTCGCAGTGATTTTTGCAAACTCATCCAGATGTGCGCAAATTTTGAACGAGATGGATTGAAGCTTTTTTCAGATATCGAATACGCCACTTTTTAAAACACATTTCTGTACAAGATCCGTAGATTGGTAGCATTGCATTAGTAAGGTCTTCTCAAAGGCGGCCATTTTGGGTCTACGGAGAATTTGTATTAGTCATATCGGTGTATCGGTGTGCGCTTGTGTTGGTATCGGTGTGTGTTTATGTTCATAACCGTCAGTGAACTGTAGGTATACTGGCATGAGTATTTCCGCCATTTTTTATCCGCGTATAGAAGAAATGTATGAGAAGACTTTACTAATGTAATGCTACCAATCCACGGACCTTAATTTCTGTAGAAATTAAAAAATATTGTGCACCAAGAGAACGTAGGTCACATTTACGAGCCTTATCACTTCAGAAATATTTTGAATTTTGCTTTTAAAAATTTGTAGGAATATTTGTGACTGATGGAAAAAGAAAATTTCTGAATTTTTAAAAATTCCAAAGGTAGGAAGGTTCCCTCTTAAGTATTCGATAATACTGGTAAAAATGTTTCGTCGAAATTGCTTTCTTTTTTGAGAAATCAACGTTAAAACTGCAAGCGAAAAATTTTGAAATTTTTGTAAATTACGAGGAAGCCTAATCAAAGTGAGAATTTTCATTTCAACAGTACAAACTTTAATACCATCAGTTTTGTTGTTTAATTATAAAAGTCACGAGCCACTATTGTAATGAGGAAAAAATTTGCGAGAAAAAAATAATGAGCATAAAAAAAGCACGAACATAATCTCATGTTTTTTCTCTAAAAAAAAAGTTGAAGTTAAATTGATCTTTTCTCGCTAAATTGTTTAATCTGCCATCGAAAATTGTCGAACTACGATTACCACAAAACGTTCGACGAGTCAATGCATAATTCATACAAAGTATAGACTCCGATAAAAGCCGATAATTGGACATATGATAAAAAGAAGTGGAAGACGAGAGGGAAAAAAGAAGGAACGAAGAAGAATGACATTTTCTATTGAGGTAAAAGTGATGCGGGAATTGACAATAGCGTCTAGCATCGATTTTCAATATTTGGCTCCGACCGTGCGTTTCACCATATACACCCCAGAAAATAGTTTCGTTTATGATTTCGCCGGTAAGATTCGGCGCTCGGCTCTCTTGGGGAGATCGTATTCAAAAGTCTTTGTGTTTACAAAGAGTCAATATCTATATTTATGTATATGTACACACAGTTCATTTTGCGAAAGCCGTAGGAAGATCGATTGTGCACAACCTTCGACAAAGATTTACCATCTTAAGGGCATTTTTTTCAGCTTGAAAAAAGCATATACAAAATTGATTTAAAATTATGGTCGCCAATGATGTTTTTTTCTAAATATCATTTTTTTCTTGATACCTTTCAATTGTTTTTCTCATTGTCAAGAAACTCGGCTAAATTTTTCCCCGCTCTAACCTGGACTCCTCCCTTTCGGATCTACACTAAAAAAAAGGCATAGTGATGAGAACGGAGGCGTAATTGGCTCAACTTCGCCCTGAGGTTGGATACGGCGAAACCAATAGCGTAGTTGACGCAACCTCCGCGCATAGTTGAAGGTATTTCGTTGAGCCAACTACGCCCGCAATTTGAGGTAAAGCTTTAAATATTCAATAGAACCAAAATATTTATTGAATAAAATTCAATGAATATTTGAAATAGTATCATCGCATTGCTCAGGAAATGGGGAAAAGTATTTCAGTCAATTGTATAAATCATGGTTGGATTAAGCAAATTGCATTGTGTAATCAAAACGTACAATGATTCTACTGAACAATTATGGTTTTGAAATGACTGTAAGAAATATTTGAATTTTTTTTTAATGTACGCATTTTTTATTTGATACTTTTGATTTTATATTTTACGATTTTCAATAGTAAATACGATTGACCGATTGTTTAGGTCATCCTCTTCTCTCTCGTAAGAGCGCCTATCCTGACATAATTAGGTGGCAAAAACTTTTTATATCAGCGTACTTTAATTGTACGATAAAAGGCCTTAGACCTTTTTAACTCGTAAAATAACGGTTTGGGTTTTTTCGACGACCGTCGGTCGGAGTGATCGATATTTAACGATTCAATATCGGAGCTTTATGGTCACACGGGCGGTGCGACGCTTACGCGCGAGCACTCCGCCCGCGGCCCTCTAGCGGATTTCTGCCACACCAGAAATCCAAGCAGGGAATAAGGCTGACCGATTACAATATATATAATTCGTGTTAAACAAAACTTATTGTTTGCGCAAAAAAATTTTAGTAGCTTTAGCAAAAGGTTTATTTGTTCGAATAGTAACAAAAGATTTCATCCAAATTACTATTAGGTAATTAGCTTAATCACAAATTATATTCTGTCGATCTATGGTGTCATTGAATTCAATTCACGTGAACATGTTTATTCGATACTATTATTTTATTAAGTCTGGTGAGAAAACATATACAACTCAACCTCCGTGTGATTATTTCAAATTCAATCCATTTTGTGTCTCAAGTTTCGTTTTTTCTTCAAACTAACCATTTATTGCGGTTGCATCACATGAAATACACTCAACTCAAATAAATTAAAATATAGCGGCAAAATCGTAGCGTAGTTGTCTCAACGACATGACTTTCAATGGATCAACCAGCGGATGATTAGCTAAACGTAATATGACTATTGGCACAACGGGAATCGTCCAACCTCATCGCGTAGTTGGCAATACTTTATTTTTTTTTTCAGTGTACGAATTACCGCCTGTCGAATATTTGGCCCACACTGAAAAAAAAATTAAAGTATTGCCAACTACGCGATGAGGTTGGACGAATTTCGTTGCGCCAATAGTCACATTACGTTTAGTTAATCACCCGGTGGTTGATCCATAGAAAGTCATGTCGTTGAGACAACTACGCCACGATTTTGCCGCTAAATTTTAATTTATTTGAGTTGAGTGTATTTCATGTGATACAACCGCAATAAATGGTTACATTGAAAAAAAATAAAACTTGATACACAGAATCGATTGAATTTGAAATAATCACACGGAGGTTGGGGTGTATACGATTTGTTCGTGACTCGATAAAATAATAGCATCGAATAAACTTCTCTGCGAGAATTGAATTCAATGACACCATACATCAACAGAATATAATTTGTGATTAAGCTAATTACCTAGTAATAATTTGGATAAAATCTTTTGTTACTATTCAAACAAATAAACCTTTTGCTAAATTTACTAAAATTTCGTTGCGCAAACAATAAGTTTTGTTTAACACGAATTATATATATTGTAGCCGGACAGCCTTATTCCCTGGCTGGATTTCTGGTGTGGCAGAAATCCGCTAGAGGGCCACGGGCGGAGCGCTCTCGCGTAAACGTCGCACCGCCCGCGTGCCCATAAGGCTCCGACGTTGAATCATTAAATATCAATCACTCCGACCGATGGTCGTCGAGAAAACCCGAATCCTTGTTTTACGAGGTAAAAAGGTCTAAGGCCTTATTGTACAATTAAAGTACGCTGATGTAGAAAGTTTTTGCCACCTAATTATTGTCAGGATAGGAGCTCTTACTAGAATAAAAAATCGATCAATCGTATTTAATATCGAAAGTTGCAAAATACAAAATAAAAAATATCAAATAAATAATATTGCAAAAAATATGTATATAAAAAAAATTTCAAATATTTCTTACAGTTATTTCAAAGTCATAATTGTTCGGTACAATCACCATACATTTTAATTACACAATGCAATTCATTTAATCCAAACGTGATTGATACAATTGACTGAAATACTTTTCCGCATTTCCCGAGCAATGCGATGATACTATTTCAAATATTTATTAAATTTTGTTCAAAAAATGTTTTGGTTCTATTCAATATTTAAAATTTTACTTCAAATTGCGGGCATAGTTGGCTCAACAAAATACCTTTAACTACGCACGGAGGTTGCGTCAACTACGCCATTGGTTTTGCCGTATCTAACCTCAGGGCGTAGTTGAGCCAACTACGCCTCCGTTCTCAACATTATGCTTTTTTTTCAGTGCGGGTGTGCCAGACCCGTAGTAACAGCTGAGAGCTGAAAAATATATTTTTTTACTCCTAAACCTCTAAATTCTGTTGTTCAGATAACAAAAAATTGACAAATGCCAGTAGTGATCAATTATAATCACAGGAAATCGGAAATTGATATCGTTGAATTAAAACAATCGAGAATTTTAATATTGTTTGTAACAAATTATACGAAGAAAGTAGAAAGTCGATGAGATCTGATTTAAGTTTTTGCAAATATGTAAATAATTTTTTCATAACGAATCGGATACGAATAAAGGATTTAGAAAATAAGGCAGAGAAATTAGTAGACCTCATAAAAATTTCTATGGATTTACTGTTCTCCATTGTTTCGAGCATATTCATTGTATACGATAGAATAGTGGAAAAAAGGAGACGAGACAGAAAATGCGAGAGGAACGCGTTTCGCTCGGCAACGAAGTATAACAGCGGTAAAAAAAAATGTGAAAAGGTTATTTCTCGCTGTTATAGCGACGACAGTGTCACGGAGAATGGAACGAAGAAAGGCGTGACGTTATTAAGGGGATGTAAAAAATTAAAAGAAAAAAACGGAGGGGTAAAAAAAATAACAATAAAAGAGCGACTAAAAGAGTCTGTGTGAAACCGCGACCTCGGGTCGTCTGGTCCAATAAGGCTCATCCAGCAGGGTCATCAAGGTACACATATATTTATATATTTACACACTTATGTGTATGAGCTATTCTTAGTACAACATACCTATGTTGGATTAATTCAAGTCACAATTTTATTAACATTCTTGTGGCGATTTAAATAATATATTTAATTGATTTATAATTTTTTTGAGCATTTTTAAAAAATTCCAAATATTCAGTTTGTTGCCTCGATTTAAAAATTTTAAATTATTTTTGTAAATTACGTGTCAAATTTGAAAAATGTTAAGTGTTTTCAGAAAGCACCTCGAGGGTTTGAATCTTCCGAACTTTTTTATTTTCATTTTTTTAACACATTCAGACTATCAATATTCACATATTGGTTCAGCGCTGTTGCCATTAATCTACGAATCTACAGATCTATCAAAAAACATGAAAATATCATTGAAAACTGCGAAATCGAAAAATTATAAAAATAGTTTTCGTAAAGATTGCTAGAAGAATAAAAATATTTGGAAATGTAGGAAACAAGGAAAAATATTGCTGGAAAGCAAATAAAAAAAAACAACTGGATTTGAAGTGCAATTTTATAGCAATGCTTTTCCCATTTCTATGACGCGAGGCAAAACTTTTGTTGATATTGTAGTTGACAGAATTGAGGAGATCGGCTTATTTTCAAAAAATCAATAGAAAGAATTTGGAATAATTTTGACAAAAAGTGAATAAAAAGTTATGCATTCAATAAAAATAGATAAAAAAAAAAATTGTCCGATTTGGCGAAGAATTCCTTATATGCATAAACAGCTTGAAGCGACTTTTCTTTTCGTCGCGCACCGGCTACGTCCGAGTGGTTTTTCGCGTCGCGTTGCGAGACCTCAAACATTAATTCTTCATTCGTTTTTTTTTATCTCATGCGGGGTGTGAAAGTAGGGACAAAAGAATGTTTCACAGCGGGAAGAAACTTTGAGCTCATTCCACGGGTTTAAAATTGTTTCATGACCAGAAAAGAGGGTAGAAAAATTTCTTCCACATTATCATGTTAATCGATGTCCGATCCGTTTAGTTAAATGAGAGTATGAGAAGACGAAATGAAGGAGGGAGGAAAATTTCAATAGAGAATTTGATCGTTGGTATTTAGAGAAGGCAAAAAGAGAGGAAAATAAAAGAAAAGGAGAAAGAGAGAAATAAGTAGAGAGAAAATTTTAAAGAATATAAGAATCGCTCAAGCCTGTCGATCAAAAGGTGGGTAAGTAAGTAAAAGTGGGTAAATAAGTAGAGAGAGAATTTAAAAAAAAATATAAGAATCGCTCGAGCCTGTCGATCAAAAGGTGCGTAAGTAAGGGTGTAGTTTTGAAAGGGTAGTGATGTCGGTTTTTGGGGCAAGAAGTAGAAAAGCATCGATTTCCACTCGCTCTCCCATCCCTATATCTCTGGCAGTACATCCGTGTAATCCGTGCTATCCTCGAGTCGACTTTTTACAACTCGGCGACTAATTTATCTTTCTAAGCCCTTCCCATACCATCCACGCATTGACCTCTATCGTTCTCCATAGTCGAACCTCGTTGCTGCCGTTTTCATACATAAATTCTACCGGTCAACTGGTCCTGGCCTTTTCTGTTCTGGCCTTTTCTGCTCTGGCCTCCATGAGCTTGCGTTTTGGACTCTCACTTCATCTTCCTCCTTCTCTCTCATCTCTCTGACTTTCTGACCCTTTCTTTTTCTTACTTTTTCTTTACTGTTTTCTCTTCCTCACTCTCAGTCTCATTTTCTTCCTCTCTCTCTCGTTTTTTCCTGCTCTACCTTTTTTTCTGTCCCGTTTTCTCTCTTCCTTTCTTCAATTCTGTCCCTTTCTCTAACTTTCTCTCTTTTCCATCCTTTTTTATCTCACTCCTTTTTTGTAGTTTTCATTTTGCCTTACCGTTTCTTTCGTGTTATCGATATCTTCCTCTCCCTGCCTTCCTCTTATGATTTCTGCCTCTCTATCTCCGTCCTTTTCATTTTTTTTTCTCGCTTTCTCTCGATCTCCATCTTTTTTCCTCCCTATCTTCGTCTCTTTCTCTCTTCATGTCGACTTTAAATCCAAAAATCACGTTCTCCAAGTGTGTGTGCATTTGTGTGTGAGAGAAAGTAGTATAGGTTGAGCGGGAAGGACAAGTCAGAGTATTAGCTGAGTTTCGGACGTCCTATCTAGTAGTAAAAACCACCGAGTGGTCAGACATACCGAAATTAACTACAATGAACCGGAATTCGGAACCATAGAAATCAAATATAATTTGCAAACATTTCGCAATCTAATAAAATCATCAATAAATATTTGTAACAACAAAAAATTTCATAGAGCCTATTTTTGCAACGAATCTCACATGTGACAGCTCGAAATATACTTTTTACCAAATCAAATATTGTAAGAATTATGGCTATGTTATTTCTATGTGAATTTAATGGTTGAATAACAATCGGTAATCTTTTACATTTTTATGTTTTAAATATTTCCATGGATCCAACTTTTTAAAACTATGATACGCTTACATTGAGTAAAAGCGAGAAAAAAGAAGAAAAAACAGATTACTACGAAAAACATAACTCGTCAATTCACGTATCGGGGACGTAGGTTTTGACGGTTGCCTGATACTGTAATGATGGATGAGAGTCTGCTGGTGAAAAGACACCACGAGTTATTATATGTTTAGTACCATACACCTATATATATCGTAATAAAATATAAAAAATTCCTCCGCTTATCCATTTGAAGCTTTCTGCAACACACCCTCTGAACAAAGGGCCACACGATAAGTATGGGCTTCAAAAAATTTTCGAAAGAATACAAATTAAATTGTATCAGCAATGAAGCCAAACTTTTTCACATCAAAGTTGTTTTTTTTTTTAGCTTAAAGGCATAGTATATAAAATATGAATCAACCGGTTTAACATCATTGGTGAACCCTCAAAAATATAAATTTATATTTATTATTATTAATTAGCTCAGACAAACGTTGACATTAAAAGCTCATATTTCTTTGTAGATAATTATGATAGGATTTACAACTTTCACATCTATCACGTATCCATCTTGAATCAAATATGACGCAAAGCTTATTTTTAAAAAATATTAAAAAATAAACATTCTCATACACATTTAAAAAAAATCTTTTTCTAGATAAATCGTTTTATATACATATTATTATCACTAAAAAAATAATGAATTCATGAGTTAAACGAAAAAAAACAGCGCAAAAACCAGAATAAATATATGGAAAGAAGAAAGAGGTGGTTTGATTGAAAAAAAGAGGAAACTATCTCGTGAGGAATATATAAGTTGCGAGAACCGGAAGTTGAAAGGAAGATCATGAGAGAAACAACAGACAAGCTGAGAGGAAAATACACACATACATATGTATTACGTTTACATAAAAACGTAAACATACACATATATATGAAGACTGCATGGTACACTTTTACATGAGAAGGTTCGCGGCGAGCTAAAGGGCTTCGTCTAAGTGGTCTTCGCCAGTTATCTCCCGGAGACTACAACTTTGCATAACGATTATTGCTTTCTTTCCCTCGCATTTTCCCGCGGGAAAGTTAACGCTAACGCACCAAATACACACACACACACACATACACGTATGTATAAATACACACGTGGATCGTATCGCTACCGCGGTGTTGTAACAACCACGACTAAAAGCTCCTTATAAAGAGAGCGAACAAGCAAACAAAAACGGTGTAATCTTTAAACCGAACTGGTAATTGGAGCTCGAAGTGGAAAAATGATTTTTACACTCACACATTCGTGTAATTTGGAGAGAAAGAAAAAGAAAAAAAAAGAAATAGCAATCAAGAGTGTCATTTTTTCTCAATTCACTCTCCATTCTTTTTCTAAGCTACATTTCCAGATTGTTGGTGTTTTACTATGTTGAAGTTTGTGGTGGAATGCAATGGAATTTTAATTTTTTTATTTTCACGGGGCTTCAAGCTTGGTGTGTATTTATTCTATATTTCAGAACTTCGTTAGGTAGCAACATATTAAATTCTAGAATAGAACTTTTAGATAACCTTGGTAAACTACAAAATCGAAAAACTGAAGAAAGGGTAATAAATAACAGCTATAAAAATAAGTTTTTCTGCCAAAAACGAAATAGGAGTTAATTTTTTAACACACTATTGAACAAATTTTTCGTTCGTATATTTCAAACGGAAATAAATAGTTTTGTACTCACTTTGTAGAATAAAATAAAGTAGAAGAAATATAAAATTATTGTTAAATGTGCTTTCCAATATTTTAGTTTTATCATTTCGATTATTTTCAACACAGTATTTTCACGGAATTGGCCACAGTAGAAAAAGTCTTCCTAAATGTTTGCACCCACCTCCATAGTGTGGTACGATAAAATAATACTACTATTACGATTATTATCGTTATTATTATTGTAGCCATTATTGTTGCTATAATCATTACTATAATATGGAGCCATAAAAGAATCTTTAGTCTCTCGACCTTCCGGGCGATGAAATTTAAATATAGTGAGCCCCCGTGAATACGTGTGTATATAAAAATATATGTGTATACACCATAAGCCGTAACATTTCTTCCTCGTATGCACCGACGTTGCTGCTTCTGCTTACGTAATATTATTCTTATCGGGCTCGCGGGCTTTATTTGCAAGTGAATTCCGCTAGCTTTGCTACGTCTTGTGGTAAACGTCTGATCTTATACGTTTTCAAAAATATTTAACTCTAACATCTGCTCCCTTGAGAACGCGCATGAAAATCAACCCTTTTACACACTTACACTCAATATACCAACGAAAATATCTTTTTGCATCGGAAAAACAAATTTTACAACTTTCATAATACACACTACAAATATATATATTATTTATAACGTTGTTAAAAAAGCCTTTGTTTACAGGCAATAAATTCTGCAGTTTTTTTCGATCAAACTTGTTGCGAAACTCAATTTAAAACGAATAAAATGGTTTGTGTCGTATGTAGGGATGAAAACCGATGAATCTCACGCAACGATATAGCAAGTGAAATAATTATACATTTCATATATGTATATATATATATTGAATACATACATAAATATAAATATATCTATACATAGGAGTTTTTCAAACAAAAACTCTCGAACGTTCTAAATCGAATACGTATCATTTTCTCGTCATGTTCCGGATAAATGTATAGGATTTCTCGCTGGAGATCGAACGGTTGAAAAAAATTGCAAGAATTAGGAAATAACAGTGTCACAGATTTTATTTTGAAACCGTAATTTCATTAATATTAATCAATCAATTTTTATGTGGGAAAATATTTGACATTTCATTAGTTTTCGGAGAAAATGTAGACATTATTATTTTATGTTATAAAAAAATAATCAGTCATTGTAGCTGCAACGAATGCCCCATATACTATTTTTATAAATATACCATACATTGCAAAAGTATAGAAAAAAACATATTCATTCAGGGCAGATTGATAGGGGATTTTTCAGGACTTGGCTATATACATGTCTTTGCTCTTGAATCAGGAACAAAAGAGGCAGATGGAGAAATAAAGCGAAAGAGAAAGCGAGAGAGAAAAGATTCATTTTTATACGTCGTTGGTGGCTGTACGATTCAATCGAGTCACGCCATTACCTACTCGATCCATTTTCATTCGACGATAGGTCACGCTTCGTCGCACACTCTTCCTTTTACTCCCGCATTATTTATTCAGCCTTAATGAACGAAGCTCCGGTGGACACATGACACGAGAGGCTAAGCGAGGAAAGGGGTGAGAGTGAGTGAGGATAGTTTTTCCTCACGAGGCAAGGGAGACAAATAAAAATACAGAAATAAAAGAAGAGAGAGAAAAAGAGAGAGATGTGCTTTGGTCCAACGTAACAGTGTGAACTGCGAGAACGTTATAAATCAAACGTTCGACACCCTGACGCCCTCCTGGTTTTTTTTTATACACCCTTCGTTCTTTTCATACATTTTTTTCTATCATGTCGCAGCAGCTTCTATATCTCTGACGAGAGTCGACCATGTCACGTACGTTCCTATGAACGACGGAGTATCGGAATCTCACACCCACATAAAGAAGGAAGGGAGGGATAAAAAATAAAGGTGAGAGGGAGAAAAGGTAAGAAAAATAAGCAAGAGAGGCAAGAGAGAGAATAAGCGTGGGCTAGAGAGAAAAAGATTCTTATTTTTTTCTTGGCAGAAAGAGTGAGAGGGGAAATATAGTCGTGGGCAAAGGAGAAGAAAAATGAGGATGGAAGAGAGAGAAATAACGATGAATAGGACAGAAAGGTAAAAAACGATAGTGGGAGAGCGAGAGAGAGACAGGAAAGATAGGTGGTAAAGAGTGAAAAAAATGAGGGTAGGGAAGTGTGAGAAAATAAGGGTGGGAGGCAAAGAGACAGCAGGTCATCGGACGATACTTGAAAATTATAACAAATCGACTTCTTATAGATAAAAGGGCACAATCAGTACAAATTTACCCGTTAAGTTTTAAGAATTAAATTCTTCTGTCAGTCATCGAGCCAATGTGCCTCGAGGGATTAAGCCAAGTTCCGGTCAAACAAGCGAAAAAAATTTATTTTTCACATACGAATACTCGTTCTTTCATTTCGAATAATATTTAAAAAAAAAACAAATTACTTCATTACTATATGGCATCAAAAATATTATACTGCTTTCGCAAAATGCATATTCATGTTTTTAAGAGCGTCGACATGATTTAACTGATGGATCTAATTTTATTGATTTATTTGATAATCAGTTTCAATGAACTAATTTTGGAGTTGAGATCGGTCGAAATATAAGCCCTAAAAATACAGTCCAGGGTTCAACATTTCTTTCAGAAATTAGTGGTATAAGATTTAGAGCAGTAATTATATTTCTGTATGAAAAAAAAATTTTCAACCGTGCTATCGTATAATCTTGTTTAAAATAAGCACTAAAAATAACAGTACATTTTCTTCATTGTCGATATTTTTAAGGAATTTAATTTGTTGAAAAATATTAATCAAATAAAATTCCTTTTATAACAATACGTTTTTTTCACCGTTTCTCAAAGTGATAACTACTCTTTGCATTTCGTCAGAATTCAAAACTTTATTTGAGAAATATGGCATCGCCATTTTAGTGAGGAAAACGAAACGGAGATCCCAGTCAGAGTAAAATTGTTGCATTTTTGTTGGAATTTCGATTTCGTACGTCGCTTTAAAGTTTAATTTTGGAGCAAAACTGAAAAGGATGAGAGATGCATCAGGAAGAGTCGCTTTATATGGAGAGAAAATGCCGTCGCATGAGAAAGAGTGAAAAGACAGAAAATTCGCGACGTCGTCGTCGCGACGTTTTCGTCGACACTGAAGATTCTCGTGACTGCGAAGAACCTTACTCCCAAGTCTATGTGCACCGCTTAACCTCATATCCTCGCCCTCCCTCCCTGTCTTCTCACTCTCCTTGCCTCTCTGTGCAGTAGACGAACGTCGCCGTTCCCAGGAGACATGAAATTTTTAAGAGAAGTACGAGATGCAAAAGAAAAATGAACCCGGAAGATAGGGAATTTATAAAAAAAAACAAAAAACACAGTCGTCGTGCTTTGCTTCAGCTGCGATTTTTCCTTCAACTTCATTTTTTTAGAGAACGAAAATTGCTGAGTGATAGCAAGGAATGTTGAAATATCTGAAATTGAGTGATTGAGAAAAATTGAGATTTCTCGCTATGAAAATGAAAATTTCTATTTTCTCCCATCTCAGTCATCCGATAATTAAAAAATTCAAATTGGAACGAATTTCCCGATGAGGGAATGTAACCCATTTTCGAAATGTTAAGTATACTATTTTTAAAATTGATCAATGTTATCAAAATGTTCGAGTTTCATTTTCAAAATTGATAAACGTTAATAAAACTTTTGCGTTTCAGATTAAATATATTTTGTGCTGATTTAGTTACTTCGTCACACAAAATTTTAACGCTAAACGCACGAACAAACACATTTCATTTAGTTCAAGAGTCCCCATCATACAAATCGCTTTTTTTATTGCTGATTTTGTCCGCCAGAATTCCGATGAATAACCCACACTGCCTGCCGTCCACACTGATCTGATTAATTAATCCTTCCGGCGCTAGGGACCGATAAATATATGTGGAACTCACTGACATGTACCATAGAAAATCCACACTACAGTAATATTTTTATAAATTCAGTGCACCGAAAGTCGTGCTTGAGATTGACAGGGCAAATAGATCTTGAAATTTAAAAGGGAACGCCATTTCGCATTTTTCTTTACTACGCACCGTTGTTGAAATATTAACGCATAAGTGGCAGCCAATCCGGTGCGGTGTAAAGGACTACCGTGGAGTGGTGAAATCGCTTGCGCTACTGTGGCTCCATGGATACCTAGGCTCGTCCCTCCCATTTCTTCCATCAGTGCGGCAGATTGGTTGTTACTAGCCAAAGAATATCTCATCAACGATATATCCGAGAGACAAACACTCAAAAACTTAACTCCTTAGAATGTGGAACTCTATCTGCCCTCAACCGCTGGAGCATGATTTTCGGGATACATTGTATATCAAATACAAAAGTTGTTCTGGACGTCGTAATATATATATATGGGTATATGTGCAGCAGGACGGAGAAGAGGGCACGGAGCAGCAGGTATTGATTGATCAATGTGCATTACTAGCTGAACTCATCAGTTCGTCCCCTCGATAAAGGTGAACCTCGTAAAACTTTTATATTCACAGGAAAAAGAAAAAAACTCAAGAGTCCGCATTAATCCTTTTTTTTCTTTTTCTCTACATACTTGTCCCTATACTCTCAGTACTCATATATGTATCGCTCTCTTTTTCAACGATCTACAGCTCATACTAATACCATATCTCGGTTTACTCACACCTTTTTATATACCTTCTTTTTGCCTCATACACGAATGTTGATGTCTATCGCGTGTAGACTTATAGTTTATCAAACGCCGATGAAGTCCTCATCAACGAGCAATGCTCTCTTCCAATTTACGTCTCGATTCACAAAGGAGTTCGTTAACCCTCTGCGACGGGCTCACGTACAAGAAATACGTATATATATCGAGTATTAACTATGAAAAAGGCGTAATCTAAACTATCTATTCGCAAATTCATGTGAACTATGCTCTTTCGATTGCTGTCCATAAATATGCATCGGGTGTCCAAAAAATTCGGGAATATACTTGTTAGAGAATACAATTCTTAATCCCGAGGATTGTGTGATAGAAATTACTTCTTAACAATGGCCCTTGTGCAAACGAGGATTGAAATGCGATTAAATATTGGATTAGTTCCGAGTGACCAACCAACGGCGTTTGTGAACTGATTAGGTTTTGTGGAAAAGGAATTCAACGATAGTTGATGACAACGGGAATGATCCATCGATCATCCCCTGTTCGATGGACGTAAGTACCCAGAAGGTAAAGGTATAACAATTTTTGTACTTTATTCATATCATTATATATTCATATTATTATCATATTCATTATCGAGCTACAATTGCACTCCGGACACCCTGTGTATAAATAATTCACATAATAATTCTCAGTGCATCATGCAATTCCACAATCTCATCTGCAAGTGTCTAACACGAACCCACAAGTGAAACAATTTGAAGACAGACAAAATTTTTCGTTCGCAATTTCGCTGAGAGCATGAATTTCATTTTATACACATATTTCATGCTTCATCTACATTCAGAAGATTTGGCTATTTCTTTGAGTACAGAAGAGAAAAACGACGTGATCTAGATCGTTTTTCCAGAAATAAAATTCGTAGGGGAGTATCGCATCCTTCATAAAAATATTTTTTTTTAATGGGATGTAAGGCTATCAAAAGCTTCGTATTTTTTTTATAATATAATGATATAAAAGAGCTTCTGAGGATGGAAATGGATATAAAAATTAAGGTAATTCATGTCCGAAATGATGAAGTCAATATCCTTTATTTTTCCAGTAATAAATGAAACATTGCATAGATGGTGCGATACAGATTCAACCACCATACCGCACGATGAGAACCGTCCACGGGAGGTATCCGAAGCCGCACACCGACTGCTCAGGCATAATAGAAAAGTGTTTTTGGGTATCGATTTATGAAGGGTGAGGTCTGAACCATCGAGATTGGAGTGGAAACACTCGAATAAATTTTCAAATTTTCCGTGGTGTTTGGCTGGAATTTGAACTCGGAACCTGCGAGGTTCGAGCCCAAGCCCTCATTCATCCACTGGACCTCAAAAAAATCTATAAAATTTGTTAATTAACGAAATTTAACGTAATTTTAATAAATATTATTATTAATTTTAATAAATAAATTTGTAATAAATTTAACGAAATTTAGATGTAATAATATCCATTCGACCGATGGAAGCTTTAATGCCATATCTTTAGAAAGGGGTCCTCCCGACTAAGTTTCAGATATTCAAAATCACGTGTTAATAATTAATCGGGTTAGTAAAAGCAGATATGATAGATCTTTGGAGTCGAATTCGCAGACGGTGATGTATTATGATGAAAGTTTTGTAGACTGCGTCACTTCCGAAATCCGCGTATGTTTTACGGTCAAATTTTGTGGGCAATCAAAGTTTAGTGACTTATACTTGTATATATATATGCATATCCGTCACTTAATAAGACGATAAAACGCTTAACAGTGACGGTACAGGTTGAATGAAGCGAGACCAAATGGTGGTTCAAGGATCCGTTGATAAGCCGTGGTCGATATGAAAGTCCGAAAGAGAAGATGCGAAACGTTTTCAGCTTAAAGCAGAGAAAGGGAGTAGGGGAGCAGTGAACGATTTACACCGCTTAATAATGTCAGGCGAGAGGGGCAGAAAAAAGCAACGGCAAATGGTCGGTGGTAGCTAGGATCAAATGAAAATGTACAACCTCCATTCGTGGATTAGAACTAGTATCAACTCTCTCTCTCTCTCTCTCTCTCTCTCTCTCTCTCTCTCTCTCTCTCTCTCTCTCTCTCTCTCTCTCTCTCTCTCTCTAGCACTCTTTTAGTTTCCTCCCCCCCTCTCTCTTTCCCTCTCTATTGCCATTCTATCCCATAACACCAAGAGCCACGTCTGTTAAATTCACCTCGCTAGAGCTTTTGCGGTCAGATGGCTCCATTCCTCGTCGTTTCTCCCCTGAGTACACTGATAGTACGACTATCGCTACCCACCTTTTCCTACCAACGTTTACCCTAACCTTCATTCCCGACTGAAGCTTTCTTGAGGTCTCCCTATACACACTCAGAAAGATTTTACTTCGGAAGATAAAATACGTTTCAGCATTACCTGGATTTTCGTTGTCTCGATATTCCATCAAGTGGTTTTTCATGTTTGAACTATGACGAAGGTATTTATTTTTCAACGTTGACATCAAAATCATTTAGAATCAACCGACATCACGGTATTCTTAAAATTATAATTGAACTAAATTTCGACTTCAATGAAAATGGAATAAAATTACATATTTTATTTGAATTTTTGCATGTATTGTACTTAAAAAAAGTCATGATTAGTAATAAATGCAACTATTACTCTTGTTCTCACTTTCTCTCTACACGAGTTTAATTTTACCGACTCGCGGGAGTCTCGGAGCAAAGAAATTATACGGAGTTACGCAGCCACTTTTATCGGAGGTGTATATATGCCGATGATAATAATTTCCCTCCAGCTGCACGAGAAGATTAGAAGGGAAGATTGGAGTTTCCACTAGTAGTATGTGCGCGACTTTCTCTTGTGCGCAAGAGTCGACCAAGAAGTATAGGAACGGGATAAGTCGTCCATAAGGTCGGGACAATTATATACAGATTTTTGCAAAAGTTATACCCCGGATTCCTAAGGATTACCATGCGAATAGATCACGAAATGCTGCCGGAAAAAGTCTTAGACCATTTTTGTCTCCGATTCACCGTTGAGAAGGCATAGCCGATCCGATGCACTAGCAAGAAGCGCCTAAGAGTAAAGAACGCTCAATCTACCCCTTCAACCTTTGTGGATAGACCCATCATTGACACTTTCCTATTTTGTCTTTTCAGGAAGCTGGATGGGCTATCACCAATTAATTGATATCTGATTAGTCATATATCCAGAAAAAAAATGCCCAACGATTTGTCCCTGCAGAATCTTTCAATCTGTCTTCCTATTAATTTGGAATACAAGTTTTGGGACAATCTGTACACGTAGCTTGGAGAATACGTCGAGACTTCGAGGAGACACCTGGGAACGATCAAGATTATAATTGGAGATTATGTCGGAGTAACTGCTGGTAAAATGGGCCACAATGAGGAGGATTCCCTGTGTGCCTGACACGAGTTATTTACTTTGACTTTAACCCACAGATGATGCCCTACAAATAGGAAAGTTTGAGGTTCGTTGGGTCACGGTTAACGATTGAACTTTTCGGTTCCCTGCACTTTCGTCATTTATCATTTTCAGCCATGTCACAATATTACAACTCTTGTATTCAGGAAAAAATGGTTAAAAAGAAAAAAATCATGATAATGTGCTTATTTTTACATTCTTATGTCTATTTTCCTTCTCATTGTTGGTTTTTGTTCAAATAAATCCTTCCACAATATATCAAACTTGAACTCCGGTATTGTACGAGGGAACGGCAGAAAGGGGGGACCTTTTTTATTGGCTGGGATTTTCGTGAAATAGGGTCGTGGTGAAATTCAAACAGAAATGATCATCAAAAGAAGGCTCCTACAAGTCGACTTCTAACAAAACCTAAACAAGTATAAACTTTCGCTAAAAAGTTGGAGGACTCGACACTATATACATATATATCGTCAAATGCCTCTTGCCCTAAATTATTTATGCGTTCGAGAGGTTCTATTCATCGAGTCTTGTATTATTTATAAATTCAGGGACCTGCATTCAATACTGACACATCATTTTTTTTCTAGACGTCTTTTACGCTCATGTCTGTGTATAACATTTACGGAAGAGTCACAATTAATGAAATTTAGCTCAAAATGTTGTTTGACTCTTGGGAACATTTTTTATTTCGTTCTTGTGAAAATTGTTCATTATCCAATTTCTCCAAAACGTATAATTACTCACAATTACATGCGACCATGTAGTGTTTGAGAATTAAAAAAAAAGAGGAAAAAATTGAGGCGAGGACGTGAGAATTTCGCTTCACGGAAAATTTCCCGAAAAACAATTGCCCGAAAAACAATTTCCCGAAAACGATTTCTCGAAAACATTTTCTCCAAAAGTAATTTAATTCCCCGAAAACAATTTCCCGGAAAAACCATTTCCTGAAAATACAATTCCCCGAAAAACAATTGCCCGAAAAGCAACTTCTCGAAAATACAATTCGCCGAAAAATCAATGTCCTGAAAAACGAATTTCCGAAAGTGAAATTCCCCGAAAACAATTTCCCGAACAATTTCCCGAAAAACAATTCCCCGAAATACAATTTCCCGAAAAATAATTTCCCGAAAATGCTATTTCCCGAAATAACGATTCCTCGAAAATATAATTGCTCGAAAAAATAATTTATGGTAATTATGCAGTTTGAGTACTTTTCCGAAAAACGACGGTAAATTTTTTTTTCGCCGTTAAGTTGTATGTTCCATTATAGTAAGTGATATTCCGTCGGGGGAGACTGACATTTTCCATTAATTCCACAAGTTATGGGGTTGTGAAGTTCTCGGAACCACGGGATAAAATAGGACATTTTCGAACATTTCGCGGCCTACGTTGGGGGTAGGAGGTGGGGGGATTTATAAAAGAAGCCTTTCTCGTATAGGGGATTACACACACACACACACACACACACACACTTTTCCTCGGGATTATTTAGCGGGCACACACGATTGTTTAACCCGAGTTTACAAGAACTATCGAAACCAATTTTCGCAAATTGGAAATCACGGGAAAAACATAAGGCAATTGCGAAAACTCACTGACCAAAACAGAAAGTGAAAAGGAGATAACTCACGGGTTTTTTCTCCCTTCGTAGCCTATGTCTGCGCTCTGCTCGATACTTCGCGAAAGTCTGATAGACGAAAGCGAGAGTGTTACGCGGGCCAGTGAGCTCCCCTCCCGCCTCTCTATTTTCTTCAAATATCCCCGAACGTGATTGACAGGTCCGTCGCATGAAAAATTATCTCGAGCGTTAGTCAGAGCACCGTTTGATCTTTATTGTCAAAAATACTTTCTTAGTCTTTAATACTATGGTTTGCCGCTAGCTCTCTCATCGTTCTTTAATTAGTCGACGGACCCTTAAGGATGTTGTGTCGGGATCGCCATTCGCAAAAGCTAATGCCCGTTAGAGACAAGAGCAGCATATGGTTTGGTATGATTCCGATGGTTGTCTTTTGACAAACTTTTGTGACGGTACAATTCACACATACACGAAGGTTCTAGGTACCTATAGGTTAAACATCTTCACCACAAGCAAATCAGAAAACGTGGCAACGTTGCTAAAGAAATGCTGTCTTCATGACAATAACGCGTTTGTTACGAAAGCGACATAATTTGAATCAAAAATTATGAACAAAACAAAAAAGTTTTTATGCGGAAGCGAAAGAGGGTAACGGGAAAAGTGTATTTGAATCGGTTGCGAGTAGTAGAAGTAGGGAAAAGCCTTGCGAAAAAAGTGAAAGAAAATGAGGAACCTAACCTTAAAAATGACAGAGTCGATGACGGGCGTCGCATCATTCACCTCTCTACATTGGCGAACGAATTGTTTTGTAAAACGTGCAAGGAAATACTGTCTCTGCAAGACAGAATAGATTGTCAATCGAAAGAGGCAGCGACTATTTTCATTATTAAATGTCGCAAATGTTCGACAATAAATCATGTCCCTTCTGACAAAGAACATATTGGCTCTACAAGAAAACTACATTTTGACGTGAACACCAAAATCGGAATTGGTTATTAATTGATACATTTTGTTTAAAATAATTTTCTTATACTTACATTGATTTTTTAACCATTGATTTTTAGGATATGTCTACATAGCGGTATGGGTAATACGCAGATAAACAAATTCTTCGCTGCCTTGAACATACCGCCAATGGGATCGCATTTGTTCAAGGTCCACGAAAAAGAAGCTGGCATAGCTGGTGAACAAGTAGCCAAAGAAGCTTGCAAAGAAGCAGCTCTTTTAGAAAAGCGGCTTACACTTGAAAATAATAAAAAAATCGGGAAATTGCTGTAAGAAACTATCAATTTTATTTTTCAGAAATGATTGAAGACGAAGCTCGCACTATTAGAACGTAACGAGTTTCTTATTTTTTTGTTACGACTGAAAATTTTTCCGAAGCCTACAAACATGGGAGAAGCTTTTTTGAGACCCGAAAATGAAATCAGCAAAATTTTTCAAGAATTTCAAAATTAACAACTCAGAAATGTTTGTTACATTCCATCGATGCATATTTCAATCAAGATAACATAATTGGCACTAGAATTCTACAATAAGTCTTTTTTTTCTACGATTAGCATGTATGCGGGTAGCCAGATAATTTTTTTTTTAAATCTACACCGTATTGATTTATGCCGAACAATAATAAATTTCAATCATGATAGTTTTTAAATGAATTGTATATATATATAGATATATTTCATTTAATAGTTTAAGAATTATTACTGCTATGAATTATGACGCTATACACTACACTCTGCTATACTATACAATTGATTGTAACAATAAATTATAACACGAAACGGTATGAATGAATTCACTGAATATTTCTTTTGGTATTCTGTGAATATATGCACGTTACGATGTTGAAATTTGCATCGTTAAAATGGAACAGAATTCTTTTACCTTTAGTTAATCCCATATTTATTGAGTGTTAGTCTACAAACAGTGAATTTTTTTTTCTTGAACTCAAAAAATAAATTTGCCAAAAAAATTTGGACAATCTCAAAATCATGACTTGTTTTTAATAGATCCTATATTCTTTTCCGTTCCCACAGACCGAATCACTTGCAATCTGGATTCATAGTACCCAATCCCAATCCTTATAGCGGAAAAAATGTTGTTCGCTTCGCTGCTTCTTGGGATTTGGGCTGGAGTACCAGAGGAACAGGAAGGAAGTACGACAGCTTAAATGGATTTGGCTCTTTAATTGGTCGTGAAACGGGAAAAGTTTTAGACTGCAGTACAAAGCAACGTAAATGTCGAAGATGTGATCTTGGGCATGATCGTGAAAATCACGATTGCCGATGTAATTTCGTTGGAAGCGCAAAGGCAATGGAGCCTGTGGCAGCTGTTGATGTGACTGTCAACAGTTCGATTCTCAGAGAATGCAACATGGAAATCGGTATTTTAATAGGAGATGAAGACTGCTCCACTATTGTCGCTGTTCGTCAAGCTAGTCATCACGAAGTCGTGAAATTTTCTGACAAAAATCATGTCAGTAAAGGTGTAACTAACGAATTTTAGAAATTGAAACCTTGTCACAAGAAATTAATCAAAGAAAGCATCCAATATCTTCATCGGTGCTTCACGTATGCTATAGCATACGTATATCAGAAATGGCGGCATCGATCCGAAATATACCGGATCACTGTTTTAATAATCACGCTAATTGCGACGATTGGTGTGTTTACAAAAAAAAAAGAAGAAGAAGAATCTACTTATACGCATAAGGTTATCGGCCATGGTTTTGTCGATCAAAACTTACTGAACGATTTACAAAATTTGTTCAGTAAATTTGCTGCTAATGCGCATAAATTTGTTTCGGCTGCCTCAAGTCAAGCAAACGAAAGTTTGAACGCCACTATGGCAAGTAAGGCACCCAAATCGCGATGTTACAGCACATCGGAATCTTCTTCGTTTCGATACGCTTACTCGGTGTGTCAAAAAAATATCGGAGAGAAGTATATCAGCGATATTGCCAGAAAGTTAAACATGTCACCTGGCAAAAATACTGCAAAACATGTAAACAGAGTTAGTAGAACTGCTGAAGCATGGCTTGTTAAAATTAAGAAACCCGAGTTCAAGAGGCAACGCTTATTACTAAAAAAAAAAAAAGTGAACTTCGCAATAAAAAGGAACAATCGGAAGGAGTAGTTTATCAGTCTAATATGGGACTAACAAATTCTGAAGTAATGATTAATATCGAAGATATTGAAAATATCGCTGTATTTGCAGATGATACTTTAGCCGTTGTATTTTTTTATTTGGAAACATTAGGTTTCGGCAAAAATGCCGAAATCATTCAAATTGCAGCCGCTTACGGTGACTCTACATTCTTTATCTACGTAAATCCGCAGCGCAAAATATCTCAATATGCTTCAGCAGTCCATGGTCTTACTGAACACCACGGTAATTTAGTATTAAATGGTGCTCGCGTTGATTCAGTAACGCTTCACACAGCACTTAATAAATTTTATTCTTTCCTTGTCAAGATAAACAAAAAAGTGTACTGGCTGCGCATAACTGCAATTTTGATAGATCTCACCTGCTACGGTCTATCAAAATAGTTCAAATGAGTAATCGTTTTCAATCAGTCATCGATGGGTTTAGTGACACTTAATCTATGATAAGAAAAACGACCGGAAAAAAGGGTAAAGGTGAAAATGCCCTCACAGGACTCGCGAATCGTTTGGAAATTTCTAATGCTGGAGCGCACAATGCCGTTCATGAGGTCGAAATGTTGCGAAAAATAATGATAAAACTTAACATTACAGAAAAAGAAATAATCGACAATTGTTTGAGTGGGCAAGACATTGTTCAAAAGCAAGAAGACAGCAGAATTGCCATTGAATTGAAAAATTTAATTCCGTTGCGCAATGCTGTATCTACTGGCATGAAAAAAAAATATTGCTGCAAATATTACCTATGATATGATCATTGAGGCATACAAAAATGAGAAAATTTCTGGTTTACAATCGTTATTCGTCCGAGTCACTAAATCAAAACCACTAATTTCAAAGATAGCGAACTTTCTAAAAAATACGAACTAAAATGTAAATATTTGTTGAACCGTTCAATTGTAAGAGTTTAATAAAAAGATGTTATTTATTTTCATTTTAATATGAATACGTGTTTTATTATTTTTAATAACTTATTACATGATTAGTTATTAATTGTTCTGAACGAAAATTAAACATCGATAACTAAGACCCTAACCTTAATTTCAAATTTTCGTGCATTACCGCATGAAAATCATGACATCGCAGAAATGCGATGTTGCCACATTGAGCAGCTCATTTTGTTTTCTTACAGCGTACTGAACGGTTTTGATACTTTATTGAATTTTTAGTCTAAAATTGCGTCTCCTATTTATCCTTTTAAAACTTGGCATAGACCTTGTTCTACATTTCAAAGAACAATTCTCAACATTTCTTCAGATTCTCTCTGTTACTTCGATTTGAAATTTATTTATTGGAGTTATGATGTTGAAATATTTTAGATACCTCCATAAGAGACCATGTTAATTCATTCATGGATAATTTCCAAACTATTCTCCTAAATGACCTGAAATTTTGCAAGCATTTTTTTTTATAATTAGTTCGTTGCTTGCAAATTTTCAAAAAAATCCCTCTATTTTGATGTAACGACACAACATCCTTAAACGTTTAACGGGAATTCGACATTTGTATAACATAAGAAATAATCGTAATTGTAATCGGGAGACTATGTCAATTTGTACTGCCCTGATACTTCGAAGGAGAAGAGACGCTCGCCGGTAACGACGAGGAAAAATCTCGCTTCTCGAACGCTCTCGAATCTTCTTTCGTATGAACATTCTCCTTCTTCGCTTGTTCTCTACATTTTTCCGGCGGGAATCCTTAACTCATGTCGCTGGTTGGACAAAACTCGACCATGGAAACAACACGAAGCGGAAGATGGCCAAATGTATGAGCCGGGCTCGAAATACATTAATGATACGACGATGATTGGCCTTCTTTATCTTCTTCTCCTCATTTTTCTCCAATAGCTCATGAAAAATAAAGAAAAAGATGGTCGCGGGACGCGGATTAATTCTCTATTATAATATTCTTTTTACTAATATACTAGGGTGGGTTTGTAACATCTCGGGATGTGTGCGTGGAATCATTGAACGTGTAGAAATGGTGGGGTGAGTTTTGTAGCATCTTGGGATGTGTGCGTAGAATCGTTGGACGCGTAGATATAGTAGGGTGGGTTTCTAGCATCTCGGGGTGTGTGTGTGTGTGGAATATACACGTATTTGGACGTGTAGAAATAGTAGGATGGGTTTCTAGAATCTCGACATGTATGCGTGGAATCGTTGGACGTGTAAAAATTATGGGGTGGGATTGCATTATCTCGAAATGGTGGGTGGAATCGTTGGACGTGTTGAAATAGTAGGGCGGGTTTGTAGCATCTCGGGATGTGTGCGTGGAATCGTTGGACGTGTAGAAATAGTAGGGTGGGTTTGCAGCATCTCGGGATGTGTGTATGGAATCGTTGGACATGTAGAAATAGTAGGGTGGGTTTGTAGCATTTCGGGATGTGTGCGTGGAATCGTTGGACGTGTAGAAATAGTAGGATGGGTTTGTTACATCTCGGAATATGTATGTGAAATCATTGGATGTGTAGAAATAGTAGGGTGGGTTTGTAGCATTTCGGGATGTGTGCGTGGAATCGTTGGACGTGTAGAAATAGTAGGATGGGTTTGTTACATCTCGGAATATATATGTGAAATCGTTGGACGTGTAGAAATAGTAGGGTGGGTTCGTAGCACCTCGGGATGTGTGCGTGGAATCGTTGGACGTGTAGAAATAGTAGGATGGATTTGTTACATCTCGGAATATGTGTGAAATCGTTGGACGTGTAGAAATAATAGGGTGGGTTTGTAGCATCTCGGGATGTGTGTGTGGAATGGTCGGAAGTGTAGAAATAGTAGGGCGGGTTTGTAGCATCTCAGGACATGTGTGTGGAATCATTGGACATGTCAAAATAGTAGGGTGGGTTTAAAGGATTTCGGGATGTGTGCGTGGAATCGCTGGACATGTAGAAATAGTAGAATGCGTTTGTAGCATCTCGCGATGTGTGCGTGGAATCGTTGGACGTGTGAAAATAGTAGGATGGGCTTGTAGCATTTCGGGATGTGTGTGTGGAATCGTTGGACATGTAGAAATAGTAGGGTGGGCTAATAGCATCTCGGGATATATGCATGGAATCGTTCGACTCGTAGATATAGAAGGGTGGAATTGTTTTCGGGAAATTTTGCTTTCGGGAAATTGATTTCGAACAATTTTTTTTTTGGGAAATTGTTTTCGGGAAATTGTTTTTGAGAAATTGTTCTTTCGGAAAAATGTTTGTTCGAGAAATCGTATTTTGGGGGAAAAGTTTTTCGGGAAATAGTTTTTTCAGGAAATCATTTTTTTGAGCAATTGTTATTTTGGGAAATTGTTTTCGGGAATAGTAGGATGGGTTTGTAGCATCTCAGGATGTGTGTGTGGAATCATTGGACATGTAAAAATAGTAGGGTGGGTTTAAAGCATCTCGGGATGTCTGTGTGGAATCGCTGGACATGTAGAAATAGTAGGGTGCGTTTGTAGCATCTCGCGATGTGTGCATGGAATCGTTGGACGTGTGAAAATAGTAGGATGGGCTTGTAGCATTTCGGGATGTGTTTGTGGAATCATTGGACATGTAGAAATAGTAGGGTGGGCTTATAGTATCTCGGGATATATGGGTGGAATCGTTCGACGCGTAGAAATAGAAGGGTGGAATTGTTTTCGGGAAATTTTGCTTTCGGGAAATCGTTTTCGAGCAATTGTTTTTTTGGGAAATTGTTTTCGGGAAATCATTTTTTTGAGCAATTGTTATTTTGGGAAATTGTTTTCGGGAATAGTAGGGTGGGTTTGTAGCATCTCAGGATGTGTGTGTGTGGAATCATTGGACATGTGAAAATAGTAGGGTGGGTTTAAAGCATCTCGGGATGTGTGTGTGGAATCGCTGGACATGTAGAAATAGTAGGGTGCGTTTGTAGCATCTCGCGATGTGTGCGTGGAATCGTTAGACGTGTGAAAATTGTAGCATTTCGGAATGAGTGTATAGAATCGTTGGACATGTAGAAATAGTAGGATGGGCTTATAGCATCTCAGGACATATGCGTGGAGTCGTTCGACGCGTAGAAATAGAAGCGTGGAATTGTTTTCGGGAAATTTTGCTTTCGGAAAATTGTTTTCGAGCAATTGTTTTTCTGGGAAATTGTTTTCTGGAAATTGTTTTCGGGAAATTGTTTTCGAGAAATTGTTCTTTCGGGAAAATGTTTGTTTGAGAAATCGTATTTTTGGGGAAAAGTTTTTCGGGAAATCATTTTTTTGAGCAATTGTTATTTTGGAAAATTGTTTTCGGGAAATTTTGCTTTCGGAAAATTGTTTTCGAGCAATTGTTTTTTTGGGAATTATTTTCAGGGAAATGTTCTTTCGGGAATTTGAATTTTCGAGAAATTGTTTTCGGGGAATCGTTTTTCGAGCTATTGTTTTCGGGAAACTTTGCGCGTACGGAGAATTTCTCGTACGAACTCTGGCATGCTTTTTATGTCATGCTTCATATAAAGCTCTTTTTAAAGGGGATATATCACTTCGCTTTCTACTTTGTTCATATTTGATTCGGAGTGGAACGAATTTGACAGTGTCACAGAAATTTCGGCGATGTACAAAAATAGGTTTATTTCATCGATAATACTAATATAGAAATGTTATAACAACTTTGTTATGAAAATTGTCGGTCAACGAATTCGTGAAATTTCAATCTGTATTGAAAAATCGCAGGGACTTTTTCCTTGTAAAAAAATATTCGAATTTCGTTTTTAAGCTCGTGTTCCATATTTTCGTCATATATATTTTTCATAAATAATTACGAAAAACTAGAATTTGCAACTAACAAGGACACTGAAATTTTAAGAGCCATAAAATATAACTACCAAAACTTCCAATATCAAAGTTTATTTAGCGAGTATGCAAAGATCAATATTTCATGAGTCAAAAAATGGAGGATCGAAATTATACTTTTTCTATCAAAAAATACATTTATGAAACAGTAAATAATTAAAAATCAATCATTTTTTCTCTTCTCCTTGTTGCTCATAAATTTCACTCTACGTATTTTGAAATTCTAATAAAGTAAAGATGGTCTCAAGTTAATAAATAAGAACAAAGTTTATTGTACTTTGATTAACAAATAATAAGAAATTTTCTCCTTCATTTATTTTGGCAAGGAAATTACGTCACGTACTTTAGAGTTGTACTCAGAGTTATGAAACCTTTAACAACCGTTAGAGATACCCAAATAAACAAACATACACAAATTCAAAAAAATGTGGAGATAAATATACAGAAAATCTTTTATCCTGGTTCCTTTCTCTCTCAAGCTCCTTGTTCGCTTTTCAGTTTAACGAGAGAAGGGGAACACGTTCGCGACCACGCTACATTGAACAATTACATTGTGATTTGTGCACGTCTTTCCGACCGGAAATGAGAAACGTAGGTATGAGCAAGCAGCTTCTTTCACCATCAATAATAACTGTTTTCGAATATTCAACCGGATTCGAACTTTGTGAATGGGGATCAGGAACAGAAGAAGGGTGGGGAAAATTCGTTTATTTATCCAAATAGAAGACTCGACATTTTTGTCTTGTGGAAAAAGAATAATCTATCCGTCAACTGTTCTCTTCTGAAATAAAATTTGAAGTTTAAACGTCTAAGACAGTGATTCGGAATTCAGACACGTTGCAAAAAATGATTATCAATTCGTTTCTGAAAAATTTCAGAGATCTCTTATATTTGCATCGCGATTTCCTGCAAATTTTGCCGACTAAAAATATGACAATATAATTTTAAGATTTGCTAGAAAAAAGTTTTATTGACCTTTTTTCCAAATGATAAGATTAAAACTAAAACTACAGAAAATTATTAACACAAAAAGAAGTATTATAAAAAAAATTACTACGTTCTTTCGCACATTGATTGGAAAATCATCCGTTATTAATAATCTCGTGGATTTTTATTTATACGCCAATGTACCAAATGACATTCATAGTTGAAAATTAAAAAAAAAATTGATTAACTACCATATCTGAAGAAAGAATTCCGTAAAAAAAATTGTCATTATTATTATTTTTTTAAATATTATTTCCAACAACAAAACCATTCAGTAATGTTTTCCTCAAAATAAGTCAAAAAAATGTCAAAGCTGCCATATCTCAAGGAAATCTTTATGATTACTTCGCGAAGTTTGTACATCCGAGATTGTCATATGAGAACATTTGGCAAGGTCGAGAGACTAAGAAATTTTTTCGTCGCTTGGAAATCACGTGAGAGGAAAATGTGTATTTAATCTCGTTGATCGACAAAGTTGGACAATAAAAAATGAGAAACTTTTTTGAATATTCCTTTTCGGGGGTGAAAAATTACGTACGTTGCCCTTTTAGTTGTTGCAGGAGTCTCTGGATCGGGATGAACAACGAACCATCGAGCAATGAACATACACGATCCGTAGATATTTTATACAGTGCCCATGCTCGCGCTAAGAAGGAAATGAGACTCTCGTGTACTGTTATGTTTGAGTTACCGTTCCCACCTATACACACACACACACACACACACACAAACACACACACACACACACACACACACACACACACACACACACACACACACACACACACACAAGGATTTTGCTAGAGAGAGAATAAGAACTCAATATTGAATTGACTACGACCCGAAGCTCTGTCTTCTCTCATCCATTTCTCATATATGTATAAAAAATTACTACGTACAAAAAAAAATACGGAGAAGGCGAAATTGTTACAAAACACGTTTTTTTTGTCGCTTTTCTGTAATATTGTTGAATTACGATTTCTTAACCATATATAAATTTTAGTGGATCGCATGAAAAATTCGGCCTTTATGTTTTTTTACTGTGATCGTGGATGATTTGAAAAAATTTATTTAACCGATAATAATCACATGTTCCGTAGATTTTTTAAATATATTTAAAAAAAAAAGTAACAAAGCACGTTTTCGATGCAGAGTGATGAATTAATATTTTATTTGATAGCTTTTTATTCGTGAAAAATATTCCTCGCCAGAGTGGCATACACGCAGTGATATTTTTGCATGTTTTTAATGCATGCCTCGCGCGAGAAGCTGCGGATTAAAGCTCGTTTTAATTTTATTTTCCATTCTTCCGAGCACTCACGGCCGAATAATTGTAATAATTTTGTTCGTTTTATTATATTGTTGTTTTTCTTTTTTCGGGTGTCAGGAAAAATACGCTCCTCGCACATTGTGCCGGACATTTTGAAAAAAACTTTCACGTAATGATAATGCACGCGGAGCGGGTTTAAAAAAAATACACACGCTCACACATATGAGACTCATTCACGTGATACGTGATTCGCATAAATTTATACATAAATATATATTATCACGATGTTTCAAGCCGTTTTGTAGTGACGTTAACATTCACGTCCAAAAATATTTTTCCACCATCGAAAAATACGGAATATCTCGTAGAACTGAATCTGTACTCGTTTTTTTCCTGGACTTTCATAATTAATCATTTTGACTCATTCAGAAATACGTGCGACATGCTTTCGATTCGGAAACTAAACGTTTACTATACCCACCAATTTATACAAAAAATAAAACAACAATAATAAATACTTAATCCGTTAACTTTTAATGTTATTTCCATTTTTGAACGTGATAATTTATTTACATTTTATTGATTATTTACCTTTTTTTGGTAGTGGTCCTGCCATAGCCATTCCAGGTTTTTACAATCCCGTCCCACTACTTTGTACTTATTTTTCTCCCACTTCACTAAATTTCATGTTTCTGTGAGATCTCCTAAGAGTATGCACTTCTGTATTGTAATTGCACAAGTGCCAAGAGAGATTATGGAAAACCCTGGTTGATACAGGTGGCTATATTTTTACTGAGTTTCAGTTGGTTATCATCAACAGTAACTCAGAAGTCTGTCTTTGGCTCAGCGAGCGATTGGCGAGCTAGTTCATGGCTGAACAAATGAAAAAAATGTAAAAACTAAAAGAATAATCTAATTTCACGTATTTTCAGTGCTCAAAAAAATGAGTGTTTTTTAGAAATTTTTTTCAACATCTAGTGGAAAAAAATATCGATTACAAATGACCGATTGATTCTTTAGGTGTATGAAAATATTAACTTCAGAATCTTACTATAACAAATGCAATGTGATATTCGATGCTGTTAACACGACCAACACGAAAACGTCCTCGCACTTGACGTGATAAATCATTTAGAAATAAATGATTAAAAAATTATTATTGAAATAGGAATATCGAGAGCTTGGCAATCTGTTTTTAGATCTCTTGTCTATTCCAAAGATTAAAAAATATTAAATCTAACGAATGAGGGAGGCAAATTTTTGATGTTTTTGTAGCATGATATCTGGGTGGAGTGAAAAGTTTTTAAAGGGCCTTAAAATTCCGCTGACCGAATTCCGGTGCGATCTCTTTTTCTCTCTGTTTTTTCTCTTTTTTTCTGTCACTCTCTTTTTCTATTTCCACCTTTCTATCTAATTCCCTCTCCCTCTCTTGCGCGTTTTCTCCTTTCATTTTTTCTCCAACCCTGACTTCCTCTCTCTCTCTCTCTCTCTCTCTCCCCCTCCCCCCCTCTGCCTCTCCCGCCCTCTCATCCTCCCGCTCCCCCTCCCTCTCTCCCCCTCCCTCTCATCCTCCCGCTCACCCTCCCGCTCCCGCCCCCTCCCTTCCCCTCTCCCTCCCCACCCCTCCCCCTCCCTTCCCCTCTCCCTCCCCACCCCTCCCCTCCCCGACCCCTCTCCCTCTCTCTCGCTCTCCCTCTCTCCCTCTTTCACTCTCTCCCTCTCTCCCTCTCCGTCTCCCTCTTTCTCTCCCTCTCCCCCTCTCTCCATCTCTCCCTCTCCCTCCCTCTCTCTGTCTCCCTCCCTCTCTCCCTCCCCTCCCTCCCTCCCTCCTCCTCTCCCTTTCTCCCTCTACCCCCCTCCCTCTCCCTCTGTCTCTCTCTCTCTCCCTCTCCCCCTCCCTCCTTCCCCCTCCTCTCTCTCCCTGTCTCCCTCTGTCTCTCTCTCTCTCCCTCTCACCCTCTCTCCCTCCCTCACTCTCTCTCCCTCTCCCCCCCCCCTCCTCTGACCGTTTTTTCTTCTCCCTCGTTACTGTTTTTACAAAAAATGGGACAGTATAGACTACATGCCTGACTAGTTTATATCACTGCTCACCCTTTTCATCCCTTACTTCTTTTCTAACCTATAGGTATATATCTCGAAAATCCCGTCCATCCCCGCGTATCTGCTCAATCAATGAGGGTTGGCAGACTGTTACGGTGGGTTATGCAATACTGGCCATGAACGCGGTCGTTTTATATAACCCAGACATATATAGTAGCCCTCCATATGTGTATATATATATGTATACACATACGTATACACTTTTTATATAACTCGTGTTTTCCGCAACATTCGAATGCAAAATTGATTGGTCAATAAAAATTCTACAAACGTTTCTCTTAGGGTGATTCAATGATCACCTTCAATTATCAATCAAAGCTTCAGTATTTTTAACTGATTTACCCATGGAAAAACTGATTAATAAAAATAGAAACAATATTTATGTAATGTAACGATACCGCTTATTCTCGTACGCGACGCGAACAGCTGATCGTCCGTCGCCATACTGAGCGAGCGCCTAGCGGACAAAACCGACACTAGCGTGCGAAGCGAGTCGCTAGTGCAAGCTCCTAGCAGGTAAAATGTGAAATAACAAGTGCGTACGTGACTTTCTGCACGTCTTAATAATTATAACAATAAAACAAAGACTTTTATTATAGATTTAGTATAGAAAAATCAGAAAAAAAATCCTAAAATTTAAATAAAGTACGCAAGCGACAAAATTATAAGTAAAATTTAAGTAAAATAGAAAATAAGAGAATGAGGGTTTCTGCGCATACGCAAGGCGATCGCGCTAGGGAATCAACGAATCAGACATGCAATATCAATTATTTTTTAATTGTTATTAAATCATGAAAAATATTATCGTTATTATTAAAAATGGAAATAATCGATTATTAAAATTCAAGGAGAACTAAGAAAATATAAAATGTTATAAAATAATGTAAAATTGAGAAAATAATAATTCTCGCGCATGCGCGTCGCGTACACGGCATACACTCGGCCAATAAGATTACAGAGGCCAACGCGAAGCTTCAATAAGAAAATTTACAATGAGAACTTTTCTTCGAGATTATTTTAAGGGCCAATCCGTGTCCGTAAAAAGAGAACAAAGGATTCTCTCGGGTATAAAAGGCCGTGCTTAGAGGCATCGGGAGCTCATTCTCAGCTTATACCTGACTCTGAAAAAAGACTAATAAGCGAGCTCATTCCCAGCTCACTACTAGCATCTCTGGCTTATTCTGGATAGAGACATTTAGTTTTCAGTATCAGAATATTCTCGAGTTCCATAACCAACTCAACTACCTATCCTAAACTACCCTATGCACTGGTGACGGGGTAATTCGGCTCCGTTCTATCCCTGCAGCTGGTGTATGCCAAATAATTCTGGTTCCTCCAAATTTATCTTTTTAGGTGACGGAATCGTTCGGTTTCGTTCGATTCCTGCAGCCGGTTTAGGATAAATTACCGTTTGGTGACGGGGTAGTTCGATTTCGTTCTATCCCTGCAGCCAATTACCTATCCATTAAGGGGCCAGTCCACTTTGGAGCCACGAAAAAAAGGCTATTTTCGCAATTTTCTTTTGAGGATTTTATAAAAGATATGAATATAAAAGTTGTTAAGCTTGATAAATAAAGTCTTGAAATACATAAAAAAAAAATTTAATTCATTTTTATTCATTTTTAAGTACAAAAATTGTTTTAAAAAACAAAAAACTCCCGACTGCTATAATATATATAACTTCATAAAAATATATTTTTATAAAATATTTATAAAAAAGAATGAAAGAAATTTCCAAAAAAAGATTTATTTTGAAACTCCTCCGCCAAAAGTAGATAGTAGTGAACTTGAAAATGTGTGAAATAAAAATTGATTAGAAATAATACATATAGATAAAAAAACATTCAATTGGTTAGTGTAACTCCCTCGACATTCAATTTTTATGGTTAATGTTAATTGACGGTAGGATAAGTTATTTACATGCGAAAAATAAAAATCAAAAAGTAATTATCAAAGTTAAATAATTGTACGAAAAATGTAGATGATGAAAAAACGTACAATTTACATAAAATTAACAAATCTTATAATTATAATCGAATTTAATTGAGGTCGGGAGAAGTCTCTAAGTCATTAAATGAGAAATGGAGACGTCTCCCGACCACAATTAAATTCGATTATAATTATAACATTCGTTAATTTTATGTAAATTGTACGTTTTTTCATCATCTACATTTTTCGTACAATTATTTAACTTTGATAATTACTTTTTGATTTTTATTTTTCGCATGTAAATAACTTATCCTACCGTCAATTAACATTAACCATAAAAATTGAATGTCGAGGGAGTTACACTAACCAATTGAATGTTTTTTTATCTATATGTATTATTTCTAATCAATTTTTATTTCACACATTTTCAAGTTCACTACTATCTACTTTTGGCGGAGGAGTTTCAAAATAAATCTTTTTTTGGAAATTTCTTTCATTCTTTTTTATAAATATTTTATAAAAATATATTTTTATGAAGTTATATATATTATAGCAGTCGGGAGTTTTTTGTTTTTTAAAACAATTTTTATTTCACACTTTTTAAAATTCACCAGTATCTACTTTTGGTGGTGGGTGTTAAGTTAATTCATTTTTTTAATATTTACTTTCTTTTTTTCATTCTTTTTTTGAAACATTTAAAAAAAATATATATTTTCATGAAGTTATACTATTATAGCAGGCGGGAGTTTTTTGTTTTTTAAAACAATTTTTTTTTATTATAAATGTTCATTTTTATAAAATATAGCTTTTCTTCAGTAAACGTTGGTCGAATATATAAATCCAAAGTTTTGTTTTTCCCGATTTTATTGTGGTTATTTGTCAGATTTATATGTACTTCCATAAAAAGTTCTTTTTTTTACACATTTTCTCCATTCTACGTTTGTTGAATTTATAAATTTAAAGTTTTGTTTTTCCCAACTTTATTCATTTTTTTGTCGGATTCATACTTAAAAGAAATACTGTTGCTCAGTTCGATTAGTTGAAAAATTGTAATCTATAATTTTTCAAACTTCACGTTTATGTATTTCTTTTTTAATTCAGTTTGTGTGCGTAGTAATAATAACTTGTTTTTTGTCAAATTTACACTCAAATAACTTGTTTTCTTTCAAATTTGTACTAATAAAATATTGACAAGTTCCCTCATTAAAAAAAATGATGTAATTTTCTATAATGCTATAAAGTTTTGTTAAAATTCACTTTGTTTGCGTGATGAAAAAATTAAACTCGGTTTTATTTATAAGCTCATTCTGTGTACGCACTAAAAAATAAAATTACTAATAAAATTTCACAAAAAATGTTATTGTAATCTTTTTATTAAAAATATAATTTTGTTCACTTGTACATTTGCTAAATTAAAAAATTTAAAGTTTTGTTGTTCCCAATTTATTCGTTTGTCAAATTTACTATTAAAATCTATTTATTGATCAGTCTACTTGAAAAAATAAAAAAATCACTGTAACTTTCAATAACGCAAACAAATTTTATGTTTATATACTTTCGTTGTCGATTTCGTTCATTGTTGTTGCTTTGAGTTCGTAGCACTTTACACGGCTTTTTATTACTCTTATTTTTAAATTCACTTTGTGTCACGCACTAATAAATAATAAATAAAAAAAAATAAGAGTAATAAAATCACTATAACACAAAACTTTATTATATTAAGGATGTATGCCCAGTCAAATCCGCAGTATATCTATTTGTTTTTCAAACAGATCATTATATAAGATATCAATCATAAATATGTTTTTTATTAATTAATACTAATTATACATAACAAATCAACCCGATGAAAGTTACAGTTATTAACTTTAAGAAAAATTCGTTCTTCATTTGACTATTTTTTACTGGAGCTAATGTCCGTTCTATCAACCAATCAAAAAATTCCGTTTATATATCGAGAAAATTTGGCAACAGTGCCGGAAAGTGTGTCGTTTGACAGCTAGTTTCCTAACCTAATACATTGTTTAATTTCTTTTTTTTCGTGTATAATGTGAGTGAGGAAAATGAGTGACAATTCTCGTGTTGTGCTCAGAGACAAAAAAGGCAAATTTACCACACAAAA
Organism: Rhimphoctona megacephalus; assembly: GCA_963989365.1. Classification (NCBI taxonomy): domain Eukaryota; kingdom Metazoa; phylum Arthropoda; class Insecta; order Hymenoptera; family Ichneumonidae; genus Rhimphoctona; species Rhimphoctona megacephalus. The sequence continues at coordinate 48,201,496 of OZ022414.1, forward strand.
AAGAAAACAGTGGCTTGAGAGTGTTGCGAAGAGTGTCGAGAAACGAAGACGTTTGAACAACACCGAAAAAAATTATATATTGGTTAATTTATTTATATAGCTCATGTTTATCTTGCATTATATATTTGCATTGACATTTCATGATTAGATCACGCTTGTATTTATTTTCTTTCACTACTACTGTACACTCGGTTCGTACTGCCCGCGCGTGCAACGTTGTCATATTTCCATGTTTCGCACATTTAATATGGCGGCTGTAGTAGCAGTTTTCGCACATAACCCAAACGACTCTACTTTTTTTTGAGATTTTTGAACAAATACGACGATGACATCGGGGGTTTTTTTTTTCTTTAAATAGTAAAAAAAATAGTTCCTAATAATATTTTTTTAAATCTGTACGCTTATATATTACGGGCTTTATTTTCTTATTTTCTTTCAAATTAGGCTACTTCCGCTACGATTAACATGCGTTTTAATGAGACTGAAAAAATTAATTTACGTAATAACTATACGGTGAAGTCTAATTATTTTTTTTCTAATCGACGCAGCATCGTTCACTCTACAACATATTTTAAATTTGAAGGTCACACTTAAATTGTATATTTTGAGCATACATCCTTAAATAAAAATAATGATCGCATCGAAACGCATAACCAAAAAAAAAAGTCGAGGACTACCTTATCTTTCGATATGGCAAAATGAGTTTGAATATGAATATTAATAATTTCAGCGAGTTTGCAATAGATTTTAACAAATTATGTCGCAGAACACTGTCTGCCACACACAGAAAATACATGCAATTATAACACAAAAAAAACAATATATACATGTATATAGACGAACTGTATAGACAGACGCGCGTCGATTCGGATTGACATGAAATTAGCAGCGCACAAGGGTGTGAATTTGGCGATAGTCGAATAAGGGTCCCCTTTCGATATGGCAAAATGCGTTTGAATGTGAATATTAATAATTCTTAATTATTTCAGCGAGTTTGCAATAGAATTGAACAAACTATGTCTAAGAACGCTGTCTGTCACACATAGAAAGTACATGCGATAATTGGTCAAGACAGTTGTCACCGTTTCGGAGAAAAGTGGTGACAAAGAAATAGCCCCAATCAGCTGATCGCAGTGAAACTCATAACTCCCGTCTTTTTGCCCTGCGGGCAGTCGGGAGTTAAAAACTATAGTTTAACGTAACGCCTCAAAAATAGGTGGGCTAGGTAGCTCCATCACAACTCGGCAACGGCTTATCTGAAACAAAGAAATCAAAGTCCATTAGATTCAGTATGATACGAGCTACAAAATGACCCTCGGATATAAAGTTTTATCAAAAAATAAAAAAATGACAGATGAAAAACGAAAAAAGTAAAAAAACGCGTTTTTTTCGCAGTTCTTCACAAAAAAAAAGAGTAAAAATCAAAATTTTAAAACCATCGAGGGTCATCTTCTTGCGAATCATGTTTACAATATGTGGTTCAAATTTCAAGAGAATCGGTCTATTAGTTTTAGAGATACGATGGAGCTAGATTTTGAAAACGTTGTTGAAAAACGCGTTTGAGCGCGCTATACGCTCAGGTAGACGAAATAAGGTCCTGACGTTCAGGTAAAAAAAAAAAAATACTTAGAGAGCTCGGATTTTCATAAAATTTTGACACAATACTTCTGAATGTATGTACTTTCGAAAATAGTAAAAAAAATGGATTTTTTGAAATTTTCAAAGTGGACTGACCCCTAAAGGGGTACTGGTGACGGAGTTGTTCGGGTTCATTCAATTCCTGCAGCTGGTATTCCTAACCACCTATTCAATGCATAATTCATTTTCCTAAAATTTATTGCTGGCTAGAATTGGAAGTTATTGGTGTTAGTTATTATAATTATTATTATTAAATTAAATAATTGCATTTTGAATTTGAAAAGTAACCAGAATAAGTTACTAGGGAATTCCGTCTGAATAATTGAGATATTACAAACTCGAGCAAAATTATTGAATAAATTCTAGTCAATAAATTTAAAAATCGATTTCTTTTATTAAGCGATTATTTGATAGAGCCTAAGAAGTATTCAAAAAGAAATCGATTCAAATTTATTGTGTTCCTGTCTCACTGGGGTTTTATAAGAGAACAATCTTTGAAAAAAAAGCGTATTAAGTAATTGGATTGAACAGTTATTTTTTTTCGTTGTCCAAAATAGTTCAATTATTATAAAATTATATCGAGTCATAAACAAAAATAATATTATTATTATATCGAATCATTAAAAATTCTAATTAATTATTTTGGACAATTAATCAGAGAAATTTATCATTTTTTAAATTTTTTATTAGAGCAATAAATCGATTATTTCCTACCATTATTTTCTTTTGGTTTGTAAAGAAAGGCACCAGACCGCCAATAATTGAGAAAGTTATAATTAAATAACATGAAAATCATTGCTTACATGCAAAATAAATAATAAACAAAGATCGACAAAATAAATAATAGACAAAAATACGCTAAATAAATTAAAATCTACTTTACTTGAACAAAATTGCTGTACAACAGAAATCACCTTTATGTTTTCATTAATAAATTATATTGTTATTTTGTTAAAATCTAATCCCTGTCTTTTCTCGTTTTCTTTCATACCTGCTCCTTATTATTAAGAAGCTCAAATTCACGCGTAGCGGCGTGTGCATAAACACGTACCGTTACAGTAAATAAAAAATATTTACAATTCGACAAAGTTGAATCACTCCAGAACTACTTCGATGATCAATGTAGAAAGACATTGAAAGATAATGATTGAGTAATCAATTTTTTGTGTTCAAAAACCATGAAAAAAAATTTCGTTTTGAAAAAAAAAAAAACTGGAAAAAATGCTGAACATTTTTGATAGCAGGTATACAACAAAAAAAATCATAGATGATATGAGTGTTCGAGTGAAGTATACTCCCATTACGCCAACCCGAAATAGAATTTTTTATATAAATAAATGCTATTTCATAATTTTTTTAATGATATTTTGTATTCCGAGTACGTTTTTCTAGTAGTCGTCATGAGCAATGAAGTCAGAGAAGCCGTGTAGATCAATAAAGAGAACGAGAGGAAGAAGAAAAAGAAAAAAAACAGGTTATATACGAAAAAGTACTCAGAAAGGGAAGAAAATGCGAAAAGTTTTTGATTCGAAGCGAGGACTCATCGTCGTCGTTAGTGGTTTAGTCTAGGAAAGAAACCGCCTCGAACGGGAGAAAAATAGACAGAGATCGGAAGAAAGAAAGAGAGAGTGAGAGAGAGAGAGAGAGAGAGAGAGAGAGAGAGAGAGAGAACCAGAGGCGAAATAATATTCGAGTTTTCAACTCGATAAAGCGCTTGATTAAAATGTACCCTAGTCCCGTTGCATCGTTCTGTTAGTCGACCTTTCCAAGAGTAATTTGTAAATGAGAAGTTTCGTGAAACTTTTTGAATGCGATACACACGGTTTTCGTGGTGAACCTTGGGTCTCATTTTCTGTTTTTTTTTAGCCGCGGCCGTTTTGACTTCTTTTTTTCGTACCTTTTCATTTTTTGTCTACGGGAATACGGGGCAGATGGACCAAAAGAAGGAAAAGTATAAATTCTCTCTCTCTCTCTCTCTCTCTCTCTCTCTCTTTCTGTTCTACAGTCTTTTTTTATGGAAAAAGAGAGAGGAATCTCTTAATGCCTGTTAGACCAGTGAAAAATTGTATTCTCTAGTACATATTGGGTGAAAGAGAGCATTCAACAAAAGAGAGCAAGATGTTGGATCATGGAGTCCCTCACATCGTTAATGAACATGCTCAGAGACTCGTAATCATACGAAACCAAATTCCACCGCCATTTTATCTGTTCGAAATACAATCCGCGAGATAATTAAGCACCAATGTATAAATCTTTATGTAAACAACCTTAAGTACTCCTCACAACTCCATAGATATATACACATGCAAGTATAAGAAATTATGAATATCAGAAAGTTTCCATCTAGATTTAAAAATGGTATCGAAAGTGAATCAAGATCCTGAATAGTGTAAAAGTTTCGCGGATTATGAAAATCTCTTCAGTTGCCTGTGGGCTTCGAAATTTAGTTCATCTTTATACTAAATTAAGGTGTAGGATGTTCATTTTATCATTTATCAGCGTAAAGACTTGTTAAATTTTAATTGATTTATACTTGAAATTATGATTCAGACCTATTATGTTCCTATTGTTCATCTAAGCGCAATTTTCAACGATAAAAAAAATTATTCTCATCTAATCACAAGATTTATGGTCTTTACTTTGGTGTATTTTCACTTCTTTTTTTATTTGTGTATTGTAGTGTATATTTTTTATTGGAATGAGCTTTACGAGGATTTTAAATCAAATATTTTTTGAGATGCCTAATCTCTTGATATGATTTCAAAAAAAAAATTCGAAATATGACGAGTTATTCGTTTTTCAAGCGCTTTTAATAAAATTTGATAATTTCTTTACGAAAAGTGCTAGAAAATTTTTATCGACGAAAAAACTTTGCACTTGCGTCAAATAAGTCGATACACAACAAACGATGAGAGATATTTTAATAGCTTGGACCTGGAATACACGAGATTTCTAACTTCGAGAGTTTATTCGAGAAGAAGATTCTGCGGTTTGCGAATATTACTTCGTGAAAACTTGAAACATTCTCTCGTTCTTCGTTTTCTCATCTACAGTCGCGGTAGCAACTCGAGACAAGTACATTTACGTATACTATAAAAGTCAAAGACGAGTCGCTACTAGAGTCATTACAGCAAGCAGAGTGGTTCTGAACGTATTCCGAAAATTGTTTCGACGATATTCAATGAATTACATCGTTTTGAAAGATGTTGCGGGTTTACGTATTTTTTATTTTTTTTTTCTTTCGATCGTGACTATTTAGAACTCTGTAGCCTAACGGATATTGAAAATATTAATGTTTCATTCTTCTGTGGCATCAAAAAAAGGTGGCATTTTTCGCACATTTTTTGCACACTTTTGACGTTTTGCGGTCGCTGTCTAGTGATAGTAACTAGAAACTGGTAACATCCTGGTTATATGAGAGTGCGCTCGCCAATGTGACAGCTGATGTGACTTTTCTTCATGATATTTAAAATAAACAGTGATAGCTGTGAGTTAAAAAAAAAGGTTATAAAGATCGCGGATGTGACATTCTATATGCATAGTGATGTGAGGTTAAAAAAATATATGCATAGTGATGTGACGTTAAAAAAATAAGGTTATAAAGATCGCGGATGTGAAAGCTGACTGATATATTTTTTTAAATATGGATCAGCCGTATAAGTGCGATAGAGATAGCTACAAATTTCGAAGTGGAAATTAAAAAAAAAATATGGTTATAAAGATCGCGTATGTGAATGCTGACAGATATGATAATATGTATAAACAGTGATGGCTGTGAGTTAAAAAAAGGTTATCGGAATCGAAAACGATCCCTTTTCTTTTTTACCATAAAATGTTCCTCGAATGCAATAATAAGGTTTATTTAGACACCATTCTCTTCATTTTTTTTTTTAACTAAGAGAGTGACGTATGATAAACTTGTATTCGGTGAATATTTAATATCTTTGTCGTGAAGTTATAAAGATCACGGTCAGTTTTCACTTTTGATTAAACTGACTTTTATATATTATATAGAAGAGTGATAGTGCAAAAATAAAGTTTAAATCAATAAATAAACTTTTGAACAGTGTCTAAATAAATAATTATTTTTATTAACCCTAGCCCCAACAATCCCTTTTTCCGAACGTAAACTCTAGAACGGAGTCGAAAACGGTGCCTCTTCTCTTTTACCATAAAATGTTCTTTGAATGTAATAATAAAGTTTATTTAGAAACCATTCTCTTTGTTTTTTTTTTTGATAATTAAGAGAATGGTGTATGATAAACTGGTATTCGGTGAATATTTGATATCTTTGAACAGTCGTGAGGTTATAAAGATCGCGGTCAGTTTCAGTTTTCGTTAAAGTAACTTTTATATATATAGATAGAAGAGTGATAGTGCAAAAATAAAGTGTAATTTAATAAATAAACTTTTGAACAGTACCTTAATAAATAATTTTTTTTATTAACCCTAGCCCCAACAATTCATTTTTCCGAACGTAAACTCTAGAACGGAGTCGAAAATAGTGCCTCTTCTCTTTTACCATAAAATGTCTTTTGCATGCAATAATAAAGTTTATTTGGAAACCATTCTCTTCATTTTTTATATTACTGAGAGAATGCTGTATGATACCATCCTACGTTTGAATGACCCTAGGTTTGAATTGTATATGGTTTTAAACCAACCTACAGTGGTAAAGACCTTAAATACATGAAAATTCTATTTGCACTTGCAACCCAAAATGGAATCAAGGGATGCGAAATAATTTTGAGTGAAAAGATATTTGATTTGAGAAAAAAAAATTTCATAATTACTTCACCAATTTTTTTTTATCTATTGCTCACGAGATATTCCTAATCAATAAACATTATAAAAGAAAAACTCGCGTAGTACTTCGGCCAAAATTATTTTTTCCAATCAAACTTTAGCTCTCGAAATCTTGTACGTATACTTTTTTGTTTCAAAATCTCGTTTCGTTATGATTACTTATATTTAAAAACTTTCGGTGCATTCTGATGATATTAGAGTATTTCTTTGGCATCATTTTTTATGGAATATTTTCCGATCCGTTTATCTGTTGGCACGGATGTTTCGGTGCAATATTTAAAAAATTTTTTTTTTACAAAATTTAAAAAAATTTAAGTTTTACTTGTTCGTTGTTCTTTTATGCGTCGTATCTTCTCAGAACTACTGTACGTTTTAAGCAATCTAATAATTTTATAAGTATTGATGGTTAATCACGAAGATTGAATTCATTTGAACACTTCTTAGATCAATATTTCACATTGCATTTTTAGTCTGAATATACGATATACCAGGTCGAAATTCGATCATGTATCCATTTTTAGCCGAAATCATTAAAAAATCGCTTGAGCGACCTCTAAAATTTTTATTCAGGATTCAATTCTTGCGAGAATCACTTTTTGATAAAATGTTATCATATTTTGGTGCAATGCCGAAAAAATGTCAATTCTTTTGCAAAGTTTTATGGGTAACCGCTCTCATTATGGTCAAATTAAATCAAATTTATTTATTTATCAACTTTTTGTGAACTCACAACATTTACGAGAATGAAATTATCACCTCTGTACAATTTGACTTAATTTGATAATAATGGGAGCGATTACCCATAAAACTTTGTATGATGAGTTGGTTTTTAGAAAGGATTTTTGTGCGAAGAGATCTTTGCATGAACGACTTAGACGGGATTTTGTAAATTAATCGGAATCGATATTTTGTAAATTAAATTGGAATCGATATTTTGGCGCTGAGTGGTGGGGAGATTAACTGGAACGACTATTTAGGGGGGCGTAAATGTACTTGTCTCAGCCTTTTTTCACAGCATTTATGCTGTTTTTGGCTAGGTTATATTAAGCAGAAAAGGTTATTTTATCATGAAGGCCGAGAGAACTTTAGAGTTATGGTGGACCAAAGTGCAAGATACGGAGGGGAGGGAGGGAGAGAGAGAGAGAGAGAGAGAGAGAGAGAGGGAGGGAGGGAGAGAGCAGATAAAATTGAGCGAGGATAATAAAAAAAGAAACAGAAAACTATCTCTTGGTCAGCCAAAAATTAATAAAGCTGTGTGACGATTTAAGGTGGTTCACAATAAACAACTTTTCGTCCTCACTCACTCCAGCCCCCTGCAACTTTGTTCCTCATTAATCTCCTCGTCATTTTGTGCTCTTGGGCTTCTAGTTCGATCTGCGTAACCGATAAAACCTTTTTAATGAAAATTGTTATACTCCAATGATAGTTAATTATATATTACATATATACATTCTGATGGTTTTCTCCGATGATGGTCCGATGCTCCGGCCACACAAGAATCTCGTAGGATCTACCTAGGGCGAGAGTTTATAAGAATAATTCTAATTGCCTTCCAGATAATTTTCATTTTCAGAAAATGTTTGAAATATGGAGGAAACACCGTAAAGATCGTACGATAACAGCGAGAAAGATATATAGCAACATCCGTTTCATCGTGGAGCAAGGATACCACTCCTGTTGTTAATACTTTTTTTAAATAGTGAATGTGAGAGAAATAATTATGCATTTATCTAAAAAGATTTACCTATTTCCTATTTTTTTAAATAGGAACTTGACTAAAGTAAAAAAGAAATATTTATAATCATTGGTAAGCGTGCCTTAATCGAGTTCGAACGGGAATCATGGTGAATTTCTATCGCTCATCATGCTCGAACTTAATTTCGCTTTATACCAATCAGGCATTTGATGCTCGAAATCGAGACGAGTCTAAATTCAACGGATTACGATTGGACAATTGGTCGTGAGGGATCAAGAGATCACTACTGTTTAATCTATAAATATCGTATAATGTGAATGTTCGTGTCCCGAATTGCTTCAACGCTTCCTATTCCGCCTCTATGTACCCATTATTCACTTCCTCTATGAGTTTATCGATTTCATGCAATTTTCCAAAATGTTCCGAGTACCAGCACAGGCCTAACCTTTTAGCCATGGAAATATTCGATAATTCCATATTTAGTCTCCCTTCTTCAAATTACTTTCTTAATTTCTTGGGTTTATTAATTTTTTTATTTTATTCTACTTAAAATATATGCGAAAGGATTAACAAAACATTTACGTATTTTTCTCGTACACAACTGGATGAAGCTCAACTTTGGAATTAAAGAGATTTTCTTGGGGCGAAGCGAGTACTTGGATAGGTGACTACTTAGTCATATACCGCCTCGCACATCGTTCGCTGAGTGCGAAGCAATTTTTTAAAGATTCTAATAGATTCAACTATCTGAAACCTAGTAAAAATATAGCTGACTGTATCAGTATAGGTTTTCCACAGTTTCCTAAATCCTTCGTACAAACGCGATAGAGTAGTGAGAGATCACACAGGAAAATGGAAGTTGGTGCAGTGGGGGAGAAACGGAGTTGAAGCATAGAAATGGGTTCGCAAACACTCGATAAGGATATACGCAAGAAAATGAAATAAAAATACATATAAATTTGCCGACAGCGATGGGTGTGAGGTCGGTGTTAAGCAGCCTCGGGCGAGGCTGCTTAACTAGGGATGCACTGATAACTTAGGCATGCACCGGCTCGCGCATCAATTGCTGAACAAAAGGCAATTTTTCTGAGTTTTCGAGGGTGCTAACCAACTGAAACTCAGTAAAACTATAGCCGCCTGTATCAGTCGGGTTTTCCACGGTTTCCTTTGGCCCTCGTGCAAATACGATACAGTAGTGCATTAGGAAAGAGTGGCTGTGGGCAACACTCTTGGGGGGTCTCACAGGAATAAGGAAATTAGTGAAGTGAGGGAAATGTGGGATTAAAGTAAAGGGATGGGGTCGTAAAAATCCGCAAAGTTATACGCAGAAATGATCAAAAATAAAATATGTATAAATTTATATTGCGGTTGGAAGGCAAACAACTTGAGAATCAATTTACTTTACGATTGTGGTTTTTTCACGTCATTATTTCGGGTTATAAGATGCTCAATATATTATCGGATACTAACAAAAATAAATCATACAGTTTACTGTTTTCAGTTTTTATAAAAACTATTTTTTTTTTCAAATATTTTGCCAAATTTACGGGAATTAATTCAGTCCCACTCAAATATTTTGTGCACGCATAAAAAATCGTCGTGTACTTGTGTTGTATACAATCGTTTGATAAAGAAACAAACTAGAAGTTCTGAAGTTTCCTCGCTGCAATGACCTCTGTGAAGGATGTCGATCCTCGTTGCTGAACTGCTTCACATTTACGTGTTACATTCGTCGTCAAGAACATCTTTTTTCCATATTCACAATCCTACATGATCTTGTCTCGTTATTCATGACCGCGTCTGCACAAATGATGTTTTTGTTACGACTTGTATAATAAAAATTCTGGAGACTATTTGAAGTTTATTGCAGTCCAATAATCCGGAAAGAAGTTTTGAAGAAACATCTGATTATAATATACATGGTTCTGTAATTGTACTCACTTTTGCAATAATTGCAATATAAAAACTGTTAAAAGAGAAAAACAAATTATCGAATGGAAAGGAAAAAAACGACGTGAAAAAAAGTAGTGCCTCACGAGTGTAGCTACGCCATTTTTTCGCGCAATTGAAACCGATGAGTTACGTGAATTTACTTCATAACTCGGTTTTAAGTTATTTCTTTTACGTCGAGTATGTGTGATTGAACATTTTTTTATCAAAAATTTATTCATAAGTGAACATTTGTGTCTTTTTGTACCATTTTTTTGCGTGAAAATTGTGACAGACGGAAAACGCCTGCGAACTTATAACTTTTTGCGGTTCATTGCAACGTTTTGACAAAGAGCTAACCAAACGTGAGCCATTTCGAAAATTATAAAATTAACATTAAAAACTGAATGTCGTTTCATTCTGACAGTGAAGACATAAGTACCACAAATCATTATTAAATATAATCATAAAATACTTTTTTCCTAGATTATATCTTTTTTGAGTATAAATAAAAGTACTAATAATTATAGCAAATGTACGGAAGATAAAATAAAAATATGAAACTGTTACCGAAAATGGAATTAGAAATTCCATTTTTCATTCTTGAGAAAGGATCGTTGTTCAGGAAATAAATCTTATGGTAAAGACGCGATGAAAGAGTCCGATGAACTTTCGAAGGAAATCTCTGCCTCGCCACATAGTCTTGCGCGGAATGCCAATTTATTATAACACCCAAGATTTTTCTCATCCTTTCTGCTACTTCTTCTCTTGGACGATGACAATTCTTTTGGCTTAAGTACTATATACATCGTGATGAAAATAGGCCAAAGTACGAGAAGACTGTAATAAAATCCGAGTCAATTAACAGGACGTCGCCGAGGGTCCCATTAATAACCCCTACTCTTTTATCTTTTCGCGAATCTTTTCTTTCTTCTTTTTCTTTCCTGCTCTTCCAATCTTCAGGCAAAAAAATCAGAAAAAATTCGTATCAGCCTTGCAACAAGCAAATAGTCCACGTTGTCGTTCTCAACGCAAATTTTTTTTTCCACTTTCCTCTTCATGGTTGTCCTCTTTTTTCCTCCTTTACGAAAACATTTTTTTTTTCCTATAAAGCCTGTGTTCAAACTAATTTGAAAACTTTTTTCTTCTGGTTGATTTTTCAGGATAAGGAATACGTAAGGCAACATTTGAGATATGCTAAATTGCCATCCGGGGGAATGAAAAGTCAGTATAGAGCTTAGTTCCTCCCTGTGGAGTAGTATCTTTTTCTCAATGTCAAGATGTTCTTTGCTGCGATTACATAGTCAGGTTTGGTGCTTTCTTTCCTTTTTACTCTAAATAAAAACTCTATTGTGAAAATGATAGCATCATTTATTGAAATTTTTGACATTTACTAGGATATATCAATCCAAACTTGATTAATTCGAGTGTCAATCATTTTTTGGAGAAGGATTCTCATCAATTTGTTCTCTTGACAGTTACTTGTAATTTCATTACATTACAATTTTGATTTGTGCTCTGTCGACTTATATAACAGCCTCCATGCGACTTGTATTAGGCCACGATTCGATAAATCGAGATTCTAGTGTAATTAAGATTATTATCAACGCAGACATTGAAATAACTTTCTATTGAGAATTTTGTTATAAAATTATTGGTGGTAAGAATATAAGTTTTAGTATTCACTGATTTATCAAGAGCCACGGCAGCGGCTAACATACATAATTTACGTATTGCGTAAAAGAGTTGAATTCAACTCTTTTTTCTAACTAATATATTTGGCATTAGTGCAAAAGTCTAAATGGCAGTAGGACAACTCTATTCTTTATTTCTATAATCTTAAAAACCGCTATGGCGAATATCTCTAATCCAATACATCTCCATTCATAAATATCTCTAATCAAGAGAACTCTGAAGGTAATTGTACTGCACTCATACATAATCATGTTCTTAAATAAGTCTGTGTTAAATTATCTCTAATCCAAATCATTTCTATGTTTAAATATCTCTATTTAAACAGATGTCTATTCGAATACATCTCTAGTCATATTCATCCCTACTCTTAAATATTTGCAAAAAAATCTCTAATCCAATACAACTCTCATCTTTTACAACTTCATTTCGATACAACTCTGTGAAATAAGTGACAATTGTCACTTATAATTATTTCCCATATTCAATTGTAGCTTATTATTATTTAATATATAATTTAATTAATATATTTAATTGTCACTCATTATTATTTCACTTATTATTATTTTCATTATGACTCTGTGATAAGGGACAAGTGTCACTTATTTCACAGAGTTGTATCGGAATAAAGTTGTAAAAGATGAGAGTTGTATTGGATTTTTTTGCAAATATTTAAGAGTAGAAATGAATATGATTAGAGATGTATTCGAATAGACATTTGTTTAAATACATATATTTAAACATAGAGATGATTTGGATTAGAGATAATTTAATACAGAGTTATTTGAGAACATGATTATTTATGAGTGTAGTTCAATTACCCTCAAAATTCTTTTGATATGAGATATTTATGAATGGAGATGTATTGGATTAGAGATATTTGCCATAGAGTTCTTTAAGATTATAGAAATAAAGAATAAAGTTGTCCTACTGCCAGTCTAAATATTAGCCTTCATTTTGTTAATAAATACAAAATTCTGTGATAATCATATTTTTTACTAGTCTTTAAATAAGTATCAAAGAAACTATACCGGCTTTTGATGAAAAATCAATCAACTTTAATCTCCGAACTGTGAAGAATGCTAACAATAAATATCCGCCAAATATGCTCTAATGAATAAACTTCGACATCACAAATTTGGAAATGAGCCTGTATTATGTATTGATTTTTTTTTAATTTTTTTATCCTGAATCTAGAGACATTAGAAAACGGCAGGCTAATCGTCATGAGAAAAAATGATAAAAAAAAGATGGGCATAAAAATAAATCAGGTATTAGTTGAGTTAGACGAGTGTACATGAAACGAAGTAAAACCACGTCAATTAGGGAGTGCTCTTTAGCGCTGTTGCTGCTGCTGTTGCTAGACACTTGACTAGTTTGAGTCTGTGGATAAAGCATTATCAATACATACAACGAACCATTAAGGTTTAGCCCTTCTCTCTCCCCATTCCCCCGCTAATGATGAAAACCATTTAATTAATTCGGGGCTTGAATTTCGTGGCAAGAACTAATGTGTTCGTTCATAACCAATTTTACCGTATCGCGCATGTTTCGTATCATGGTTTTGTTCATGAGTCTCTACATCCTTATCCTGCAGTGGCTTCAACAACATGCTGTCACGGATTTCAGTATTCAAGTACGATTCTCTATCGAAGCTTTCTGTTTTCATAGCGATTAATTAATTTTTTCGATCTTTTTCAACTTTTTTGTTTGTTGAGTTAATTCAGAGGATATAAACTTCCGAATACCTGTTACCGCCAATTAGCAGTTAAAGATAAATCAAATGTGTTGATACTTTATTCCCGTTACAGGAAAGTGGGACACTTTTTCTAAACGCTTTTGAATTGATAACAATTTTTAAAACCGACTGGAAAAAACACTGAAAAGTGAAAAAATACATACATCAAAAGCCAATACAGAATATGCATAATAAAAAAATGCCGCTCGAATTAAGAACTTCCTTTTTTAAAACAGAATTTTAAATACATCTTAAATGTAAAGTAATTATTTCCGTAAATAATTCTATAACATTTTTAAAAATTGCTGAAATTCAAGCGAAGTAAGAGTTGATAATTTTATCAAAGTTTAATTTAAGGCCGTGGAATATTTTTTTTTGAAACGTTTTTGGCTTATTAACAACTGAATCAAAATGCAGAAACTGCAGAAAATTCGAAATTTTGGGTCAAGTTTACGTAATTCATTTTAAAGATAAATTAATGTTTCTGATGTTGTAATGTGATTAATATTGTCTTAATGGTAATTAATTTGAAGGTTTATTTATTAAAGTTTTCTTAATTTTTGTACAATTAAGAGTAATTTTGTATATAGCTGCGTTTCGATTTTAGAAAAATGAGCAAACAAAGCTATTTTGCTGGCTCTTTTTAATATAACTATCGTTGATTAATAATTATGATAATCTTTCAAAAAAGTTTCAACAATTTGGGGTTGATTTAAGGGAAAAAATCCACACAGTTATTCATAGATGTTGATATGAATCTGCGTGAACCATTTCTGCAAACGAAAGGTTAATATTGATTGCACATTAATTTTATGCTCAACCGAATGTAAAATATTATCAATTGTGAATTGACTCGGAAGATTTGATTTCACGCATTGTCTAATTCATAAATGCATTTCGAGCTCTCGGGAAAAGAAATATATCGAAAGATCTGCCCTGGACAATGTATCCCCACGGCAAACTTGTCCTTTCTTCTTTATCTCAGAATACCATATTCTCGGGCGAACCCTGAGGGCTTTCCTCTCCCCTTTCTTTACGTAACAAACTCGTGACGTCACAAAGCTTTGAGTCAGTTTAAAGAGAATGGTAACGCGGGCGCTTCGGGCTGTCTGTCCGTTTCGTATCTATCACGTCTCTCAAACTCATCCCTTTCTGCTCCTCGAGTTTGGCTGGCCTGACAATATGACAATAAGGGTTCATATTCGTCAAAGCAAAATTTGCGTTCATAAATATCAATAATAAGTGAATAATCTATGGGTGCAAAATAATAAAAAAACGTGTATTTTTTGTCCTTATTGTTGTTTCGTCAGTGTGAAAATCAGGTAGCAAAAATTTCTTTCTTTATATTAATATAAAAAATAATAAAAAAATGTTATAAATGTTAATAAAAAAATGTTAGGAAAAAAATTAATATGACGATTCAATAGCTCATTTTTTATTGCAGATTCTGTTTCTACGTTTGAAAAAAAAACTGTTGTCGCAAATATTTTTTATCGACTCATGGATTCATCGGGAGTTACAAGCGATTTTCAATATCATCAAAGTCCTCATTATACAATTAAGTGTACTCATTATTCGACAATACAGCTGGATCCGCGTCCTACCACGTCTGTCATAGACTTTTGTTAATCTTTAGAGTATTTTGGCAAGGCTGTACGATACGATTATTGTGTTTCTCTCTTGAGGATTATATTGAAAAATGACTCCACAAAATTGGACCCAGTTTTTCTATTTGAGTCTGGTACCATTGACGTTAATCAAGGAGCGATTTAAGGAATTGAAATCATTTTTACAAATTATTAAAAATTACCATTTAAAGAGTTGTAACTTTATATGATTATCCAGGAATTCGTTTATTTTCTCGATGGATCGTTCCAACGTTTCAAGCCCTTCATGGATTTACTATTTGACAACAAGGCGGTATCATCTGTAAATTGAATGATTCTGCAGTTCTTTCGTAATTTACTTTTCAATTCATTCGTATATATGTCATAAAGTAAAAGGATCTCCCTTAATAGAGACCTTTAAATGTACACCTTCAAATGCTCTGTGATAAAACTACCGATTCTAAAATAAAAGGTTCTCTTAGAAGTTTAGTTATATATAAAATTCAAAAAGTTTACCGGTAATTTGAGCTATCGGAAACGGAGAATAAGAATGTCCGATGGAACGTTGTGATAGCGCCTGTTGAATACAAGAATAAACTTGACACGTGGTTTTTAGAAACACAGTCATTATTTATTTATGTAGGTAAGATGGCTAGACTTTTTTTCGAAAATCGAATTGTGCATTTGCTATGAACCGATTCCTCTCCATCCAGTTACAGAGCCAAGTGATTATTTTTCAAAAAATCTTCAATAAGCAAGGCACCAGAATTATCGATCTGGAGTTGTTGGCAGTGGACTTCAGCTTAAAGAAGATTAAGGCGGGAAACCAGTTTAGACGGGTCAAAAAATCGACTTTTTTATTTCATAAATTGTTAGTAAAACTATTTAAGAATATGTTGCCAAAATTTCAAAGCAAAATTGCGATTAGTTCCGATGCTATGAGCACTTAAGTGACCGCCCATCGGTTCGGCGTCGAAGCGCGCGGTAGTTAGAATGGAGCGGTCGCTCAGGTAGTCTCTTATTCAGTTACTTGGCTCAATACCCCTGTACTACGGGATAATAGAGAGAGGGGGATTTCGGCAGATGTTCTTGATTGGCCTTGGGTAGAAGGTACTCGAACCTTTGGAATATTTCGACAGAGCGTCGAGTTTGGTTAGTTTAGCTCCGGCTTTCCTACGGAGTGTTAGAAGTAAAAATGTCAGCGTATCCGAAAGGTTATCGTGAGTGCAGCGAACGACGTGGTAGACCACGTAAGAGATCCTTCCAAGGAAATCAACACACCAGGAGTGAGTCAAGTGTTAGTGAAGATGGAAGTGCCAGCGCAAAAAAACTTTCGACTGCTACCAGTGAGAATGTGACTGTAAATCCTGTACATTGTTATAGGCTCATCGAATTTTTCACCGTATTCACTGGTTTGTCGGAAATTCTTATTTGTCGAAATTGCAAACAGAATGTGAAATTTCAAGAAACTGGAAAACGTGGCCTTGGTTTCAAGCTTGTTGTCGATTGCCACTGTGGATTGAGATAAATCAATTCAGGTTCTTTACTCAATACTGGATTTGAGATAAATCGTAGGATTGTATTTGTCATGCGGCTCTTAGGTGTTGGCAGACAACGACTGAATTGATTTTGTAATTACATGGACATCGGCAATGGTATAGCTGAAGAACCTTGCAATGGAATTTGCACTCACATCCACACCGCTGCGAAAAAAGTGTATGAATTCTGCTGTAAGAAAGCTGTTGACAAAGAAAAGAGAGAGAGAACGAGAAACGCGAGAGACTTACTCTGAATTTGAAAGTATCTGGTGATGGAACTTGGAAAAAACGAGGATTCAAATCACTTTATGGTGTTACAACGCTCATCGGATATTACTCCGGAAAAGTCATCGATCTGGTTGTACGAAGCAGTTACTGCCAATCATGTATATATTGGAGGAACAAATCGAAAAATTCAACAGAATATCTAGCATGGAAAGACGGTCCTGACGAAGAAAATTGCATGAAAACACATGAAGGCTCCGCGGGAAGCATGGAAGTGGAAGCTGTGAAAATGATGATCTTGAGATCGGAGGAACTATATGGTGTAAAATACGGCAATTATATCGGTGATGGAGATTCGAAAACGTTCACAGTAGTTGTTAATTTAAATCCCTACGGTGATGAACTGACAGTTGTTAAAAGTGAATGCATAGGCCATGTTCAAAAAAGGATGGGAACTGGGCTCCGAAACATCAGGAAAACTAAAAAACTGGGCGGAAAAGGAAAGTTGACAGAGGCTTTGGTGAAAAAGCTCAGCACGTATTACGGCTTAGTGATTCGAAGAAATGTAAACAGCATCGAAGACACGAAGAAGGCCATAATGGCAACTTTTCAGCACATGATATCCACAGATGACAATCCACAACACGGCAACTGTCCAGAGGGAGAAGACAGCTGGTGCAAGTGGCAGCAAGCTAAAGCACTTGGAACGGAGCCTGAAGCGCACCCTGCCCCATTACACCCCGACGTTCAAAAAGAAATTCTTCCAATATACAAAGATTTATCGAGAGACGATTTGCTGACGAGATGTTAGGACGGTCATACGCAGAACGCTAATGAAAGTTTCAATTCGACCGTTTGGCGATTGGCTCCAAAGCACACCTACATGCTGGCCTGAAAATAGTCGAGGTTGCAGCATTCTTGGCTACTGCGTTATTTAATGAAGGAAATTCAGTCCTTCTATTGCTGATGAACAAATTAAAACTCGTAGTTGGCTCGCAGAGCTTAAATTTTGCTGGGAACATGGATGAGCAGCGCGTGAAAAGACAGAATAGGCGCAGCTCATTGGAGACCAAGGAAGCTCGGAAAGCTCGTTAAGAGGAGATACAAGCCCGAAATGATGCATTTGAAGAAGAAGAGGGGTTGCTATATGGTGCTGGAATAGTTGATTAACCGGTGAGCAGTTTATATAATTAATTACTGCCTTGAATTTCTCGTTTTCGCTACATTTTTTTTCAAACGCGTTTTTCTCGAAACGACTTCTTTCAACTGGTGGGCATTCTAGCTTAAAAAGTTATTGACCAATCGTTCTGAAAATATGTGTGAATATTTTTTATTCAATTACAATCTATATGAACCTAACTCTGGGATGATATTATTATTAAAAATATTTTTTTTAATGCAAAAAAGGTGAAAAAACATAGTATAAAAACATGACATTGTGTTCAAACACCTCAAAAACATGCAATTTTCAACTTTTTTGATCACAATTAGGTTCATATTCTTAGGAAATATGTTGTTAATGAAAAAAAAATTGTAATGATTACAAATAAAAATTGTGACTTCAGGAATGCCCACCAGCAAAAAACTCGGATGGCGATCGTCCATGGACAGCAGCTTCTAACTCCACTATTTCCGGCGGAAATGACTTGAAAAAATTACAAAGTCTACTTCAAAACATGAATAAAATATCCTCCAAGTTTAAACAAATTCTGATTATTCCTTCCCTGTTAAAAAAATTCACGAAAAACACCAAAATTTCGGCCTCCTAAACTGGTTTCTCGCCTTAAATAATGTTTCCATTCTTTTTCTTGTTCTTTCTCGAGCTCTGTCCACTGAGAAAGCTCTATCCATTCCTTTTTCACAATCATTTAACTTCAGATTTGATGGACTAGAGTAAGATAAATCAAATTTCGTATACAAACCATAAATTCTATACTGCACAAACTTCCAATTATTCTTAACTTTCTGTTTTATATCGAGAAATAAATAGATTCAATGTGTTTTTGTGGCAAAGAAACATTAAATAATGCGCGCACACGTGGAATCAGATCTACTCCTTCACGCTCCACCGAAAGAATCTTTTATGGCCCACGTCTTTTCCGTTTCGCAGCGCCCTCTATTGCCTGAATATCGTGTTGCATACATAACTACGTTTTCTGGTCTCCGGTCGTTCATGCGAATGCAGCTTCAAGAGTGCATTTCTTTACGTCTCACTTAACCGACTTGTGTCTTCGTTGCCTCCATGAATTTTTTCTCTCTTATATAGCTTTTTCAACCAAATTACCTTGAATGGATTACGGTTATTTTTCATTGCCCGAGATCCTCTGACTTCCGGTTCGCCACACTCTTGTAATTACTAGACCCTAAATTTTGTTCTTTCGTGTTAAACTGCCCCGAATGACGATTTGCGAGCGAATAAATCGTCAACAGGGAGAATGATAAATGTAACCCGAGAAGTTTTAGGACACGCGACAACTCGTTACGCAAAAAAAAATACAGGGTGTTTCCTCTAAATCACGATTTTTTGTTCTTCATTTTAAATCTTGTTTTTGTTTATTATTTAAAACTTTTATTTAAAAAAAAAAGTTTTAATAGTGGTTCTTTTTTGTTCTGTACTTTGTCTTAGCCACAAAGGAAAGAATCAATAAAATGTTGTAAATAATAAAGAAAACGCAGGTTTTTAACTATTGGTCGTAGCGAATTATTTTGAAAAAATGTTTGCGGAAAAACCAAATTTAGTTTGTTTAGCGATACAAAATTTAAAATAACAACTCAAACCGAATGATTTTTTTTAGGGGAAGTGCGAAAACAACTGAGATTTAAGCTTTGATAACGTAGAGTTGAAAATCAAAGATGGAGAAAAATCCCAAGAAGTTTTGTCACGGTGACAGTATTATCGTATAAAAAACTTGAAAGTTTTGTCACGAGGGTTGGTGGTTCGAGTTAAGGATCCGTGTGGTTGGTAAGGGATCAAGAAGGCAAAGGGGCATACGTAGATCGAGGAAGGAAATGGGGGTTGATGCAACGCCTCGGCCGAGCCAATGATTAATCAAACAGTTGAGACTTGTATGTGTGTATGTGTGTTCATGAAGTTAGCCTCTTGTAACAATGCATGCCTGGACGCCCAAGACGCCATTAGGCTCGCCCGGCAAACGGAATACAAGAGAGAGAGGGAGAGAGAGAGGAAGAGAGTTGGTATAGTTCAAGATTAACAGCCCAGGTGGATAAACTCTTGGACAAGCCCTTTGCTCGACCTCCGGAGGTACTTCAACATTCATTTTGATCCAATCTACCAGCTCCTTCGGCTCTATTAAGAGGAAGCCACTTCTTCCACCCTTATCGCTCTCCTTATCGCTCCATCTTTCTCTCTCTGTTATATTTATCCGTTGTTTATACATTACACGATGGTTTGTCTTTTTCTATTTTCTTGCATTTCTCTAGTAGGGTCGATTTTTCCAAGGAATGAATCTTCCGTGGAACGAATTTTCTCGGGACTTGTTACTATAGTCAATTCAAACGTTATAAACTAAGTTGTCGTTTTCGATGAATCGCGAAAAGATATGTCAGTGACGCCGTATTCAAAATATATAATAATAATAATAATAATAATAATAATAATAATAATAATAATAATAATAATAATAAATAAAGGGATGCTCTGCAAAATCCAACCCTACGTCCGAGATTTCTCACGTGCAGGGCGGGCAACGTGTGTTTTGCATACGGCTAACAGGGCACTGGTCACACACACACCCACACTCACACACTACATAAGCACCCACACATACACGCCCTTCGACAAACCGGGGAGGTGAATGCTCGGGGACCCTTTAAACGGGCCCTACCGAAAAGCGAATGCTCGGGGACCCCTATAAACGGGGTCGTCCGAAAGTGAATGAAGGGGATCCCTATAAACGGGCCCTCCCCGTGAATGGAGCCCGGTTTGGCACTACGGGCACGCATACTCACGCACACTTTACAAGGGGGAACACCGAACACACAGGGAGGGGGGGGGGACCTCAGGGGCCGTGCGTTGTCCCAGCGCGGTTCGGGGAGTCGCGACCACGAGGGACCTTTAGCATGATGGGACAGACAACCATGACAATGCACGATAAACATTTTAATATACCTCAAGTGATAACCCCTTCTCAGGGGGAATCCACCCCGGGTTCCGATCGGGTGAAAGCCCCGGTGGCCACGGGCAGCGGCACGGATTTTGAGAACCGCAACTCGTGCACGATGAGAAGGAGGACGACACGAAACAACGACACGAACAAGACGTTACTAAACCCACCGAGATGAAACAGGACGGACAGTGTGTCAAGCGGTAGCAGCGCGGCAAGCTATGCCTCCGCCGTGGACAACGCAACACTAAAGAAGAGACAAACAGCCACAACAACGAGTAACAAACAAGACTTGACAGAACTGCTGAGGCTCATCCACGAGACGGCGACGAAAATGGCCGAAGCAGCAAATGTTCAGAAAAACATGAACATGACTGTAAAGACGGGAATCAAGACGATCCTCGAGACCGCGGACATTGCACTGCACATGCAGATGGAAGCGGCCACAAAGGGACGTCTTGTAGACAGCAACAAGACACTGACAGGTACGAACAATAACGAAGAGACGCCACGGACGAAACGGAAGCGATCGTCGACCGGGACCACGCCGGAATCCTCGCAAAAGAGGCCAACGACGATGGAACCGGCCACAGACTGGCAGACCGTTACACGGAAAGACAAGGATAAAACAAATAAGAAAACGGACGCGAAAGCCCGGGCTGACCAGAGCGGACCGGCCCCCCGTCAAAGGGGATCGGCTGTTCTGGTCAGACCGGGTTCAGACACTACGTACTCGGACATAGTACGAAAAATACGGTCGACAGTGGACCCGAAGAGGAGTCACGTGCAGGTGACGACTCTGAGGAAAACGAAAAACGGCTGGTGTCTCCTGAAACTACAGGCAGACACAAGCAAACCGGACGGATGGGACGAATTTGAGCGACAGATCCAAGACGCGATCGGGGAGACGGGCAGTGTCAGGGCCGTGACCTCCAAAACTCAATTGGAGATCATGGACCTGGACTGTGTTGCGATCCCCGACGACGTGACGGACGCACTGAAACGAGAGACAGGACGAGACGCGGACTTCCGAGTCCACATTTTCGGTCCGAACCGCGCTGAGCAGTACATAGCGGTCTGCGAACTTGATTCGCGGGAAGCCGATGCGCTGCTTTGGCGGGGTCGGATCGGAATCGGCTGGGTGCATTGCCGCGTTCGAAAAAGACTGACGGTGACGAAATGCTACAAGTGCCTGGGCTTCGGCCACGTGAAGGCCGAATGCAAAGGCACGGACAGGACCAAATGCTGCCGCAAGTGCGACGCATCCGGACACCACGCGACGGACTGTAAGAACAAACCGGTCTGTCCACTGTGCTCCGAAGCCGGGCACAAGGACGTAGCGCACCTCGCCGGAACCGGCAGGTGCGCCATGTTCCGGGCCGCGCTGGAGGAGTGCAGGAAGCAGGCCGGAAGACGGACAGAATAGTTCAGGGAAACCTGAACCGAAGTAGGACCGCAGTCATGCTCCTACCACAGATAGCTGACGAACATGACGCGGACATCCTGATCCTGTGTGAACCACACAGGAGAAGGACGACTCAGACGTACATCACGAACGAGACAGAGACTACCGCTATCTGGGTAAGGGGGGCCGCCCAATCTCGAGTCTCCAACTGCGGTGTCGGGGACGATTACGTCTGGGCTAGAGTCGGCGCTGTCACTTATGTCAGCGTCTACTTGACACCCAACTGCACCGCGGCGGAGTTCGAAAGGAAGGTGGCACTCCCAGAAGACGGTATCAGGGAGCTGCCCGGGGATGTCATCATTGCGGGGGATTTCAACGCGAGGGCGATCGAGTGGGGAATGACGGAAACGAACCGACGCGGACGACTACTGCTGGAGATAGCCGCAAGGCTGGACCTAGCGGTGGTAAATACGGGACATACGCCGACGTACAGACGACTAGGGTTTGGAGACTCCATCCCTGACGTGACGCTGACGTCGGACAGAATCCTGCCACGGCTGAGGGGGTGGCGGGTGATCGAGGACTACACAGCCAGCGATCACCAGTACATCACCTTCGAAGTGGCAGGACAGACAGAAACGCGACGAACGAGAACCCACCAACCCCCGCGGTGGAACCTTGACAAACTCGACGCACGAAAATTTTCTGAGGAACTGATGGCAGCACCAGCTCCTGTGACGAAAATTCCCCCTGAGCTGACTGGCCGGCGAAGGGCGGAAAAACTGATGGACGAGACGGCCACACTAATAGACGGTTTGTGCAACAGCACAATGCCGAAACGACGACAAATACAAAAAAGACGACCACAATACTGGTGGACGGACGAGATAGCCGAATTGCGCAGGATATACCTAGCAAATCGGCGACGAGTCACGAGGGCTGGGGGCGGACCCGAAAGGGAAAACCTCCAGGCCATTTACAAAACGGCACGGAAGACGCTGACCAAAGCAATAAGGGACAGCAAGACGCGATGCTGGAGGAAGCTCTGCAAGGAGGTGAACGAGGACCCCTGGGGAACCGGTTACAAGATGGTGACCGGTAAACTAGGGGCCCGAGTTCCACCGGAACTCAAAAACGCCGAAACAGCAGGACGGATGGTCGACGGATTGTTTTCGACGCACCCGATTCGAACGAACGTGACGGACGATGCTGACGTGTCGGAGCCCCCGGTCTTTGCCGCAGAGGAGCTCACCAGAGCAACGAACGCGATGAAGACTGGCAAGACGCCGGGACCAGACGGAGTACCGGCCGAGATCCTCCGGCTCGTGGCTCGTCTACGACCGAAGATACTTCTCGACCTGTACAACACGTGTTTGACGACAGGAACGTTCAGCGATCGGTGGAAAGAGGCGAGGCTCGTCCTTATCCCGAAAGGTAAGGGCGATCCTAACACGCCGTCGGCCTACCGACCGTTGAGTTTATTGGACACGACAGGTAAACTCTTTGAACAATTACTGAGACCGAGACTAACGGACGCGATGCAGGCCGGAGGGGGCCTCTCAGACCTGCAGTTCGGTTTCAGGAGGGGTCGATCGACGATTGGAGAGATCCAAAAGGTGGTCGACTCGTTCCTGGAACTGGACAGACACTGCCACGCAGCACGACCTATCGTACTGCTGGCGACGCTCGACATCAGGAATGCTTTCAACTCGGCCAGGTGGGTGGATATCTTGGAGGCGCTTAACAGCAACTTCCGGACCCCATCGTACCTGGTCCGGGTCGTGGAGGATTACCTGAAAAACAGACGGATAACGTACGGGACGATCGAAGGACAGGTAACAAGACAGGTCACCGCTGGGGTCGCTCAGGGGTCGATACTGGGACCTGACTTCTGGAATGGTTTATACGACAGCCTGCTTCGGTTGGAGATGCCGCTCGGAGTGCTCCTCGCCGCCTACGCTGATGACGTGGTGGCGGTGATCACAGAGCGGTCTCCTGAGCTGGCGCAGCTGACGTTGAACCAGACCATGAGACGAGTGGGACGCTGGATGACAGACCACGGACTACAACTCGCAACAGAAAAGACGGAACTGACGTTTCTTACGAGAAGACGCATACAGACAATACTGCCCATGAGAGTGGGGACACACGACACGGAGACCAAGGGGAAAGTCAAGTATCTGGGGGTGACCCTCGATACGAAGATGACCTTCTGGCCTCACATACAGAAGACAGCCCGGAGGGCGGCCGAGAGAATAGCATCCTTGAGCCGCCTGATGGCAAACACGACGGGACCGAGGCCGGGGAAACGACGACTGCTAATGGCGACCGCCCACTCGATCCTCCTATACGGCGCGGAAATATGGGCAGACTCCCTGAAGACAAAGAAGTACTGTAAGACGATGATGATGGTACAGAGACAAGGCGCGCTGCGAATCGCTTACTCCTACCGAACAGTCTCTGCACAAGCTGATCTGGTGGTGGCGGGCGTAATACCCGTGGATCTCCTTGCCTTCGAGCGCAAGAGGATCTACGGGAGCAGCGCGGACATAGGACGAAAGAACGCGGCAATCGCCGAGCGCGAAAGGACGATGGAAGTATGGCAAAGACGGTGGACAGAAGAACGAGGTGGAAACTGGACGAGACGACTCATACGGGACCTGAGGCCGTGGCTCGGAAGGAAGTTTGGCGACGTGAATTTTTACGTCACCCAGCTCTTGACGGGGCACGGTTACTTCCGACGGTACCTATGTAACATGAACCGAGTACGGACACCGGACTGTAAATACTGTGGACACGAACGAGACGACGCGGAACACACGTTATTCGTGTGTGACCGCTGGACAGGACCCAGACGAGAACTGGAGACAACGGATAACATCGTGGAGGTGATGCTGCACGAACCGGAATGGTGGCGCTTAGTCACCGCCTACACGGAAAACATACTGAGACGTAAGAACGCGGACGGCTGCTTAACAGACGACTAAGCAGACGGAGCGACGTGACGTAACGAAATACGGAGGAACGGCATGAACGGACGTACACGGACAGAACCCCCAGTCAGAAGTAATATCAACATAGTCCCTGGCTGGGGGAGGGCATCAAGGAGATGGCGGTTTAGTGGGTAGACCTGTTTTTTGGGAGTCCCACATACCCCCTTAGACTAAGGGGAATCCGTAAAAAGGATTCCGCAACTCCTTGTAAAAAAAAAAAAAATAAATAAATAAATAAAGGGATACTGATTGCCTAATAAATGAAAACTATAAATTTCAAAACTATATAATAATAAGAACGATAAAACTATCGCCATGGATATTGGCCACTTTATCAGAAATCAATGAAAAAAATGTTTTAAAATACGATAACGTGAATGTATATGAGTGTAAATAAAATTATTTTATTATAAGAATTTATTAAAATTCGTATAGCAAATATAAGAGGGTGTGTAGAGCCCGATCAATTTTTAGGTATCATACGATTCGCTCAAACACACACTCGAGACGAACAAAAAATAGAGATATCACAAAGACACTACCGCTCTCCGTGTAATCAATTGTAAATTCTTCAAGATGATTAGAGTAGACAAATGAATATAAAAATTAATAATAATAGACACTGACGTTGAATTAATAATAAAGAGAATACGTCAATAGTAAATTCCTCAAGATGATTAAAGAGCAGACAAGCGAATCAAAAAATGAATAGTAATACACGTTGGCGTTGAATTAATAATAAAAAGAATGCGTATTACATATGTTTATTTGTGAATGATCTTCAAATTCTTCCTTCGTACCAAGCCTAGGCTATCGAGGTTGGAAAAATGAGGACGGAGCATTTGAGTAAAACTAGCAAAATCGAAAGTATATGTCACTTGAAACGTTTATAATTTTAAGATATGAGATTATTTTTCTGTGCGACCATACCGACGTCGAGAGGACAAATAATTCTGAGTTATACTTGAATATAATCTGTCGCCACAGATCGAAAGTTGGAGGATCATCAAATGCCTCGAAAGGTTAAGATTTTTTACGAAAAGTGTGAGAATTTTGTTTTGGATACACGATTTTGATACTTGACATATCAATCAATGAATTATCTTACATTTATGTCTATTGCATTTGGGTAATTTTTATTCTTTGATAACATTTATTTCCATTTATTTTAACTATGTGAAATTTTACTTTGACGCGCAGTAATGTACAGAATAACAAAGTGTCTCTTTCCTTCTCTCTCTCTCTCTCTCTCTCTCTCTCTCTCTCTCTCTCTCTCTCCTTCTCCTCTTTGTTCCCTCCTTAATTTTGCTTGTTAGTTGGTGGTGAGAAGTCGCGAAGACTCTCGCGTTAAAATATCCTTAGGCAAAAATTTCTGCGCCCTCTATAGACTTTTGTAGCGACGCTGCTATCAAACGACTCTTTCATAAACATAATCATGCCCCGCGACAAACAAGATATCTTGTTAGTAAACTTTGATCGGCATCCGCAGTATTTTTTATCTGCACATTTTCTTCGCTCTTTTTTTTATTTCCCCTTTCTTTACTATATTTTGCTCTAACGTCAATGCATTTACTTTGAAAACGAGAACGAAAATCAACGAAACAAGTTAACGCACTCGCGTTCAAAGAGAGTTCCGTAATGGCAGCCTACCTTCACTATATATTCGTACAGGCAAATACCGCGAGAGTTCCTCAAAGTTTCTACGAAACTCACAGTACCGACAACTTTTGTAACCATCCCTTCACCAGGGACTTCGAAGTGTATAACAAAAATCTCACCTCTCCCTCTTCCTGTAAAATTCCCACGTTCGTTTTCGTTACACTCTTTCCCGCAAATTTCCCGCAATATTTTTTTCCATTTTTTATAATAGTTTGTTTCATAAAAATATTGACACATTTCCAATTACATGAATCATTGAAAATATGAATAAAAATTAAAGCAATATGTCATTTATGGCATTTCTATGCCTGTTAAATTCTGCAATATTTTTGTCTAGCCAGTAAAATTCTATAACGATGTTTTAAGGACTGGTTGTTCCACCTACAGATAAATTTTACCTGACTGTTGTAGCATTGGGTAGCAGACCTTTATCTATCGGATAAAATTTACCGGGAGGTGGAACAACCGGCCCTAATTCATGGGAATAAGATAAAGATGATAGATATACAACAAAATGATAAACACCGTTTTCGGGGGTAGAAAGTCGAACAAACGAAATTACGAAATAATTCAGTCGAAAAAAAAATCAATGTGCATTATGGTTGAATTATTCATGGACTTGCTACAATTTTCAATGAATTATTGATTATTTATCTAACATGAAGTTCCCCATACAAATACCGACCCCATTTTTTACGACTTCAGTTGCTATTTTTTTTTTCAACTGGCAAAACCCCGTTAGTTCGTTCAACGTAAAGATGCTGAGAAAACAAGTAAAAAAAAACTCGAGGAAATGAGGCTCCACTTTCACCGAGGAAAATTCGAGCTCATGTTGGTGGCTGTTTAATTTCGTATTTTTTAAAACAAAGATCTAATATCGTTATAGAGATACCAAGGAAAAAGTAAGAACGTAAGGAATGACTATTACAAAAAATTACAAAAAAAAAATGAGGAGAAAAAAGTAAGCTCTTATTCACTAGAAAAGTGGAATTTCGAAACCTTTTTGTTGTGCTTGAAAACTGAAAAACAAATTAGAATCAGAAAAAAATATTAGCGCCCACAATAATGTTGAATATTATTTGCCTGGGTTTCAGATTGTGTCTGAATTTTTTATTGGAATTAGTAATATATTATAGATAGGTTGGTAACTAATTAGTTCCATATAATCAATCGAATACTTTGATTTCTATTTATGATCATAATATTTAATTTATAGTCAGAAGTGAAGTGAGTATTACGATTACTAAGACAATGAATCAATTAGTTGTGAAATTGAATTGAAACGTAATTGAAGTTGGATATTTGTTATTTTAGGATTTGAAACTATATTTTTTTTGTGTATTTCGATTCCGATATTTTCGTTATTATACGTGGCAACTGAAAGTCTGGTCCATATTTTGTAGCTTGTAAACACGCGATCTCTCCAACTAAAAGTTGATATAGACAAAGAAGAAAAAAGAATAAAGTAAGCGAAGAAAGTGTTAGCGTTGGATATTTTGAGTTTACGAGGTCGTGCGAAATTCTCAAGGAGTGAGACGAACTAAGAAATAGTAAGAGGGTAAAAGAGGGACAGAGAATCGTTGATCGTAAAAATGAGCCTCTCCCAGTTAAGTCGAATTTCCGTCTATTTCTGCGAGTTATCCCGAAGCCTGTAGCAAGCGAAGGAATGATGGAAAGTATGGGATGGGCGATAGAACGAGATGATGGACGGTGACGACGAGCACGACGAATCGTAAACGTGTAGTAGTCGAGCCGAGTTGCTCATTTCCATTTTCTAGTGAAGGGCCGAAGGCAAAATGCAGGAGGAAAAAAGGAGAGTAAAATAATAAGTAAAAGGAAAAAAATGGTTCGTGCTCGCGCAATTCTTGTCCAAATATTTGTCGAGACGTAATTCCAGGATCTTGGCGAAAGTGGAGAAAAAATAAGGTCATTTCGTAATCTAAGGTTCGACATGGAAGTAAGAAAAAAAGTCCGTGGATGCTGGGGCGTGAAAGCATCAACGTAAAACTTGGCCCATGTACCTCATGATTAGTCGATATCCGACTCTCTACTAAAATATTAATAAAAGATTAATTTAACGGCTCGTTAACTTTGAAAAAAATGCTCAAAGATGAAAAAAAACGCAAGATTTAAAGTTGACTCTATTGCTTCCGGATAATTAATTCTGATGATCTGCCAGTGACATCGGATACTCGGAGTGACAATGGTCCTCCCGTTGAGATCCATTGTAATTTCGTCCTCCTCTCGTCCTCGTTCTCATATCCTCTGAAGCAAGCGTAAAAGCAGCTCAGTGGCATCAGCAGGGTTCTAAAGAGATGCGACAAAAAACAAGACGGATAGACCGACCATCTAGAGCAGATAGGCACTGAATGGATCCTTCCGGTATAACACACACCAGCTTGTGACCCAGTCTCTCTCTCTCTCTCTCTCTCTCTAACGGAACCCCCAGTAACTACCAGACCATCGTTCTATATAGACGCCCTTTAAAATAACAAAAAAAATGTCTTGCCTCATACGTACAGCCCTTCAGAGAGCAAACGAGAGGAAAAGAGACAAGAAAAGATGAGGTTTACCGCAGTGACGGGGTACTTTTCATCATCCCCAGGTCGTGTACGTCCTCTGGACTGTCCCACACCGTGCCACGATTGAAAGGATCTGCACGACGATTGATTGATTACTTCTTTCAAAAGTTTTCCTTTTGCCAGCCTTTTATCAATTATTTGACTGCTCTATGGGGAATTAAAAACCCTGCTCGATCTATCCTCGTTTTAACATCGTATAAAATATATTAATCTAGCTCGACTTACGTACTGCACTGCTGAAAACATAAGAAAACTTTAAAACCTACTTGTTCACCTAAAAATTTGATCACTGATCTGATTTGTGCAAAAAATTTAATACCAACTCGTCGAATAAGTGATGTCCTTCACTCTATTGATCATTTTCATGATAGAATTATTTTTACCGGGAAGTGTGGCTGCATTGTACCACAGATGGTTCCATCCCTTGACTTTCCCTATGTATGAGCCCAACTACGAGGTAACTTAGTTGGCAGAGAACAAGAAGCTTCAAGTTGAGTTTCGTATACATGAAACCAAAAATAACTATAGCCTTGTACTCTCTGCCAGTTGCCTCTGTGCACATACAGCGTACTGAAGACGCCCTGAACATTCACAGGATCGCTAAATTCTGAAGGAAAAAGTCCTAATTCATTTTTCGTTGTGTACCCTTGCTGAGATATTACTTGTTTAATTACAATCAATCTGGTGCGTCGATGAAAAGTCAGTAATAACGCTGTAGTCTATCAACTTTTCTTTCAAGGCATACTGGATTAGCTGTCATTAATTACTTAATATTTTATGAACGGTGTATCGGGGATAGAAATGGGCAAAAACTTTTCGCTTCAGAATTCCATGATCTACGTATCCGGTTAATTTCTAGGCTCGAATTTTGAGACGCTTTGTATATTATTCATATCTAACGATGCGCAAAAACTTGCGCTTCAGTAACGACAAAACAAACTTTGATCTTACAGTTACATACCCGCTGGTTCACGCTTTCATGAGGCCCTTATTACTTACTAGCAGTCCAGGTCTAGTTCCTTCTATATATATCCCTCAACAATCTGTTCCCGTAATCGATAATCCCAAACTGCGAAATTGAATTTTTGAACAACTGGAATTATTGTGAATATTTTCGGAATGTAATAATAGAGGGAAAGAAAGCTACATTCTTATAGATTACAAAAATCTTTGGTTTTATTGTTTTTCGAAAAAAATAAATACGATGTGTACAATAAGAATTAAAGCAACGAAGCATAAGCAAAGTTGTTTTTAAATTGTGCCACCATTTTATCAATATAGTTTTGTTTTAAATGATTTTTCGTAAATCGATTTAGCCTCTCTTGTTATTCTCAGATTATTCTCAGATTATTCTCAGATTATTAGAACGGTTGCAATAGTGATCAGCAGTAGTAAGCGACCGAAAAGATTTCCCCATTATGTAATTATTGTTAACTTGAATAACCCGTTTGGTTTTTAGATTTCAGATGGACCGTTTAAGGCATCTTCTCACTTTAAACGCCTCAAAAATAGGCTGTTTTTGCGATTTTTTTTCGAGGATTTTTGCTTAAAATTATGGGATAAAACGGATCCTATGTAATAAACACATCTTTCAAGTACATGAAAAAATTTTTATTTTATTTTTTTAAACAATTATTATAATACATCAGTAGCATTGAAAAACCCGTGTAAAAATGTTATGGTCGTGGCTTGTTGATGGTATCTCCGAGACGGGTCGTCTGAAACAAAAAAATAAAACTGTTTTAGATTCAGTATGTCAGTGGCTATAGCGCATATCATCAGATTTTTGATATTCGCGAAAATAACAAAATGGCGCACGTTTTTCGAAAAAGTAAAAAAAAACCACGATTTTTTTGCAGTTTTTTGTAAAAAAAAAATTCTTAAAATCAAAATTTAAAAAATCTGATGATATGCGCTATAGCCATAACTATGAAGCATATGTCATTCAAATTTCATGACAATCGGCCGGATAGTTTCCGAAATTTCATCAACAAAGCACCGAAAAACCTTGTTTTGAGATAACTGCGTTTAAAGTTTTGGAGGGATCGCCGGGTACTCTCAGGTAGTCACCTAACGGTCGCCAAAAAATGTAGTTAGACTCGTCCGATCTTTATGAAATTTCGAGATGACATTTTTGAAGATATGTACTTTCAAAATTTAAAAAAAAAAAAAAATCGATTTTTTTAAATTTCCAAAGTGAGAAGACGCCTTAAGCTGGAGAGTGTCTACCGCCAAACGTCGCAAAAAACATTTCATCATCTGCCGGCGGCCATGTTTTAGTTGTTTTTCTATATTTTTTGGTGATTTTTTTTAAAGACTCTTATATGTAACTTTGTGTTTAAAAAAATGCGTTTCTTTTTCACCAATCGTGTCCCAGAAAAAAATTCGGAATTTGTCCATTTTTTTTGGGCCTCTAGGTAGATGTAGCGCCTTAAGAAAAAAAGATTCCTGAACATGCACTGGAAAATTCCAGGAATAAAAAACTTCTACCCTTTAAGTACTGTGATTTTCTTAAGAGTCGAGATATCGGGATAAACAAAAGACCATGTTCTTCATTTTTTGATCAATTGTCCAGGAAATTTTTGAAAAATCCGATTGTTTAACCGATCGTTGAAATAGCGTCGAAAACGTACTTCAAAATTTAGTTTTTTCGAGTTTCCTCGGGAATAATCTAATTTTTATAAAAAATATCAGTAGTTTCGGTGTTTCGCGATCGAAGTACATCATAACTTGGGGACATTTTTTATGTTATGATCGATCTCCGATAATTTTTCATACGTGTCTTCTCTCGTTGCAACGTAGTAAACAATATGTTGATATACAGTGTACTTTCAATCTTATTGTGGACTATAAGCTCGCTGGTTGTGAGAAATTTATTGAAATCCGTTTAGCAGTTCTACTTATAACTGGTAATCAAACATACACATAGGTATATGTTTACATTACATTAAGGGGTTATAGTTTAAACAAACTATATCCCCTTCTGCTTATTGTACAGAGATTACAATTCTTTGACTATGATTTTTACACTCCTGAAAATCGTATTTTTTATTTGATTAGAGAATATGTTTTTCAAATCCGTGTTAAGAATTTTTGATTTTATAAAGTTTTTAAACGTAACATTAGTCTTCACGATAATTCAATCATAGGAATGGAAGCGGAATTTCTCTAAATGTCGATTTATAGGAACGCTCATTGGATGTCTATTGCGGTCGGAGAAAACGTGCTTGAGCTTCAAGACGATTGGTCTAAAGCACCTCTTCACTGTCTCTCTGCCTCTTCCAATGTAATTGCAAGATCCTTGATTGAAATGTCTCGTAATACTTTGATGGATAAATTGATATACAGTGTACACATACCAGTCTATAGACGTAAGACGATCCACAGACTATTTCATCAGTTTCCATACGTGGAATTTCATTGCTGTAACAAATATATTCATTGCCTTGAGACTCGATTCACGTAATTAGGGATAAAATTAAAACGTCTACATTGTAATCAAAAATCAAAAAGTACATATCAGAAACTGTACATTGCTTCGCATTTTTTTTTTGAACCTCTAATATTATTATTTTTTTTTAATAATAGAGACTTGACTTTTAGCAATGATTGATTCACTCTCTAATTCTTCATGTTATAATAATTTTTTCATTTTTTAAGTTAGAATCCTGCAAAAACAATGGAATATGGAAAATTTACCATTATATTTTTGTCAATTACATAGAAAATCAATAATATATCATTCTTAAATCAAAAGCAGACAATGCTCTTTGTTATTGCTATGGTAAAAAAAAAATTCTGGTAAAAGTTAATTATCTATGATAAAATTGGGAGAATATTTTTTAATCAATGTTGATTGGAGATTATTTTACGTCTATGTACTTAGATGTATATAGAGAACGTTTACATGTGGGCATTAGTATCGTTACAATTTTCCCATAGGTTTAACCTCGACTAGCGACTGAATTGTGGTACAAAAGCTCGGATATAGGTGCGTGGATTCATCATGGAGTATACTATTTCCGCGTGAATACGACTTTCAGTCACAGATATAGTCATAGATCCCTCGAGGAATTTTGGCTTCACCAACCGCTCTGAACCTTCCTCCATGTCCATTTATCTTGCATTATATGCCATTAACCCACAAG
Organism: Rhimphoctona megacephalus; assembly: GCA_963989365.1. Lineage (NCBI taxonomy): Eukaryota > Metazoa > Arthropoda > Insecta > Hymenoptera > Ichneumonidae > Rhimphoctona > Rhimphoctona megacephalus. The sequence continues at coordinate 48,235,276 of OZ022414.1, forward strand.
CTTATCCAACCGAATTTGATCATTTGCGCATTCATTTTTAATATGTCATGTAATCTCGTATCATTAACGATTTACTGTTTCATTATTCTTGAATCATTCGTCGATATTTCCATCTGGACATTTTCCAATAATGATATTCTCGTTTTATGATTAGCTGTGTCTGCAGTTTGACACGCGCTAAAATTACAAAATCTTAACTCTAATTATCCCTTCAAAAATTCATCGGAAAGTGTTCTGTATGTATGTCTATTCTGAATCAATCATTAATTATTCAATGAAGTTTTCCGATATAAACTATTTTTTATAATTTTCTTGTGTTTTACTGCAACACCAATTTCTTTCTTTGAGAAAAAAATGGAAAACCCCTAATACTTTGCATTTTGTAAATTTGAGCAAAGAGAATGACAAAAATTGCACGCCTAAATTTGCTCAATTACTTAAATATATATGACTTTAATATTCACTTGAAAACTAATTACTAATGTACATTCTTTAGAAAAATATGCCAAATGAAAATCAGCCATTATCAAAATTCAATACACTAGAAAATCATTACTCTATAAATGTACTACAAATGTAATAAGGCAACGATTGAAAAAATAATGGTAAGTAAGTGGTTAATTCTCGAAAATTTTCGTCTACAATTACGAGGCTTTGAAAAAGTAAAAGATAATACTAAACTGAAACAATTTAGTTAATTTTGGAGATGCTTCGTGTTGATTTATGTCCAATCCAAAATGAACATTTTTTTCTCAAATTTTCACCCCCTAAGCCTTTCCGCTGAAAGGTGAATATTTTTTGGTTTCATCAGCATCCTTGTCTTAGAAGGATGGAAGTTCTTCGTAAGCATATATAGTTCAAGGTTGCTAAGAAAATTGCGAGGTGAAAAGGGTACGACGGTTGGGATGTTGATGCTACGCTTGTGTATATGTTCACGAGAAAGGGTGAGGAGTGGAAGGGGGGATGACGTTAAACGAACAGCCAGGATCGTTCCACATCCTGCAGCTAACTTGAAAATGCTTACAACTGCACTTCCTGCCAGCAACATCCTTTTCCTATCCTATTTTTCCTTCCCTTCTATCCTCCTTTTACCCTCTCTTTCAACTCGCGATGAAGCAAGTAGTAATACACTGGAACCTGTCAGCCAGACCTGGCGCATAAAGTATCAGTACGCCGTAATACAACGTCTCTTCGAATTTAACGAAATAGCATATAGAAAGAAATTTAATATTGCTTCTACCGTTTTTCTGTTCAAAAAGTTACGGATATGATAATTATATTTATATTTCCGTACGTATTCGTTTATACTTCAAGGTATTTGTGCATGATACATTGGAGCTTAAGGTCACATGTAAAAATTGTATCTATTTTCAATGACGAAGCTTTTGTAGTTAAAGGCACATAAAAAATTAAATGCATTTGCAATGCAGTTTTTAGAATTCAAGTTAAAATTGGTTCGGTTCAGTTGAATTTACTCAGGATAGATTGGAGGTTTCATAGAACACAAATTTTCCAAATTTTTATAAATACAAACGATTGAACTGAACTGTACTACTTAATATGTATAACGCAATTTTTTATTCGGATTCAAAATATTATACTGAACATCAAACATTGTTTTGGAAGAAATATAACAAAATTCGTAATTCCTACTTTCGCAACGTAGCAGACGACTGACCCGGCGCACTCTAGTGCAAATTCAACCAACTCTATGGAAAGAAATGAGAAAAAATTATAGAAGCATTCAGAGACGATGAAGGGGTTTACACGGGCACTAAGCTGATTCACACAAAAAATAGAGACGAATGTAAAAAAATGGGTCGGTATAATAAAATCCTAAAAAATTGTAAACGAAAACTAAGTTTGAAATAAAGTTGAATTAAATTGATATAAAAAGATAAACTTCATACCAGATAATACGTCGAGAACGTCAATGTCAGTTTTTTTTCGCGTTCGAAATCATTTCAGAAGTAGACACCATTGGTAGCTCGGATTGACTTCAAAACCGAATCGCTTCTTTTCCTTGCACACGCAAGGACTGTTGTCAAAAAAGTCCTAGTCATATAGAGACAAAAATGGTTTTTGAACAAAATTTTTATTGATTCTCATTATTGGAATCTGCACTTAAAACAGAAATGATGGGAATACTAAAAGAGAAAAAATGTATAGCAATTTTAATGATGCACAGTTCAACGTCATTTCTTTCATGGGGAATTTAATGCTTTCTGTTGAGTTCTTTTTGACGCTACGATGACCCTCTAATGGGCGAAATGTATGAATTTCTCGGGTGCGAAATAACTCGTTGGCTCTGCGTCGAGGTTTTAGCTTTTATCTCTCTTTCTCGCTCTGGCTTTCTCACGAAAGAGTGCTACGCTCCCCTGTCCGCTCAAGCTTCGGGCTTCGTTCCAAATAATGGACCCGAGATTCTTCGCTACTATGCCGTGTCAGCCAGGCCAGAAAGGTTCGCATAAAAGCTCCTCCCGTATCAAAAACCGCGACAATAAGACAGCACCAAGATGCAACAAAAGATTTAATATGACATGTTGCCCTCTCGGTTATATTGCCACGAATCTCTTCTCACTTTTATAATCTCCCTAACATAGTACTCAAACTTCTCCTGTAACTCTTTCCTCCCTTTTTCCCCGCCCCCCGCTCTTCTTTCTCATATACATATATTTTACTTCTGGACAAGAAAAATCACATTGCATCGTGAAAATTTTCAATATCAGGATTTTCTTACCACTCTCCCGTACAAACTGCACTCGTAGAGGCGACGAATTTTCAATAAGAACAAAGCTTCTCTTGTTCTTCCTTCTTTGTTTTTTATTTCTTTGTTGCGCTACTATCCCATCAAATAAAACAGTTCATGAAAAGAGTATTTTTAAAAATTGTATATACCGATGTTTAACCCTTTTAGCCACGAATTATTCCTTTTCACCGATTTTAATGAAACTTGGTACCCAAAGGTTTTTGAGTTCGCTGATCATGAATTTGACATCAGATTTTCAAAACTCAAAATGGTGGATCTAATGTGGAGCACGTCAAATCGAAAAATGGCGTCAATTTTCGCAAAATTCTGTATTTGAGAGTTTTTGGGGTTGCTGATTACAAATGTGCACTAAAAATTTGGAAATTCAAAATGGCGGACCCAATGTGGCAGACCAAAAATGCAAAAAGTCGTTCGGTGAGAGTGAAAGTTGGTACTCGGGAGTTTTTGGGGTCGCTGATTACGAATCTCTACTCCAAATTTGAAAATTGAAAATCGCCTCCAAGAACGTTGCCCACAGTCACTCTTTGCTAATGCACTACTGTATCGCATTCGCACGAGGACCAAGGGAAACTGTAGAAACTCAGAAAAACGGTCGCCCATTCAGCGACCGATGAACAAACCGGTGCATGGTTAAGCAGTCACCCAAACAAATATTGGCTTTGCTCAAGCCTACCCAATTTGGAAGATCGCCGGAGCCACACAGCTATAGCGCACAAATCGCTGTCGGTCAGTTTCTCGAAAAGTATAGTATTAATTGAAGATTACGTTCTTTCGAATTTCTTGGATTCGAACAGGCAGATGATTCTTTTTTCTTCTCCTTTATTTTCTATATATTTTCTTGTACCAGAAAACATATTTTGCAAAGTGATGTGAAATGTTTTTCGAGAAATTGAATGTTTCAACATTATAACAATGATTTGTCGATTATTTGCAGCAGTTCAAAACTGCTAGGGTCAAAATGTCCAAAAATTATAAAGAATTAATTGTTTCTCGAAAAATGAAAAAGTCATTTTTATACAGATTATATAATAAAGTTTTGTGCGATTTTTGTTTTGTTACTGTCGAATCGTAAGGCTATTGATTGGAGCCTCTCTTTTTTTGTTCTCTCCTGCTATGTCTTTCTTCAACACTCGGTGCATTCCATTTATACGCGGAATTCAACTAAAGCCCATTCTCAACATATCAGGCCGGAACGGCTCTTTCTGTCGTATTGAATTGGAAGCCTCTGAATCGAGGAAAATATGTCTGCGTTATTCCGGCGATACAGGAAGACGCCGGATAATCAAAAAAAAAAATTGAAACAGATTCGAGTCAGAAAAGTAAAGTAAGCACGGGACAGCGGAAAAAGGGTACGTTTGTAAAAATTGTTTAGACATTTTCTAAAATTTTTATCCCATTCCAGAATCGCCGTGAATCTCATAAGATAAAGTAAACGAAAATTATTTTCAATCGTCCTTTTTTCGATTTTCGATAAATATCTATTCGAATTTTTCTATCGATATTTTCTAGAATCGAATGACAAAAAATCGATATTTTTTATCATTCGATTATAAAACTATATTTTTTATCGGAGTTTTCTAACATTCATTTGTGATTGCCAGTGCTTTTGCTGAGGGCGAAGGGAAACTGCAAAAACCTTGCCGACCCAGTCGATATCTAATTAATCACCTCGGGTGGCAATGTGAGCACCGCTAAGCAGAGCCACCAGAGGCGCCTAGACACTTTCTCAGTTGTGATGCAAAGAGTCAGCCGGTATACGGTTAAAATGTCGCATCAGCACGATGAGCACTGTCCACGGAAGACTCCCAGAGTCGTACACCAACCGTACACGCATCACAGTGAGATGCTTTGGACTTGGATTTATAAAGGTGGCATCCGAACCATCCGAGATTGCAGTAGAAACATGTGAAAAAATTTTCAATTTTCCATTGGTGGTTGGCCGGAAATCGAATGCAAACGCTCTCCCGATTGAAAAACTATGATTAGTTAAATTTAAATACTAATAAAACGTTTGAAATAAATTGAATCCAAAAATCTACTAGCTGTTAAAATAAAGATAACTGATCGTTATCATTCAAATTTTGATAATCATTTAGTGGATAACAGAATGACAGTTTGAAAATTTTATTGCGTCCATTTTCATGCTTTTCTTTTTGTTATTAGGTGTACAATTTAGTTTTTACCGATTTTTTTATCAAGCTAGAAGTTCTATTTAAAACTGAAATAATTTTGCGCCCTTTTACGGCTATGATGTGCTGTCAATATTCTTCTCAAAACAGTATATGACGTGCCCGGGCGAGCTGCGTAACCGTACCCTAGTGTAAACAATGGCGACCGATCAGCAGTATATTTGGCACTTTACGAATTCCAACAAGGAAAAAATGTTACTAAAGCGTGCGAGTCCATTTGTTCTTTTCTCGGCATCAATGTTGTATCTCCAGAAACGTGTCGCTATTGGTATAGACGCTTTCAAGACAGAGATTTTGATCTTAGTGACCGGCCTCGCACTGGACAGCCTAAAAAATTTAAGGATGATAAGTTGCAAGCATTACTCGACGAAGATTCAACAAACACAAAAGCAGCTAGCAGCTCGATTAGATGTACTCAAGCAGCCATCTCCAAATGACTAGACGAAATGGGAAAAATGCAAAAGGTAGGACGATGGGTACCTCACGAGTTGACCGAACATAACCTTGGTCAGCGAGTGAACACGTGTATTATGCTACTTGCCAAACAACAAAAAAAAGACTTCTTGTGGAAAATTGTAACAGGAGATGAAAAATACATTTTCTACGAGAATCCGAAATGCAAGAAGTCATGGGTGAATCCAGGAAAACCTTCCACGTCCGTGCCTCGAAAAGAAATTCACATGAAGAAGGTTCTCCTTTGTATTTGGTGGGATATGATGAGAGTAATTTATTACGAGCTCTTAGATGCCGGTAAAACAGTTACTGCGGATCGCTACAGTCAACAATTAAACCAATTGAACGAAGAACTGGATAAGAAAAGGCGATATACTGGGAAAGGAAACCGAAAAGTCATTCTGCTGCATGACAACGCTCGGCCTTATGTTACTCGTATGACTCAAAACACCATATTAAAGTTGGGCTGGGAAGTTTTGCCGCACCCGGCGTATTTGCCAGACTTAGCCCCATCTGATTTTCACTTGTTTCGGTCAATGCAGCACGCGCTGGCAGATAGCCACTTCCAAACATTGGACGATATACGAAATTTCATCGATGAATTTACTGTCTCAAAACCTCCTCATTTCTTTCCAGATGGCATCCGTATGTTGCCTGATGGAGAAAGAGAAATAGAAAGAAAAAAGATGGAGAAAGGTCATCGAAAACAGTGGACAATATTTCGAAGATTAATGATGTTTTGTATATTTTATAATATTAAATAAATTTTATAAAAAAATGGTAAAAATTAAGTTATACACCTATACTTACTTTTTCAATTTCTGCAATTTATTGCCGACGAGAAAAAAGCTCTTCTGGAGCATATGTACGGGTGAAATTTTATATTATATTGCAGTGAGTTGGGCCGGACGTTTTATTACATGTTGCTGTCCCCTCTGATACTTTATGCACCGGAGCTGGCTGGCACGACGTAGTGCATTACTACTTGCTACAACGTGAACCCACGGATAAAAGGGAGTAGAAATAAAAGCAGAAAAATAGAGATTAAAAAGCATGGCGGTAGAACGAGTCAGAGGTCCGTACACTATTTTAACGACCTTCGCTGTCTCACAATGTCAACGCAGATGTCATCACCTTGCGGGGGTGTCATCGACGCCTCCCTGCGTTGTACACTGCTTGCCTTTTATTTATTTCCTTTCGTGTGTTCTAACCATTTTGACAGTAAAAAAGAAAAAAATTTAAACAATGGAAAAACAACAGGAAAACAGCTAAAAATATTTTTTAGCAGTTTTACAATTATAAAATGGCAATTTACGATGTTTAAGACAACCTTAATTTTGTATTGTCAAGTAACTTTTTGACAAACAGTAACTCAACGGTTAGTAAAAAAACCAAATTAAAGAAATCAATTAGGAAAAACAAAATAGAAAGTGTTTTAAAAACATTATAATTTATGAGCAGTAGGACAACTCTACTCTTTATTTCTCTATTCTTAAGGTAGTTCCCCTGCGACAACCTCAACCAAAATTTACATACCGTATGTGCGTTACATATGTGTGTAAAGGGTTAATAATTCGTAGTAAGTAAATTTAAAAAGCACACAATATTGACTCGGTACCAATAGATAATACGACAGATATCATCTACTGTCGTAAAATTTATTCTATAAGTGTTTTTGATCTGACATTGCGAGTAAACTTTTTGCCGGAACTGTCCGGGCTATGCCCCAATACACAAAAAGGTTACATCTCTCGCCCTCGCGCTCGTTTGTTTGTAGAATATGTCGTATATAAGGCCAAAACCGTAGTACTTCTCGAGGTTATATCTTTTAACCTAGATGGTAAATCATTTTGACGTTTTTCCACAATATTCATGATATCCTGCTCTTGCTCCTTCTCGTTTTTCATCAACTTCTTGATTTTAGTTCTGACGGTAGAATTAATAACGTACTGTTTGCCCATGCATGGCGCATATGTTACGTGTTAATCGAGCCAACTTCAAGTATAAATATCTCGGGTTCGGGATGGTAAAACTTGTTAAAATTGCACAGATTTTTGAATAACGTATTAAATAACACGTATGCCAAATTTCAACCATTTCTTAATTCAACGATCCTGTGAGGGAACTACCTTAAATAACTCTATAGCGAAAATCTCTATTCCGAGACATCCTTATTCTTAAATATCTCTATTCTAAATAACTCTGTGGTTAATTAAACTCTATTTGTAAAAAACTCTATTCTTAAATATCTATATGCTAAATTATTTCTATTCCAAGACATCTCTATGCTTAAATATTTCTATTCATAAATATGTCTTATCCCAGACATCTCTATTCCGAGCCATCTCTGTGCTTGTTAAAAATCATAATATGGTGCAGCTTGATTGTCAATTATTTTTGACAAGCATAGAGATGTCTTGGAATAGAGATATTTAAGAACCTAGCCAAAAACAGCATAAATGCTGTGAAAAAAGCTGAGACAAGTACATTTATGCCCCCCAAATAGTCGTTCCAGTTAATCCCCCCCCCACCCAGCGTCAAAATACCGATCCCCACAAAAATTTACAAAAACCCGTCTAAGTCGTTCATGCAAAGATCTCCGCACAAAAATCCTTTCTAAAAACCAACTCATCATACGAAGTTTTATGGGTAACCGCTCTCATTATCTTATCAAATTAAGTCAAATTGTACAGAGGTGATAATTTCATTCTCGTAAATGTTGTGAGTTCACAAAAAGTTGATAAATGAATAAAGATCTACTAAAGTATATGTGGCCAAGTACGTGGGATTTTATTATGTTTATAAAATCTCCAATTATGTTCATATGCCATTTCTCTAATTAATGCTTTATTACAACGAATTATTATTCTATGACTTGGAATTACAAGGGCTTTAAAAAAAATACAGAATCGCATGAGCCTGCGTGAGCTTGAACGCTGCCACACTCTTATTTGTAATATTTGTAGTATAGTTTTATTGGTAACAAATTGATAAAAGTTTACTGTCGTACGTAGAGCGGATACGCACAGAGTACTTGTCCGGCCCGAAAATTTTTCGACTAATCAGCTAAAAATATGCTTCTTTGTTCACGGCGAATTTTTCAACCACTCCGAACATTCGGATCTCCTGACGCAGATTTGAATCTTACCCGCCTTGGAATGCAATCAGTTGATGACCGCTCTTACATGGCAGGCTTATTCCGTTTTGTAAAACCTATTGTAGTAAAAACCGGTGCAAAAGTGCGTGTAAATGGTACCGGATTACTTATTTCGGGTGTACAGCACCGTTTAAACGCTCTGTAACTCCAGTTTTCCCCCGGATGTTACAAAACCGGAATAAACGTGCCGTGTAATAACGTGAGATATGCTCCACATGAGCATCGATTTATCGATAACAATTGGTTAAAGAAAAGGAGGATAATTTGGGATACAAAACAATCCGCGTATTGTGATTCCAAATTAGCTGTGTTTACTTTACTAGTTAAAGCCAAAATGTATGGTGGATTAATGTTGACTTATGTGACAAATTTTATGAAAAATTTTCGGGCCGGACAAGTACTCTGTGCGTATCCGCTCTACGTACGATAGTAAACTTTTATCAATTTGTTACCAATAAAACTATACTACAAATATTACAAATGAGAGTATGGCAGCGTTCAAGCTCTCGCAGGCTAATGCAATTCTATATTTTTTTTTGAAGCTCTTCAAGTTTTAAATCATAGGATAATAATTCGTTGTAATAAAGCATTAATTAGAGAAATGGCATATGAACATAATTTGAAATTTTATAAACATAATAAAATCCCACGTACTTGGCCACATATACTTTAGCAGATCTTTATTTATTTATTAACTTTTTGTGAACTCACAACATTTAAGAGAATGAAATTATCACCTCTGTACAATTTGACTTAATTTGATAAGATAATGAGAGCGGTTACCCATAAAACTTTGTATGATGAGTGGGTTTTTAGAAAGGATTTTTGTGCGGAGATCTTTGCATGAACGACTTAGACGGGTTTTTGTAAATTTTTGTAGGGATCGGTATTTTGGCGCTGGGTAGTGGAGGGAATTAACTGGAACGATTATTTGGGGGGCATAAATGTACTTGCCTCAGCTTTTTTCACAGCATTTATGCTGTTTTTGGCTAGGATTTGTCAACTTTTTGTATGGAATTTATAGCTTGTTAATTAAACATGTCAATATTGCGTACGTACTCGGAAAATTCATAGCTTGCCAATTAAACATGTCTATATTATGTATGTATCTGCGTGATGCAAAAGAATTGACATTTTTTTCGACATTGCAGCAAAATATGGTAACATTTTATCAAAAAGTGATTCTCTCAAGAATTGAATCCTGAATAAAAATTTTAGAGGTCGCTCAAGCGATTTTTTAATGATATCGGCTAAAAATAGATACATGATCGAATTTCGAGCTGGTGTATATTCGGACTAAAAATACAATGTGAAATATTGATCTAAGAAGTGTTCAAATGAATTTAATCTTCATAATTAACCGTCAATACTTATAACATTATTAGATTACTTAAAACGTACAGTAGTTCTGAGAAGATACGACGCATAAAAGAACAACGAACAAGTAAAAACTTGAATTTTTTTTTTATTGTAAAAAAAATTTTCAAAAAATATTGCACTGAAACATCCGTACCAACAGATCAACGGATCGGAAAATATTCCATAAAAAATGATGCCGAAGAAATACTCCAATAGCACCAGAATGCACCGAAAGTTTTTAAATATAAGTAATCATAACGAAACGAGATTTTGAAACAAAAAAATATACGTACAAAATTTCGAGAGATAAAGTTTAATTGAAAAAAATAATTTTGGCCGAAGTACTACACGAGTTTTTCTTTTATAATCTTTATTGATTACAAATTATTTCTCATGAGCAATAGATAAAAAAAAATTGGTGAAGTACTTATGAAATTTTTTTTTCTCCAATCAAATATCTTTTCACTCAAAATTATTTCGCATCGCCTGATTCCGTTTTGGGTTCCAAGTGCAGATAGAATTTTCATGTATTTAAGGTCTCTACCACTCTAGGGTGGTTTAAAACCATATATAATTCAAACCTAGGTTTGTATCATACACCATTCTCTCAGTTATATAAAAAATGAAGAGAATGGTTTCCAAATAAACTTTATTATTGCATGCAACAGACATTTTATGGTAAAAGAGAAGAGGCACTGTTTTCGACTCCGTTCTAGAATTTACGTTCGGAAAAATGAGTTGTTGGGGCTAGAGTTAATAAAAAAAATTATTTATTAAGGTACTGTTCATAAGTTTATTTATTAAATTACACTTTATTTTTACGCTATCACTCTTCTATCTATATATATAAAAGTTACTTTAACCAAAACTGAAACTGACCGCGATCTTCATAACCTCACGACTGTTCAAAGATATCAAATATTCACCGAATACGAATTTATCATACACCATTCTCTTAGTTATCAAAAAGAAAAAAACAAAGAGAATGGTTTCTAAATAAACTTTATTATTACATTCAAGGAACATTTTATGGTAAAAGAGAAGAGGCACCGTTTTCGACTCCATTCTAGAGTTTACGTACAGAAAAATGGATTGTTGGGGCTAGGGTTAATAAAAAAAATTATTTATTTAGATACTGTTCAAAGTTTATTTATTGATTTAAACTTCATTTTTGCACTATCACTCTTCTACCGATAATATAATAAAAGTCACTTTAATCAAAAGTTGAATCTGACCGCAATCTTCATAACCTTACAACAAAGATATTAAATGTTCACCGAATACGCGTTTAAAGTCCTGATCTCGAATATGTCTAACCAAAAATCAAATTATCTGCTTTCACACCCGCGATTTTTATAACCTTACTTTTTAACCCCATAACTGTCACTAATATATAACCGCGATCTTTTTTCTAAACTCACAGCTGTCACTCTTACTTTTTATACATCCTGAAGAAAAGTCTTGGCTGTCACATTAACGACAGCCACGCATATCACCAGAAAATTTCTCGTTATAACTAGTGTTACTAGATAGCAACCGCTAAACGTCAAAAAATGTGTGCGAAAAATGCGACATTTTTTTGATGATTTGGAAAGATGAAATATTAATATTTTCAATATGCGTTAGGCTCCAGAGTTCTAAATAGTCACGATCGAAAGAAAAAAAATATAAAAAATACGTGAACTAGCAACATTTTTTAAAACGTTGTAATTAATTAAATATCGCCGAAACAATTTTCGAAAACCGTTCGAAACTGCTCTGCTTGCTGTAAAGACTCTAGTAGCGACTCGTCTTCGCCATCTTATAGTAAACGTAAATGTACTTGTCTCGAGTCGCTATCGCGACTCTAGATAGTAGCGACTCGTCTTTGTCATCTTATAGTATACGTAAATGTACTTGTCTCGAGTCACTACCGCGACTCTAGATAGAGAAATAAAGAATAGAGTTATCCTACTGTCAATTTACGCAGTATTTCTCAACAATTATATGAGTTCCACACTGTAAAAACTGGAATCCAATAATTCCCATGATTTGAAGGGCTAACAGAAACGAATATATTTGAAAAATAATTCGAATATGAAATAATTCAAATTTTCTGCTTTTAGTTTACTGGATCTGCTACGATATTTGAAATTTATCCGAAGTAAACTGAGATTTAAACGTCGGTATTGCTACCTTTATACTTGACCATAAATCAAATAGTAAACAATTTTTTGAGTTCCTTTTGATTTGTTATAATTATAATACATACATGTTCAAATTTTTAATTTATACATATTTCTATAAAAAGGTATGTAATTTATATTTATATTATAAAATTATATACTCCACATAGTACGACATGGCGATTTTTACGCTCAATCAAGTTACGTAGGCGGTCGTGTGAGTCTTGGGCACTAATTATCGTGGACATCGTGAACGGCACGAAAGGGTTCGCAAGCTTAAACTCACTTATTACTTGTCGGGGTCAAATGTGGTGTTTGCCATATAAGGTCTTTCCCGTTGATCTCTTATCTCGAAGAAAAACAGTGACAAATTGGCCCGTAGCACAGGGTGTTGGACAACGACTCTCTCTCCCTTTCTCTCTCCCCCCCCCTTTCTTTCCCTTTCTCTCCCATCCCATGTATTTTCCGCATGCTTTATCAGAGGCGTTTTGTGGTGACATGCAACTCATGCGTGTGCTCTCTATTTTGTTATTGTACACGAAAGTCCTTGCTTTATATTATGGCGAAAGAGAGAGAGAGAGAGAGAGAGAGAGAGAGAGAGAGAGAGAGAGAGAGAGAGAGAGAGAGAGAGAGAGAGAGAGAGATGAAGAGCGACCAACCACGTAAACACACTCTAACAGATCGACCGTGTTCCACACTCTAATTGAGCAATAAGATGTTTAAGCTGTAGAGCATAATTCAATTCTAGTCCTTATCGCAAAAGAGACAGAGAGGGAGAGACAGGCAGACAAACGGAGTTTAACTCTTCCAATTATCAACAAGAATCAATTAATTTTTTTTAACACGGTTTTCATGATTATAATATAAATTTACGGATAGATATTACGTATTTCTGTACTTTTTTTTAGTAATTACCTATGTTGTCTTTTAATTAAAATGTTTATTTGATTCGTCGTCTGTTCATGTTCCTAGAATAAAATCATGCATTTAAAAAAAACGTAATGGTCGTTAATTACCAAAAGTCTGCAAATCGATTGTGATCAATTACTAGGTCAGAATCACCATCATTTAATGATGCGACCGGCGGTCTCATCAATAGATTTTTGCACTCGGTTTTACGGCTTTTACGGAGGCCCAGTTGTTTTTTTTGAGCGTGTTCGCATTGCCACCAGGAGGATTCAACTGCGTATACTAGTGGTATCGGCAAGGTTTTCTGCAGTTTCCCTTCACCCTTAGCAAATGCGATACAGTTGGAAAAGAGTCGGCTGCTATCGTACAGGGATCCAGAAAGAAGGGAATGGGGTACATAGAAAGTGCGGAGTCATATAGGGATACCCAAAAAATAAATAAATTAAATTAAATGTTGGCTCATGCTAGGAATTTTTTCGTAATACAACTGAATTGCACAAAACACAGTTTTAGTTACATAAACGATAAAACGCTTCGGGAACACATATAAAACATATAATACGACCCTGTATTTTTTATTTTTTGTATTATTTATTTTTGTATCTGCTGCCTCAATCCTTATCGTACTTCTATATATCTTTTTTCTCCGGAACATTGGAGATTTCTTTCGCGCTGAGCGGACATCGATTCAACCATCCACGATCCAACGAGAAACAATGTAATGTTCCGTACATAAGAATTTTCCTCTGTGTGTTCGTATATGATACGCGAATTCACGTACGATCGCTGGAGAATCGACGAAACGTGATAATTTAGGAGGCACAGAGGGAAGAGAAAGGTGTCTTATAGATGGATGTTCACGTCGATTCGATAGATTTGATGAATGTTCGATGCAGGAATTGTCGCAGTGTTCGAACCTTCCCAAAGAATATTTATATAAAACACAAATGTTGCAATACTGCGCTTATACTTGGGGAAAAATATGCAAAGGATTCACGAACCATTCTTTTCAGTTCTACAATTTTATACTCAGCCTCTATCACGAATTATTAATTACTCATAGTAATTAAGAAGTGTTTAATGTTTAAATCAAGTCTGAATATTTATTTTTGCGTAAGTACAATTGTGTGAGAATTAAAAAAAAAAAATCCACAATGTTCTTTTTTCTGGAAATAGGCGATACAATAGTCTTAAAATTTACAGCACTAAAGTACGTTTTTTGTAACGAAGAAAATTGACTTTAGACATCGGTATCTTTGAGATAATGTACGTTGATTGGCACGTAATTCTTAATTAAGTCTTCTGATTTTTGGTTTACATCGTTGAAATTTCAACGAAATTTGTTTTGTTTTAATTTTTAATATAGTTGTTCCAAAATTTATCGAAACTTGAAGGGACTCCCAAAAATAGACCAATTGAGCTTATTAAGCAAAATAGTTTGACGCAATATGGGAAAAAAGAATTTCGTTTCACCAGGGATGGCAACTTCAGAATCATAAATTAGTGAATAATTATGAATTAATAACGAAATTAAAATAAAATACATTGGTGTATTTATAGCTATATATACGTTAGGATTTGAAGCCGGAAGGAAATCATCTGTTCCTGATTGTGGAGAGCTTGGTGTATATGCACCGGAGCGAGGTTAATGCCGGACAATGAGTTATTACCTTCTGGGTTGGCGATAATGCCACTGTGTGTCCTCCTCTGGTGTTCTCTCCGGTGAGCATTATGCTAACTGTTGGACTTCGCAACCGCACTGGAAACATCATGGTGAACTACCACCATAAAGGACACAGAGAGCTGTGACTCCATCGTCTCCGGTACATGTGCATCTTGGCTCGTTGACACACACTCGGTTCACTCGCTGAGTTTCGGCGAGTGAGACGAGACAAGACGAGATGTGATTTGTCAGGCTTAATCCTCAAATGTACCTTCGCACCCTTACCTTATGCACATATATATATAAATAAGCTTTGTAGCTTCATAGCTCTCTCTCATTCTCTGACTGGATATACAGGGTGTCTATACTGTGAATAAACGTATTTGAAAAATACAAAAACTACAAAATGTTTTTCCCAAACAATTTTATTTATTTTGATTAAAATTTTTACTTCCATTCACTTTTTTATTTATTTTTGTTTTCAATCATTTTGATTGAATTTTAATTTTTTCAAAATTTTATTTATTATTCTTTTGTATTTCAATTTGTTGCAGTAATTCATTTTCTTGTTCATATACTTTGATTGATTTCACAGATTTCATGAATTTTTTCTCGGATCATTTAATATTTCAATCAAAATTTATCGACCTACCAATTCAGAGAAATGAATTCCATGAAATTTTATGATCATAATTATTTTGATTTGTAAAAGGATTATATTTCACATTGATTGTTCGGTTTCGGTGCTAGACTCTCGGGGCATTTTCGAGGTAAAATTTAAATTGGTATGAAATGAATAGCGGAATACCTAAAAATATGAAAAATGACAATTAATGTTGAAAGAATATTTTCTCATTTCATTTCTGGAGTTTTCTGCCAGTATTTTCAAAGTTTTAGTGTGGACACTAGGGTGTGTTATTTAAGGGCGACATTTTTTTTTTACTGTTGCCCCCCAAAAATCTTCAGTTTGCACCCAAAAACGAAACTGTGCGAAAGGGGGGCCCTGTCAAAAAATATTTAGAGGTCGCGCTTTGCTATTGAAGTTTTCCATTTAATTAACATGGGAAAATTTTTTTTTTCACTATTTCTATTACCCTATTGCGATTTGCCATGCTGTAATATTTTCCAAGCGGCTTCTCATAGCAAATTGGATGCTCTACAACAAAGTCCATTGAACCAAGTCTATAAATTGATTAATTTCGTAGATTCTAATGATTAAAATCAATTTTACGTGAAAATTTGTATTGAAATGGCTCTACCTCATAGACTATTGATTATACAGAAAACATTCAAATGATAACTTTGTAAACAGGTATTCTAAAAAACAAGTCCTTTGAACGGAACCCGTAGAGTCCCTCCTTTCGGAGATATTGGCGATTACAGTTGATTTTGTGAAGAATTTTTTTTTTTTTAATTCAACAAATCTCATTTTTTTCAAAGCAGTCTATAAGATTTGGTCGGTATTTAATCACTAAGTTAATGCAAGTATATAAAAAAAATCTTATAAAAAACTGACCCTGGGGGGATTGAATAATAAAAACAAAAATCACATTTCATTAAATATTAATCCAACATCATTAAATGAATGAGAAAAAACTTACCTACTAACACAAAGAGCTTTTCTTTATATTTGTTGCATGGCGTTTCTGGTGATTCCTAACCATCTGCAAAAGATACTGCCGTTGTTCCTCGTTTTCCGTTAAACAACTGCTGTACTTGGTGGTCAACGCTACTGCTTGTTCTGTAGTATCGTCGACGACTTGCAAACTGCGCAGTGTATCAACGCAGTTGATATAATATTTGTTGTTCGTTCATTCTTTGGGATCTTCGTCAATAATTAATACAAATTTCTTCTTGCCTTTTTTTTATTCCCGTACATTATAAAATTTTTCTAATTTTTCATACAGACACTAAGGTTGACGAACTGAAATACAAAATCTACTCCAAATGTTCATAACATTATGTATAAAAAATTTTGCGCTCTAACGTACAGTCCACTTATGCGTATTTTTTTTTTTATTTTTTTATAAACTATTTTATTTTATAAACTATTTTGGCGAAAATAAAATGGAAAAATGAAGTGCAAGAAAAAAAGATTACTTATTCAATAGGACTCAAATTGGGAAAATTGAATTCAACAAATAAAAGGTGTTTAAAGTTTATTCATGCACAAACACATTACGCATAAGTGGACTGTACGTTAAAGCGCAAAATTTTTTATACATAATGTTATGAATATTTGGAGTAGATTTTGTATTCCAGTTCGTCAACCTTAGTGTCTTTATGAATAATTAGAAAAATTTTATAATGTACGGGAATAAAAAAAAGGCAGGAAGAAATTTGCATTAATTATTGACGAAGATCCCAAAGAATGGATGAACAACAAACATTATATCAACTGCGTTGATACACTGCGCAGTTTGCAAGTCGTCAACGATACTACAGAACGAGCAGTAGAGTTGGCCACCAAGTACAGCAGTTGTTTAACGGAAAACGAGGAACAACGACAGTATCTTTTGCAGATGGTTAGGAATCATTTAATGATGTTGGATTAATTTTTAATGAAATGTGAAATTTTTTTTTTATTATTTAATCCCCCCAGAGTCAATTTTTTATAACATTTTTTTTATACACTTACATTAACTTAGTGATTAAATCCCGACCAAATCTTATGCACTTCTTTGAAAAAAATGAGATTTGTTGAATTTACAAAATAAAATTCTTCACAAAATCAACTGCAATCGCCTATATCTCTGAAAAGAGTGACTCTACGGGTTCCATTCAAAGGACTTGTTTTTTAGAATACCTGTTTTTCTATAAAGTTGCTATTTGAATGTTTTCTGTATAATCAATAGTCTAGGTGGTAGAGCCATTTGAATACCAATTTTCACGTAAAATTGATTTCAATCATTAGTATCTACGAAATTATTCAATTTATAGACTTGGTTCAATGGACTTTATTGTAGAACATCTAATTTGCTATGAGAAGCTGCTCGGAAAATATTACAGCATGACAAATCGCAATAGGGTAATAGAAATAGTGAAAAAAAAATTTCCCATGTTAATTAAATGGAAAACTTCAGTAGCAAAGCGCGACTTCTAAATATTTTTTGACAGGGCCCCCCTTTCGCACAGTTTCGTTTTTAGGTGCAAACTGAAGATTTTTGGGGGGCCACCGTAAAAAAAAAATGTCGCCCTGAAATGACACACCCTAGTGGACACCCTGTGTGTATGTTTCAGAGTTCGGTATAGAGTTGTATACTATAGACAGTGTGCAGAGACAAGGAAACAGAGAAAGAGAGAAAGATAGAGAGAGAGAGAGAGAGAGAGAGAGAGAGAGAGAGAGAGAAGGAAGACAAGTTATTGCTGAAAGCCTCAGTGATTCGGGTAATCGACTAGCCAGCCAGTACTATAGTAGACATAGCTACAATGGAAACATCGTAATGTAGGAACTGAGGCAAGAGCACTTACTTATGGAATAACGTGTATGGAATTGCACTAGGTGAATTAAGCTCTGAGGTGCGCCATAGAAGAATAGAAAAGACTATATATGTATTTTCGAAGACTTATTTTCGCTTATCTCAGATTGACGGTACGGAAATGACAAAAGAAAAAAAATTGATGCAACTTCATCTTTTTTGTCTATTAGAAAACATTATGCTTTTAATATTATTTGAATCTTTTTTGGGGGAACCATATGTTTCTACACTTCATTTTTATTGCGGTATTGTTCTTCGATAAGTTCCAAAATTGCAGTGTCATTTTCGGAAGTTGCCACATTGATTCAGTCAGCATTGGGCTTTGAATAAGTAGTAGAGCTGTGGGGATTCTAACCCAAGCCGAGAGGGGAAATTTCCCCCACCATGTCGCCAAAGGAGTGGAAATCGGGTGGGGGAGGAGGGAGGGGATGCGGATCGTGGCTGTCTCGAGCTGACCCCCGCCCCCTTCCGCCAACGCCGTGGAGTTGGTCACCGCGAAACGAATGACGTCACGTGCGTAGACCTGTGGCGAGTTAGCCGGCCGCGGTAGGCACTCACATACACACGCGCGCGCTGCATACGTGTGCATACGATGCATCTAGATACCATATATTTCTTCTCTACCCACGCGTGACAAAAAAAGAGAGGGGCCATATGTACAGAACGAGAGAGCGATATAGTTAGCTTACAGTCTTACGAAGATCCGCACAAAAAGGAGTGCTCGATACCTGTGAAGAGAGAGAGAGAGAGAGAGAGAGAGAGAGCAATATAGATACTTACAAGGAAACCTTCCCAGGTGTACCCCGCCGATTTTGTTCCGCTTGGAGTATGTTATTCTACATTGAAATCTAAGAGATAAGTATTTTTTTTTTTGCGGAAACTCATATTTAAGGGGCGAAACACACCCCTAAAGTTGAGGTCTCCTAGGGGAGGTTATTCAGTTCCATATATATGCAGACAAGGGGACGAAATCAAACCAATTGCATTCAATGTTTCAAAAAAGTTATGACTACTCGATTTTTTTCAGCCCTGAGGGGGTGAATAAGCCAAAGTTATAGGGGTTGAAAATTAAAAAAACGTTATAACAAATAGAATATGCTCGATATGAAAGTGAAAAAAATTGTATAATTAACAGTTTCAAAAGTTAAAAGATACATGTTTTTGCATTTTTCGAAAAAATGCATCCTTAAGGGTGTACTACCCTTACATCCGAATACCTTTAATTTCTGTAGATACGTATTTTTTTAAGTATCTATCTGTTAGAAAATATTCTTTTGGATATAGAACATATCGTGAAATTGTTTAAAAAGATTGTTATCACCATAAAAAAAAATCCTCTGAAAAAATTTTTTTTAATAAAAAAATTGCGAATTCGTCTTCGTTATATATAATAATTATTATATATATTAATTATATATAATAATTATTATATACATAACGATTATAATCGTTACAACATATGATTCAGGCATCGCAGATAATGAGAATTCTTTTCAATCACATTGTTACCATATTAATATTTCTAATTATTGTATCATTGTTTTTATTATATTTTATATTCTGTATTTTGTGCAGATGTATTTTTGATTGACAAATGAAATTATTCATTATATTCTTTACAATAGTGGAAATCGTCAAAAAAGTATTGGAAACATAATGATTTTTTATACCATGAACACCCAACAACAGCAATATTTTGACATCCGGGTACATCACAATGCGTTTTGCAAGTTCTAAAACTAAAATCTACAGGATTTTCAAAATTCTCCGGTCGCCATTCATTATAACCGCTTTTGAACCATGAATACCTAAATAAGTTTACATATCGTGGAGATGAAAATTGGTTGTGAACAAGTGATTGAAGCTTAATTATATTATTTCATAAATCCAAATTTAAATCATAATCCATTAATATGACATTGTCAGAAAAGTGTTTCACATAATTTTTCCATATCCTGAAGCCAAAAACATCCAAAGGTTGAATCTTTCCCGTTGTACCCTACAGTATTTTTCTTAATTTTATATTTTTATCTCGAGGTTTCGCTTCGTCAACAGCTCGAGGGCAATGTCCAGTCCAGGAGTCAATTAATAAAATACTGTTTGAACCAACTTGGGGGAAGAAGACATTTTGTAGCCAAGTTTTAAAATGTTCTGAAAGTATGAATTAATTTTTCAATTTGCTTCGTTGCAAGAAATAAACAGTATCTTATGTGTCAATATAAGGAATTCTCTAAAAAAAATAATTTTTATTATTACCTGGAGTGAGTTTTCCAGATTTCGACACTCCTATGTTTTCTGGTCTGAATAGTGATGATTCCACTATTGGACCAAATTTACCACTTGGTTCTTTCAAAACCAGGAATAGCGGTGAAAGAAGCCTTCCGTCACCTGCTATATTGGGCTGAATCGTATAACTATGTGTTGTAGAAGCAATTGATTGTACAAGGCATTCAACTTGTTTCTCTCCTTCAACCGCTAATGTTCTTCCAGAATGCATTTCTAATTGGAAACCAATTTGGTCCGAATTGTAGACGTTCGATAACCCATATTCTTCTATATCAATCTTCACTTCAGAAACAAATTGTTCAGCAAGCTTTCGCAGATTGTCTGCATTTTCAATACTTTTTTTTGTGATAAATTTACTAATTTTTCTGGAAACAATCCTATGAGCTTTCTTAAATGTACCCACATGTCTGACGCCTTAAAACGGACATCTTCATGACCGATTTCTTTTTGTGCTTGCATTGCCCATTTTTTCAAGTCGATGTCATATACCATAAGACCAGCATCAACGGCAGCTTTAAAATTGGCTAAAGTGTACTCGCAAATTCTAGCTATTTTTTCTTTATAAGTTCCACCTTTATTTAAATATTTAGCCCATCTTTTTAATTGAGTCACTGATTGTACTTTTCTAAATTTTTGTTTAACGCTTGATAGGCTCTAATTTTTAGTTTTGCCACTTCTCCAATAGTTGACTGCCCTCGATTTATACTCGTGCGAAACAGATTCATCATCAGTAGTACAAACATCCGGGGGTAGTACCGGATCATTGATTGTCAATCCCCATTCTTCGTCTTCTACTATTTTCATATCCCAATCTTTGTAAGGTTCTTGGAAATATAATGAATCTTCTACGATTGTTTCGACGCCCATGTAATCTTGCATAGCATTCGTTAATATATTTTCAATGCTTTCTTTTAATTATATTTAATCATTATTTATAGGGCTTTCAGGTATATTTAGGGCTTGAAAATATGCCAAAACTAATCGTATTACATTAAGCGGATTCACTTTTATTTTTGATAATAAATACACTTGATTTCTTAACTTATGGAACTTTTAACAACTTTTGATTGCAAACAAAACACAGAGTTATATTCCCCGCCTCGTTCTCGAGATTAACAACATGTAGTGACTCCCGAGTCCACTAGATGGCCGCAACGTATAGAGTAAAGACACAAAAAACCAAAAGTGGGGATATGGGGCCCTCTCGCGGCGCCATATTCCTTACCTCATATTCTTTCGTTGTGCGCTAGTGGTAGCATCGTGTAGAGTAATTTTTGAGGGTTTTTTGTGTTCTTATTTGTGTTCTTTTTTGTGGTGTAATCAAGTCAAGATGCCGAAAAGGAAGCGCGAGGCAGTGGTAGTTATTGAGGAGAAGATCAGGCGGCTACAACAAGAGATTGCTGCCCTGACAGAGTCGTCGTTTGAGACGAATAGCAAGGGATCACATTCCGAGGACAATGGCGATTCGGACGATGGACAAAAGATTGGTTTCGACGGTAGGACAAAAGAAAACACGAAGTATATTGGCATGAACGATGAGTTTGCACGAGAGGCAAAACAGATCGTATCATAAGCCCGATGAGCTTGTACGAGAGACAAGACAGATCGGCGCAATACGGCTGATGAGCATGTACGAGAGACATGACAGGTCAGACCGAAGGTTAGCTAAGATCGTACGAGAGATGAAACAGCTACACCCGTAAACAACCGAGCTCGTACGAGAAATGAGACAAATGTGTTGATTCAGAGGATTTACAAGCCATGATTTTATTAATTCTTTATTAATTCTTTTTGTTTTGCTTTTAGCGGAAATAAAGAAAACAACGGCTTAGCGTTTTTTTTTATGCACTTTTTCCTGTGTAGACTTATGCGCGGAGGCTGGAAATATGGCGCCCGACGCAGAGAAAGATGCCCTGCCCCAGGGAGATCAAGGGCTGTCCTCGCAGTCACAGACGTCGGATAAGAAGGAGAAGGAAGTCTTGGACGAGGAGATTCTTCAGGTGTTGGGCGAAGATCCGTCGGCCTCAAAGGCATTGGATTTCGATCTCCACGCCTCCATAGTCAGTCATTGGAGACATTGGGTCGAGAAAGGCGTAGATAAGGAGAATAAGAAAAAGCTATGCGAGAAATATCTGCGTAAGGAGGGCTTCATTGTGCCAGATCTCAATCGAATAATTATGTCGGCGATGTCCGAATCCTCTGTTCGACGAGACGGATACGCGTCGAGATGCTAGGAGACCACGGGCTCAGCTTTGATGGCGCTAAGGGCGGCAGTTTCTACCTTGCTGGATGAGTCGGAAAGCATTGACAAGCTTGCCTTTTTGGAAAATCTCAATGACGCCGCAAGGCTTGTTGCCGACGCGCATTTCCAATTGAACCAGTCAAGAAGAGCTCTTATTTTACCGGGCGTTGTCAAGCCCCTCAGGGAGTTGCTGGAAAAAACAAAATCGGACACCGAATTGTTTGGGAAAGACTTACCGGAAAAAATCAAGGAGATAAAAGCGCTGAAGAGGATCGGTCGTTCTGTCAAGCATACCGAGTTTTCCAGGAGTGGCGGTCGATCTCATCAAGCGACGGGAAGTCATTTAAACTTCCGGAGCCCGCAGGGAAGGAGAACTTTCCCCACTTACGCGGGCAACTCGCGTGCAAACGCACAGGGCCGACAAAGGTTGTCATTCAGAGGAAGGCAGCAGGTGTACAACAGCAAGGCAATGACCCAAAGACCGAAACAACTAAGGAAATAGACGGCAGGGTGTCAAGTCGTCACGGGCCTACTGTCTACTGTGTCAACTGGATCGCGCAACTCGCCATTGTGTAACTCTCCAACCGTAGCAAGTCTACCCTGTGTGGAAAGTCCCCAACCGTGTAAACTGGATCCAGCGCGAGCTCTAACCCGTAGTATTTTGATATTTCCCCGACGCTCGCGTATCCCCACTTTCACCGCCTTTCTTAGGTACACGCCGGGCAAGTCCCCACCGTGTCCACCGGACCGCCCGACATGCCATCGTTGAAACTCTCCAACTGTAGCAACTCTACCCTGTGCCCAAGTGCTCAACTGTGTTATCTGGCCCCGGCGCGCCAACCCTCATACGTAGCAGCTCGACATTTCCCCGACGCTCGCGTACCCCCACTTTTTAGCGCCTGTCTCAGATACACACCGGAAAACAAGATCCAGTTGACACGGTGGCCACTTTTCCGGTGTGTATCTGAGACAGGCGCTAAAAAGTGGGGGTACACGAGCGTCGGGGAAATGTCGAGCTGCTACGTATGAGGGTTGGCGCGCCGGGGCCAGATAACACAGTTGAGCACTTGGGCACAGGGTAGAGTTGCTACAGTTGGAGAGTTTCAACAATGGCATGTCGGGCGGTCCGGTGGACACGGTGGGGACTTGCCCGGCGTGTACCTAAGAAAGGCGGTGAAAGTGGGGATACGCGAGCGTCGGGGAAATATCAAAATACTACGGGTTAGAGCTCGCGCTAGATCCAGTTTACACAGTTGGGGGCTTTCCACACAGGGTAGACTTGCTACGGTTGGAGAGTTACACAATGGCGAGTTGCGCGATCCAGTTGACACAGTAGACAGTAGGCCCGTGACGACTTGACACCCTGCCAAATAGACGAGGGTGTACGTGCTGGTAGATTAAGTCTTTTTTCGTGTAATTGGCGTCAGATTACAGATGATAATTTTGTTCTCAGTTGCATTAAAGGGTACAGGATCGATTTCACGGGGAGGCCTTATCAACGTCAGGTACCATGAGTAGAAATCCCATCTAAACAAATTACGGATTGCCAAGAGGCGGTAAATAAGTTGATTGAGAAAAATGCAATTGAAATGTGCGATCCGAGTGAAGATCAATTTTTATCGCCGTACTTCCTCGTGCCAAAGCCAGGGGGTTCTTTTCGCTTCATATTAAACCTCAAAAGATTGAATGAATTTATTAAAGCCCCGCATTTTAAATTAGAGGACATTAGGACAGCGGCGAAATTAATTTTTCCGGGCGTGTACATGTGTACTTTGGATTTGCAAGATGCATACTACTTGATCCCAGTAGAGGTAGAAAGTAGAAAATTCTTGAGATTTGAGTTTGAAGGTCGACTATTTCAGTTCACTTGTCTGCCGTTTGGTTTGTCTATGGCTCCTTTTATTTTTACGAAAATTATGAAACCTGTAGTTCGAGTTTTGAGAATGAGAGGTTTTTCGTCAGTCATCTATCTAGACGACTTGCTATGCATAGAAGAGAATGCAGACAAGTGCAGGATCAATGTCGTTGAGACAAGGAAGCTTAACGGACAACACCACTGTGACGGCTTCAAAAAATCGATTTTTTGAAAACTATTTTAAAAAATCTAAAATACTTTTAAGATTGAAATGCCGTTGGACCCAGGTCGAAAAAATAATTATTTTTGTAGATATTGAATATTTTGTGGAGCGGTGCAGCGGTCCGCGACGCTCGGGGTCCCAACTTTGAATGCGTTTTTCTTAAAACCACTTTTTTGAGTGCGGCACGCAGCAGAACTCGAGCAATTTTTATTCGATCGACTTCAAATTTTTACTGTATCAATAAAATTAGATTATCTAGAGAAGTACATAAGATTTTTTCGATATCTCAATAATTATAAAAGTTATAGCCTATTTTCGACGAGAAATTTTGCTCAAAAATCATTCTTTAATTTCAAAGGCGTGCCTATTTTTTAAAAATCAATATTTTTCCAAATCCCTATGTACTTCTCTTCAAAATATCATATTATTAACGAAAACACTCGGTATTTTTTTTTTCAGATCGACGTTGAAGAGAGTTCTGCTGCGTGCCGCGAACCACTGCGGAGATGACGCGAGAGCTTCCCCAGCGCCACCATGCAGTGTGAAAAATGTGAAAAAAATGTTTTTTGATACATTAATAAACAAGGAACAAAACCCAAAAAATTTTTTCGAATATCTCTTTTTTCCCCACAAAAAAAAATTCTTGAAAAATGTGAAAAAAATAGGGGGTCACAGTGATGTTGTCCGTTAAATTCTTAGGTTTTTTTAATTAATGAAAAGAAAAGTAATACTGAGCCTTCAACAAGATGTAAATATTTGGGTTTTATCCTGGATTCAGAGAGATTTTCGATCGAGTTAACCAAAGAAAAGAGAGACAGGTTGTTAAGGTCAGTAAGACAATTTGAGTCATTAAAAGAATGTTCCATTAGGGAGTTCTCGGAGCTTATAGGCAAGCTGGTAGCCGCTTGTCTAGCAATGGAATACGGCTGGGTTTATACCAAGAAAATGGAGAGAGAAAAGTCGTTGGCGTTATTAGCGAACAAGGGGAATTATGATTCGAAAACGACAATCCCACGGTCTATTAACCCGGATTTACACTGGTGGAAAATGCATCTAGAGAGGGGGTACAGCACAATAAAATCGGGTAATTTTCAAACGACCATTTTTACCGATGCATCTAACACAGGTTGGGGTGCGGTCAGCGATTTTAAAAAAGTTTTTGGTTTTTGGTCCGAAAGCCAGATGAGGTGGCATATCAACTATAAGGAGTTATTTACGGTGTGGTTAGGCCTTTGTGAATTAGCTAATGATAGGCGAGACTGTCAGATTTTAGTGCGCATAGACAATACGACGGCGATTGCATATGTAAACAAGATGGGGGGTACAAGATACCCAAAATACAATTCGTTAGCACGAAGAATCTGGCAATGGGCAGAAGAGAGAAATGTCTTTTTATTAGCCTCATATATACCGTCGGAGAAAAACATCGAGGCAGACGAGTTATCAAGGCAGAAGAATGTCGATACAGAAAGGGCTCTCAACCTAGAGGCTTTTGGTTTAATTGTTCAATTTTTTGGGGTACCAGAGATAGATTTATTTGCATCTAGTCAGAACAACAAATGCAGAAAGTATTGTTCTTGGTTTCCGGAGGCAGGCGCGTCGGTGATCGACGCTTTCACGATAGATTGGTCGAGCTTGAATTTTTACGCCTTCCCCCCTTTTTCTGTAATACTTAGGGTCCTTCCAAAGATTAAAAGACATGGACTGGAGGGAATTCTCGTGGTGCCTGATTGGCCAAATCAAGCCTGGTACCCTTTATTTAAATCTCTCTCAGTGGGAGAACAAATTATTCTTGGTCCGTCTAATAAGTTGTTGTATTTACCGTGTAGATCAATCACTCATCCCAGGGCCAGGAATCTCACTTTAATAGCGACCAGAGTTTCATCAAGGCGTTTACACGACAGAAGGTCCCGAGAGAAGCACTAAATATCGTGCTAGCGTCGTTATCAACAGCAACAAAAAAACAATATGAATCAGCCCTGAAGCTTTGGTGGGATTTTTGCAAGGCAGATAAAGAAAAATTTTTTAACCCGAATGAAGGTAGCTTGTTGCGGTTTTTGGCCAAAAGATTCGAACAGGGAGCATCGTATGGCTCTCTAAATTGTTTCCGTTCAGCAATATCATTAATTTCCGCAAGAAAGATTGGGGATAAGCCTATTATTACATGTTTTTTTACGGGAGTCTATAGGTTAAGACCGTTGTATCCAAAATACTCGGGTACTTGGGATGTTGGGATTGTGTTAGACTATATAGCAAAGCTCCATCCATTAGAGAGCTTATCTTTGGTAGATCTCACTAATAAAAATGTGATGCTTTTGGCTCTATCGACAGCTCATAGAGCACAAACGCTTTCGTGCATCGAGGTTGATAGGATAAGAAGAACATCAGGAGGGTTAGAAATAATTATAACAAGGTTGATAAAAACGTCTGGTCCAGGAAAGAGCCAGCCGTTATTGAGCATTCCTGAGTTTAAAGAAAAGCCAGAGTTGTGTGTCGCCTCCGCGGTTCAGTTTTATTTAGAAAAGACGGCAGACCTTAGAAAGACTGAGAAAAGATTATTTTTAGCAACCAAAAAACCTCATAAAGGGGTAGGTGCTCAGACCATCAGCAGATGGATCAAGGGAGTAATGAAAATGAGCGGAATAGATACAAAAATGTTCTCCGCTCATTCAATTCGACATGCGTCTACATCTGCGGCGTTTAGTAAGGGTATTTCGTTAGATGTAATCAGAGTGACAGCAGGCTGGTCGAGAAATTCGCAAGTGTTTGCGAGATATTATAATCGCCCTATTCAAGAAGAGGCGGATATTCTTGCAAGATCAGTTTTTAATGATACGGTATAAAAAAAAAAAAAAGAAGTAAGATTTTTATGTTTGATTAACAATTGTATTAGCCGTTGAGATTTTATGTTCCTTTAATAGTTTATAAGATCTTTTAAATAAAAACAGACTGTTCCCTCAACCGCAAATATCGATTGTTGTTTGCTCTAAACAACTACATGTTGTTAATCTCGAGAACGAGGCGGGGAATATAATTAATCGATCAAACGAGCCCGCCGACGGCGGGCGAAGTTCGATCGAAATTATATGTACAGCCTCGTTCGAAGAGATTACAACCCACCCAGATATGAGAAATCATATCCCACCCTTTAGATACTTCAAACAAAAATCCTGTGCACTCTAAATAATATGAGGAAAGGAATATGGCGCCGCGAGAGGGCTCCATATCCCCACTTTTGGTTTTTTGTGTCTTTACTCTATACGTTGTGGCCATCTAGTGGACTTGGGAGTCACTACATGTTGTTAATCTCTTCGAACGAGGCTGTACATATAATTTCGATCGAACTTCGCCCGCCATCGGCGGGCTCGTTTGATCGATTAATTATACACGTCTTTGATTGTTGATATTATTTTATCACGAGATAAATTCCTTCTAACTCGCACTTATCGAATTGAAGCAATTTCTGAAGAACGCAACTTATAAGCGTAGCACAAGCTATCATATGTCAAATAAGAGAGGCAGAGGCAGATAACAGTTATATATTTCTTATCAACGTATTTTGAAACTTCTTTCAATGATAGGTGAAGTAGAATATCAACTCGGAGAATCAGATAGCTAATAAGCAAGGCTAACGAATATATACAAAGTAAGGTTCGAAATGATAAAAGATATCAGTTCATTTACTGGTATGTGATTGTAACAACAAACATCACGTGTATAACAAACTTCTTTTTCTCTAACAAAACGAGAACGAATTTGGCCGATTTTTTCAACAGTTTTTTGATAATAAAAAATAAAGAAATAAAAATAAAAATAAACCCTCCATAGCAAAATAGTGACACATCGTTTTTTTATAGGACAATTTCAATGATAGAAAAAAAACAATGTAAAAAATGAAAATAACTTTAAGAATTCATCCTCTATTCTTTAAGAGTGATTTAATGTGTAGTAAATTATTTTTACTTTGATAAGATTTATAAAAGAACTGATAATAACTATATATTTTGAGTCTTAACCAATAATAGGTATGAATATAAAATCTTCGAAGATATAATTATGTAAAAAAACGTCGGTAGATGAACTGAGGTTCGAGGATGTGTTCTCGTTAAAGATCCAGTAAGGACTGTCCTTAGCCCCGAATCCCTTGTGTCGGCCTGAGCTTGTTCTTTGTCCAATTGTTTATGCTAGGACGCCCAGCAACGTCACGTTCTGAAGTGTTTATAGGTTCGTTCCAAGTAAAAGCCCTCTGCGATAATCGTCCACTCGGACCACACCGAAAAATGTTTACTTCAAATGAAACATCAAAAAATTGGTTGAAACAAAATCGCGAAAAAAGCTACTTTTCGACCCCTCACACAGAAATGATCTCTCAAGAAAAGAATTTTCATTATCTGCAATGCCTGAATCATATGTTCTATCGATTATTATAATCTATCGATTATTTTCAAGGGATTTTTTTTTATGTTGATAACAATCTTTTTAAACAATTTCACGATATGTTCTATATCTAAAAGAATATTTTCTAACAGATAGATACTTAAAAAAATACGTATCTACAGAAATTAAAGGTATTCGGATGTAAGGGTAGTACACCCTTAAGGATGCATTTTTTCGAAAAATGCAAAAACATGTATCTCTTAACTTTTGAAACTGTTAATTATACAATTTTTTTTACTTCCATATCGAGCATATTCCATTTGTTATAACGTTTTTTTAATTTTCAACCCCTATAACTTCGGCTTATTCACCCCTTCAGGGCTGAAAAAAATCAAGTAGTTATAACTTTTTATGAAGCATTGAATGCAATTGGTTTGATTTTGCCCCCTTGTCTGCATATATATGGAACTGAATAACCTCCCCTAGGAGACCTCAACTTTAAGGGGTGTGTTTCACCACTTAAATATGAGTTTCCGCAAAAAAAAAAATACGTATCTCTTAGATTTGAATGCAGAATAACATACTCCAAGCGGAACAAAATCGGCGGGGTACACCTGGGAAGGTTTCTTTGTTAGTTACCCTTTTGGTTCATACATTTTCCAATATATGTATATATGTATGTATATATATATATATATATACAGTGGCGTGCAAAAGTTTCGGACCATCCTATTTTTTCCAGTTAATTGATAAAGTATTTTATTTCTCCACTCGTTCATTGTTAAAAATATTCAAGAGAGTTAGAATAAAGGTAATAACGTCATATATTATATTTAATTATGGCGTATTTTTCGTGTACTACGTGGAATTACTTTGGCCGGTGTGCAAAAGTATCGGGCCACTATATCGCCGCGGCTTCGTACGCACGGTTTGTTTACATTTTTTCCTCATTAGTTTCAAAACATGTCCTACAATGGAAAGTCAGTCTCCTTTCTGCTATAATACCGAAACACACGAACATTCAGCGTCGTGAAATCGTGTTAAAACTTTCGTCAGAAGGAAAAAGTTCTTGTGATGTTGCGGAGACTTTATCTATTGGCAAAAGTACGGTTAATCGTATTATTACTAAATATAAATTAACAAACTCACTGTGTGACAAAAATCAGAGCGGTAGACCGCGAAAAACTTTGAATCACGTTGATAAAATTATAAAAAGGAAGTGCATTGTAGATCCACGAAAAAGTGCTGTAGATGTTCCCCGGGAATTGCGAAGTGAAAATCTAGCTGATGTTAGTCGGAGTACGGTATCTCGACGTCTCAAAGCTGCGGGGCTGATTGGACGTGTTGGTGTAAAAAAACCATTGATTAGCAAAAAGAATAAGAAGGCTAGATTAGACTTTGCGAAAAAATATCAGCGCAGGACGGTATCAGATTGGCGGAAAATACTTTTTTCCGATGAATCGAAATTTCAATTATTCGGAAGTGATGGTCGGAAGTACGTAAGACGTCCAACAGGTACCAGATATAATGTAAGGTCCCAAATTCCTACCGTAAAACACGGTGGCGGGAACATTAAAGTTTGGGGAGCATTTTCTGATGATGGCGTTGGTCCGCTGATAGAAATTCATGGCAATATGGACGCTGCAATGTACAGGGACATACTACAAGATCATACGCTCCCATTTGCAACGAAAAATTTGCCGCATGGTTGGGTTTTTCAACACGATAATGATCCGAAACTCTTGTTAAAAATTTTCTTCAAAACCGGAAAATCCGCCTTCTTGACTGGCCATCGCAGTCACCGGAATTAAATCCTATTGAACACCTGTGGCAAGACCTCAAGCATCGTGTTGGAATGAAAAATTACTTCAACAAAACCGAATTGTGGAACCATTTGCAAAGTGAATGGGAAAAATTGTCACAAGAACGAATCAAACAACTAATTGGGTCTATGCCTTGTCGGTGCGCTGCAGTCAACGCTGCTAAGGGCATGGCAAAATTGAGTGGAGAAGACCAAGATATGCTTCCTTATTTTTCAAGCTTTTTGTTATTTTTTTCATACCCAAAAGTACGCGGCCCAATACTTTTGCACAGCCAGTCATAAAAAATTGTTGAACAATTAATGATTTAAGATCGATATCAATGTATACAACCTATTGTTTCTAAATATAAGTGATTACGTGTTATCATTACTCGTTTGTTTTTCTCCCACCACCATATTTCTATTCAATATGGATAATAAATAGGGTGGCCCGAAACTTTTGCACGCCACTGTAGAATGGTTTGTTGAATTCCACCTCGAGATTGCGCAATTCTACCGCAATAAGATTTTCTGAACAGACACTTCGACTATGAAAATTTGGTTTCGCAATCATTGCCTCTGCACCGTATCGCCCATCCCATTTTCTCAAAAGTTTTACATCTACTCGATTACGAATATTTTCCATCGTTTTGCCAAACACTGCGTTATTCATTAATTTGTATAGGTTTTTTTCAAAATCTGTTTTCGCAGGCATTCGAAATTGAGTATTTAATTCGATGTATGTACGCAGCCATGAAGACGGTGTGAATTGTAATATTCTATGTATTTTGGTAACTCGAAGACCGTGACGCATACATTGCTGCAAATTGCGGTAATGTATCACGTAACGTTTCTTGTCATATAATGTTGCGAGTAGCTTCTCTTGTGGCTTTCAGGTGGTTTGTCGCGAGTTGGGCAAAACGGTAAGTCAGCATGCGAATCGTGTAGACGTTGCGGATATTCAAGATCGACTTCAAGTATATAGCTTTTCGGCGAATCTAACGAGATGGATGTTATATGAAAATTGGATACATCGTCGACCCATTCGAAATCTGTGTAGGGTAAAGGTTGACACATTGCCCATCCATACAAATTATTTACATCAAAATATGTTAAGTAAGATGAACGTTTCGATGGGTCATATGATTGCATGTACTTGTTGTTAGCATGTGCATACCTGTTTGAGCATTGACCCCCGCGAATACCTCGCTTCACGAATAAAACCATGTCAATATCCGTAAGCAATTCGAACGTAATTTTTGTATGCATCAACATAGTATCCCAGGTGTATCCCGGGAGCGTATAGTAATACACCGGATCGAGGCCATAACTCTCAGTACAGGTATCACGAAATTTTTCAAAAATGTCTGCTAACAACAAGACATCTGTTTTTAAATATAAATCGCTATATTCGCCTAATGTTTCAATGGAAAACCGCTCCCCACACATTTTCAGCATGTGCATACTCGCTCTCGCTAACTGTATCGTTGGTCAAAGAACTGTAGAACAACTCTCGCGGTGGTAAGCTTTTATCTTCCAATCTGATAGCATTGTCAATGCACTCATAGAGAAATACCCCTTTTCGCGTCAATAATTGAAAATTATCCAATGATATATCAGAAAATTGAGATTTTTAAATTTTTAGTTTATCCGTTCTTAGAAATGATGCTAATTTATCAAGACTTGTATTTAAAAATTTGTAGGAATCGATGAATCGCAATTTAATTCGATTTTTTGAATCTTCTGAGATCTGACTAGTTTTTGTAAATGAAATGTTTTTTTCCTTTGTTATTGGAAGCACGTCAGTTTTCCCTTCGAATGCAGTGGCGACTTCCTTGATAATAAAATGCGCATCGTAACCAGATAAATTATGGAAAACTACGGGAATGAAAAAAGATTCTTTATAATTTAGATTGCAATTGCTATGGGCGGGGCCTCTATATCGTCCCGTTAGATGGCAATGGTCTCGAACGCGCATATCGTTTTCCGCAAATGGTTCCTCACACATATGACAATTAGTAGCGTTTATAAATTTGAGCTCTTCATCTGGTGTTAAAATTGCCATGGAAACATTGCCAAATAAAATTTCTTTTACGCTCAGTGCCAGATTTTAAAAATTTTCGACGAACCATGATACGCAATCAGTATTGTGACATGTATGGTATGTGGATAATGATGGATCATACGAGCAATGTACATAGTACACGATACTGAATACCTCATGGTGTTGATACATTTTTTTCCCATGTTTTTGTTGTCAGTTTTCACCAAAACGCACTCAAGGTCGGCATACACCATAAATGGCAGACGCTCTTTATGATTAAAGTTTTTAAGGCGTCTTCTCACTTTGGAAATTTAAAAAAATCGATTTTTTTTTTTTTTTAAATTTTGAAAGTACCTATCTTCAAAAATGTCATCTCGAAATTTCATAAAGATCGGACGAGTCTAACTACATTTTTTGGCGACCGTTAGGTGACTACCTGAGAGTACCCGGCGATCCCTTTCACGCCGCTCGGACGGTCCCTGTATATCTGACTCTATACAATTGAATAGCCGTGTTCTTTTGTTAATGTAGTACCCCTTGCTTAGGTATATTCTGTTTTCGGGTCTATACTCATGTAATAAGACCTTAACACGTGCATTTTTCAAAAGAAAATCACTCGGCAACGATGCTAAACTGTTATTTCATCAGTCTAATTTGAAACTTCGTAACGGCAACATCTCTGCGCTCAGGATTGTTATAATGGATAAAAAGACTTCGCAACAAAGTGCCACGTGGCGACGTCCAAGTTCGAAATCTAAAAAAAGAAAATTTCGTGGAGTGCTTCCACACCAGTCTGAAGCAGATACGAGTCATGCTAGTGCGAGTGCAGCAAAATTAAAAAAATCGGACGATACAAGTTTCGATGTACACATCGATCCAACGGCTGGATATAGTATTATTCAGTTTTTTCTTGTTTTTTCTACATTACAACAATATGTGAAGTGTAAAGTTTGTAACAAAGATGTTTCAAGAAACATCATCAAGAAAAACCGTGGAAATTGCTTGCCAAACAGCGGCATGCATTTATAACGAAGGGCTACAACCTGTTTTAAAAATTTTGGAGGTGATGGGTGTCAAACTAGGCCCTATCGCCGTTCAATACGCCGAGAAACGCGACAGTGATCGCGTACGCGTAGGGAACCGCCGCAGCTCTAACGCTTCAAAAGAGACTAGGTCGAGACGAAGGGAAGCTACTTTGGACGAACACACCTTCTACGAAGAATCGGAAGGTCCATTGTATGGAGCAGGCATCGCTGATTAACCCGAGGTAAGGTTTTTTCATGATTTTTCTGCAACCAAAACTTTAAACGCAGTTATCTCAAAACAAGGTTTTTCGGTGCTTTGTTGATGAAATTTCGGAAACTATCCGGCCGATTGTCATGAAATTTGAATGACATATGCTTCATAGTTATGGCTATAGCGCATATCATCAGATTTTTTAAATTTTGATTTTAAGAATTTTTTTTTTACAAAAAACTGCAAAAAAATCGTGGTTTTTTTTTACTTTTTCGAAAAACGTGCGCCATTTTGTTATTTTCGCGAATATCAAAAATCTGATGATATGCGCTATAGCCACTGACATACTGAATCTAAAACAGTTTTATTTTTTTGTTTCAGACGACCCGTCTCGGAGATACCATCAACAAGCCACGACCATAACATTTTTACACGGGTTTTTCAATGCTACTGATGTATTATAATAATTGTTTAAAAAAATAAAATAAAAATTTTTTCATGTACTTGAAAGATGTGTTTATTACATAGGATCCGTTTTATCCCATAATTTTAAGCAAAAATCCTCGAAAAAAAATCACAAAAACAGCCTATTTTTGAGGCGTTTAAAGTGAGAAGATGCCTTAAATGTCAAGAACTTGTTCGTGTCGTTTGGAAGCCGGATGGCGCAGGTGTTGATGTTTCCACAGTCCACAGCATGTAGCAGTAATTTCCGCTCTGAATGAAAGTACTGTAAACATCTGTAACAAATAAAACAAATTCTTGAAAAGTATGTTGTAGTTTTGGCATAATTACAATTACATATATTTTTACATGGAATTTACATACCGGTCGCAAATATATTTTTTCGCTTTGTGTTTATTCAACTGTGAGCTGACGAGACGAGATAGGTTTTTAATCCATGCGAAATGTCCGACGTTGTTGTACAGCGGATCTTTAGAGTACAGTAAATTGATGTGTTTGTCCTTCTTGCACTCACTAACGCGTATCGGGAGAATAGTATCTTTCTCGAAAATGTATACATTAATTGATAATTCGTTTTGAACTTCAAATTTTTTAATTTGATTCAGTGCCACAGGAAATTCAATGTCTTGGAGATTCAGTACCGTTATGTAGTGGGGGTATGAATTGTTCTGTCAGTGTACATCTCAGCTGGACATAAAGCAGCGACAACTGCCCACGCAAAACAAGCATTATCTCTTGATTTAATATTAATTACTGCTCGCGTCATCATTATTTTCCGTGGTAATGTGAAATGACATCCAGCGCGCATAGGGTTGTATTTATTTATATTTACTGTCAAATTCAATATTCGTGATAAAGCCCGTCCACTGTCACGTTCTTGGAATTCTTCAAGCATTGCTAAAGTGGACCCAACAACGCGTTGCTCGTACCACTCATGTAAATTAGACGTGAAAAAAGATCAAAATTACTTGTATTAATACTTTTATTCGCCTGCTTATCACCTGTCACAAACTCGCCATTGAATACTGTATTAAATTTTACACTATTGTGTTTTTCAATAGCGTCTTTTATATGTGAAAGCAAAATATTACAAGCATTTTCGAAAAATTGTCGAGGTTCGATGTGATTGTAATTTATCACTGCACCTGTCAATATACGACTCTCGAAGGCTGTATCGATTTCTCGCCAAATGAATCCAGTCTCACGATTTTCGCATCCTGCACCCACACGAAGAAAACGACATCGTGTCGAATTTCTCAAACCTTCCAGTCGTATAACTTGAGCTCTTAACGATTGTTGATTTCCAATCGATAAACGCGAACGTTTGATTCGACTTTGTTCTTCCAAGGACTCGATAAACTCATCACATCGTTGCTCCCATACGACATACTCTTCCACCGAAGTTATTTGTCCGGCTTTTTCATACAAGTCATGTTCGACGTTACTGTCCGTCAATTTTTTCTTTTAACTACCAGCAATGCTCCTCGAAACCGTAAAAAGTACAGTACAACCTCGATTTTTTACCCCTTGGGGAGAGGACTGGTAAAAAATCGGGGTTCAGCTCGGAGGTGTGGCTTGAGACGTTAGGGGAGGTGCGAACAGGAGCATGCGCGTAGCGGAAACGCTGCGTGGATTTTTCCACCAACCTCTTTCGTAACACCAAACTCTTTTGCTATTGAGCACACTGAAATTTCATTGTCCAGTTTTTCCAGAATTGAAATTTTCTGGTGCAAAGATAACCGTTTCGTTTTTCCCTTTCCGGAAAAGTTATTATTTGGGTCGATGTTTTCACCCATTTTTGCACTGCAACGTTTTGAGGTTATGATGAATAAAACCGCGCGTACTGACGGTGGCGTGTCAGACGACGGTAGTAGGGATAAACGACGCCCATAACCACTATTCCCCTAGCCAAACGATATTGGGTGGGGGCAAAGAATCAGGGGAATGGTAAAAAATCGAGGTGGTAAAAAATCGAGGTTGTACTGTATACTGGGAGAGAGCAGCTCTCAAAGAATGATTTATATTCCATCTTTACTTCTATGACTAATTCTTCAATCTCTGTGTAAATATGCATGTGTGTGTGGGTGTGTGTGTGTGTGTGTGTGTGTGTGTGTGTGTGTGTGTGTGTGTGTGTGTGTGTGTGTGTGTGTGTGTGTGTGTGTGTGTGTGTGTGTGTGTGTGTGTGTGTGCGTGTGTGTGTGTGTGTGTGTGTGCGCGCGCGCGCGCGCGCGCGTGTGCGTGTGCGTGTGCGTGTGCGTGTGCGTGTGCGTGTGCGTGTGCGTGTGCGTGTGCGCGCGCGCACGCGCGCGTGTGTGTGTGTGTGTGTGTGTGTGTGTGTGTGTACGTGCGCGCGCGCGCGCGCATGTGCACATCGTATAATAAAATCATCTTCATTTTTGTGTTATTGCAATTTTATACCAGAGACACCGGTGATTGCTCCGTTTTATAAACATAGTATCACCTTACATGCCACGTTCTGTAGCTATGAGCTCCGCGAACGATGTTCGTAATATTTCGATAAAATAATCGTCTTATTATTCGCTTAAATATATAAAATGTAGTCGCTTCAAAAACCCTGTAAAAATCCTAGTTTATTTCAAATCTAGACAGATAGGATAATCATATATATATATATATATTCAATTGCATATATTGGAAAATGCATGAACTAAAAGATTAACTAAGTATCTATATTGCTCTCTTTCTTGTATCTTCGTAAGACTGCAAGCTAACTATATCGCTCTCTCGCTCTGTACATATGGCTCCTCTCTTTCTTTGCCACGCGTGGATTGAGAAGAAATATATGGTATCACAGATGCACCGTATGCACACGTATGCGTGTGCTCGCGTGTGTATGTGACTGCCTACCGCGGCCGGCTAACTCGCCGCAGGTCTACGCGCGTGACGTCATTCGTTTCGCGGTGACCAACTCCACGGCGATGGCGGAAGGGGGCGGGGGTCAGCTCGAGACAGCCACGATCCGCCCTCCCCCTCCCTCCTCCCCCACCACGATTTCCCCTCCTTTGGCAACATGGTAGGGGAAATTTCCCCTCTCGGCTTGGGTTAGAATCCCCACAGCTCTACTACTTGAATGAATTTCTTAAATTAAGTTTCGAGATTTCTAGAGCTTAGTTTATCCACACAAACTGATTGAATTCGACTTTTTTCAAGTAGTGCAGAATAACACTGAATAGGATTTTAACTGCTATTCCAAATTACAGCCATTGGAAAGAGGCGTAAAAAAACGTATCCTATCCCCTTAAAATATTGAGGGTGTGTTCATTGTAATGATAATTGTTTGTTTCATGTAACGTGTGTCTTTGGATTGATAAGGTGCATACGAAATTTTATCTCGATATCTTGAAAACTATAAGAGTGATGATCTGGTGGCAGACGGATGCACGTAACGCAATTATAAGAGCTTCTCAGTCAGTATTGATACGGCAATTCAAAAACGGTGTTAACTAATGATGTTTCTTCTATAAATGTAATATAGCCTTTATGGCAATACATTCGACATTCTTCTCATAGTCGTTTGATGGATTCCCGAAGGCTGATAATTTATGATTTCACCCTCACAAGCCTGCCTGCATAAAAAACACAACACAATACAGTATATACAAATGACAAAAGCTCTAGAATTGCGAATTAGGAGCGTGTTGATAATTTCATGGGATTCGAGAGTGGCAGATGCTTGAAAATCTATTTTATGTATACAGGCTGCCCAAAAAGTTGCAACAAGGCCTCAAGTACTTATACTCAAAAAAGGGATTAGTTGCGTCAACTAAATGGCTTCGTAAAATATGTCCAATGTAATATTCTGTTATACCACTTATTTATTTCTCTATATGAAACATATCTTGCATTAATTCAACAAAATTCGAGACAACCAAATTTATCCAGTTGATTCCACACATATATTTTTTCGGCGTAATAAAATAAATAATACAACTAAACGGTTTTTTGAACGAACAAAATATTACATTCGACATATTTTACGAATAAGCCTTAGTAAATTCAATCCGTTGCGTTAGCTGAGACGAGGGGTGCTTCTTTCACTCTATGCTGCTTTTTACCGAGACGGCGAATTGGCTCTCACTAATTAATTAATAACTCATTAACAATAGATCACAGAAAAAAATGGCTATAGACTTTTCTTTCCAAAATTTTACAAGGTTTTTACCCTATAAATCCTGGTCGCGGCTTTTGCGACATACTGTATGTATTTGTCTAAAGTTTTGTTATTTGGCTCTTTCTCTCTCTCACTCTATCTCTCGTGTCTACGCATCATCGTTAACGCGATATCGGAATTGTAGGTGGCGTCAACAGTCTCTTTCTTCAACATCGCCAACATGCTGACTGCAACCGCCCCCCATCCCCTTGATTTCCGTCGAGGCGTCATAGAATTCTCGCTAATGGCCGGAGGGCAACGTAGATAGACCCACGAGAATCAGCCTCTGATGCACGTCGATTAAATCAATCAGTACTTCCATCATAGATGCTTCTACATTGAGCAATTGAACGAAAACCTATACTTATGAATTATCCTACGGACCAATTATGATTAATACCTTCAGTAAATGTTGACGCAATATTAACGTCTACAAGAAATCTCGCATATTTTAGGACAAAAATATCATGACTAAATTAAGACGTTCCTATATGAAAACCTAGTTTTTAGTAGCTTTGATAACATTTTCAAGTGCCATAAATAATATGTGAAAACGTTTATTTATGCTACTGCGAGGGTCTATCGATAGTCTGCTCTTGCGTAATCAAGAAAAAATCAGGATTGCTCTTTCCTCTCTCAAAATATACATGAACGATAAACATCGAACTTTGAGTGATATTTGTATTGTCGAATTAAGAAAGGTACATCAGTTTCCAATAAATCATACGAAATTTTTACACGATGAATGCTACAAAATTTAATCTCATCGATTTTAAAGGAAATTCGATTAAATTTACTTAATTATGTATCCTCGCCGTAGTACATAGAAGAATTGTAATTTTGCCTTGTTAGCGCTCCTCCGGGATGAGTGCTTTGATGTGCTCTTGGCTGATAAAAATGAGGGCTGTTAAAGAACGTGTTTCAGCTAATTTGGCCGATTCAGAGAATGCCTTGAGTGAGAGGGAGAGAGAAAAGTTGAGGGTGATTCTCATCCTTCTTCATTCGGAGCGGTTTTAGCTTTTAACGCCAGCCGATTTATACAGTGATACAAAGATATATTAATAGCCTGTTACTGTGGAGGAAACATCGTCCCGACTTTACCACGTGTCTCGTAGTTAAACGAGCTCATTAGTAACGTAGATCTAGTGGAGAAGATCGAGGGCTCTTCGCCAAGGAGTAATGGCCGAGCTAAGGCGAACCTACCCTAAACTGTCTCAAACTTTAGGTTATTCTGCCATTTATAATTTGTAGGAAAAAATCAAATATTTGAATTCCTCCAAATCATGGATTCCCTCATGGAAAAAAATGATCTGAAAAAATTAATGGTCGATATTTCAAAATTATCGAAACTAAAACAAAATGTACAGTTGAAAACTGTAAATTACTCGTTTTACAGTGTGTTCCATTACTAAATAATGGATTTAATATGTTTTTTACTCTGATCAGTTATTAATGCAAACTGTAAAAAACTCAATATCCACAGCAAAAAAATGACACAGGAGAAATTACAAATAAAAACGAGAAATCCCACTGTGTATGAAATGTAAAATTTATAGTGCGCCCAGTAAAATATTCAATACGTATAGGAACATAAACTGTAAACCAATATTATTTGTTGATATTGAAAATTGTAAAAAATGTTAAACAGCATTCACGAAAACTTGTAAATAGAAAATTAAAAAATGGTATATTTTCTATTGAGAAAATTACCGTCGACATAAATTAGGAATTGCAGTGTGCCCAGTTAAAATTTCAAAACTTACTGCAAAGTTTGCTATGTTACTTTGAATTTTTACAGTGTGCACTATAATTTCTCCAAACACGTGAACCAGGAAATGTCAAGGTGAAACACTTATTGAAGACTATTACTGTATTTGCTTATTATAGCTCAAACAATGGGGGCGGGGGGGGGGGGCGAATTTTCAACTACACGAAAGCTTTACGGACATGATACATTGTATTATATGAAAATTCGATATTTTTTATATTTCAAATTTTTCTTGCTTTCAAAAAACTTGTCTCATAGATTATTCATTGACGTTACTGATTATATTCCGGATTGGATATATACGTACCACTTTTTTTTACCGATAATTACCAAGTAGATAGTGGTGTAATAGGTAGCGTCCATATGCGTTAGGCTGCAGGTCAGATCGAATCCTAGTGTAGGTAGGAAAATTTTTCGGCAGAAATTTATGTGGAAAGTGATGGATGTAAGAAAGCATGTCTGAAAATTCATTTATAATTAAAGAATTTTTTAAAGTTTTATTTGTTTTAAACAATTTTATGGTTATGTTTAGGTAATTCTGATGAGGATATTTATTTATTTCGTGTACTTTTTACGGTTTCATACTGTAAAAATGGGGTGAACGTAGCGTGTACTTTTTACTGTTCGACACTGTAAAAATTCGTTTGATGGACATGCAATATGTCATTTACAGTATTAGTATTGTCCACCACAGGGACTTGCAGATTTTGTTTAAAGTTTCATGAAAAATTGATGTTTACGCGTTCGGAAGGCGCTACTAATGTGGAAAACTGTAAAGTTTCATGGGAATCCCAATAAAAACTACAGTTCATTTTTTTCCGTGCTTCATTTCTTTGAATATCTAAGAATATTTCATGAAAAAAATGATGAAAAATAAATAACATTAATGTAATTTAAATTAATTTTGTCATTATTTAAAAATAAAAAAATAATTAGCTCATCTGAAAACGTTGAAGAATAATATTGCTGTTCACGTACAGCTAGAAATCCTAGCAATTATCAAGTTCGAGAATGTCATAAAAAATGCGACGGTGTGAGATATTGCTATACACAACATTTTTCATATATAAATATTTGATAAGAAAAAAAAACAAAATTTAATTGACAGTAAACTGTCCAAGTATCAAGATTGAAAATCCAGAAAAGACTCTTCGGGGTACGACGCTAAATATTGACGTCGTCGTGAACTAGAATCATGAGAATAAATTTTATGATCTCAATCCTGGACAGCACGTGCTCTACCGGCTGGCAAACTCGATTACGATATATATTATACGAGCTCGGGCAGACGTAATAAAGAAAGAGAGCTCTGTATCGCTATAGTGGGCTGTGCCACCTAATCCAATCGTTTTCTTAAGTGCAGTTAAAAATCCTACTCACATGAAAGAATCATGTTGCATATAAATACACTGAAAAAATAATTTTTAGAAAATAATTGTAGAAAAGCCAGAAACAAAGAGACAAAACAAAATTCTTAAAATTACCGTTCTATTTACTATAACTTAACATGAAAACAAAAATAATTTGTTTTCATTTATTCACGAAATTTCAGTATATCATTACATATTTATAAGAAAAAACGTATCCTTTTTTATCAATATTCAAATACATCTTCAAAATTTTGATGAATTGTATTGTACAACACGATAAAAAATTTCGTACACCCTTTCTGTGCGGATTATTTGAATTACATATTGCACTTGTACTTGAAGAAGTCATAAGCTGAGAAAAACATCCTATTCCTAATCATACCCTGCATCTAATAGATATAGGTACAGAACACTGACGTACAATGGGATAGGACACTCGCGCAAAATGAAACACTGCTGCAAAACCCCCATTTTACCCTAGCCTCTTCTAAATGCAGTGGGTAAACGGTCTTAGACAAGAAATTTAGGTTTTGTGTTTTTGTTTTCGGTTGACCAAAAGAGTGAGGAAGGATTGACCATTGACCATAAATTCTTTATGTATTCGACCTGACCTAGTCGTACTTCGTACTTAAAGGGATACTTTGAGGTGAGAAAGATATAACATATGGAGAAGAGAGAAACAGAA
The DNA here is from genome assembly GCA_963989365.1 of Rhimphoctona megacephalus. Classification (NCBI taxonomy): domain Eukaryota; kingdom Metazoa; phylum Arthropoda; class Insecta; order Hymenoptera; family Ichneumonidae; genus Rhimphoctona; species Rhimphoctona megacephalus. Next base: position 48,277,940 of record OZ022414.1, read on the forward strand.
GGCGAAAAAGGGTTTTGAGGACTTGGAATCAGGATTCAGGGCAAGTGAAAAAGATATATATATATATATATATATATATATAGACAGAGTCCATTTAAATATCAGCAACAGGAAGCCAATCTACTCTATTCGCCCGCCGGAAATTACTTTCGACCGTGTGCGCCGTTCCCGTGTTGGGTTTAATGTGATCCACGTTGGCTACTCTCTCGCAGTCGCATTAATGCAGAGGCGATTCGAAAAAGACGAGAAATGTATAATAAAATTGAATTTAGCCAGAAGGGATACGGATAGAACGGGTGTGATTTTTTTTCTGTCTTTCCCAGTCTCCTCCGTGTATATATATATACGAATTTCCCTTATTCCCCGAGGCTCGGCACAGCCATTTCGCCAGAGAACTCTTTTCACTCCATTCCATATAATAAACGCTACGGAATTAATGTTGTAATACACTTTTCTTAAATATTCTCTTTTCGTTATCTCAAATCCGTTAATGCTGTCGATCGAGACTATAACCTGAGAAGCTCTTTTTTCTACCATTTTTTTCAAACCTCTATCCGAATTATTGATCAATTTAATCATTGGATCGTACAAACAGGATGCCCAATAATCCGTTTGGTTTCTTTGTCTCAGACGAACGGTTTTCACTGGAGAGTGTTCGCCACCGAACGTCTCGGAACAAACAATTTTTTTTCCCGGCGGCCATATTTTTTTTTCTCCTCCACGTTCGTTGAAAATTTTTTTGTAAGCTTCTAAATACATGTACTTTTGAATTAAAAAAAACTCATTTCGTTCCCTCCGATAGTTTATTATAAAAAAATTCCGATCTTCGACTCGGTTTCAAACCCATTACGTAGATGTAGCACTTTGATATGTCGTTGAAGTCGACGTCATTAAAACACTGCGATTTTGTTTTTCTTAAACAATTTCTTCATTTTTCAAGGTGAAAAAAATTCACGAAGATTACCTCATTTACACAACTTTACTTTATAAATTAATTTTGGACTCTAGTAATGAAGAAAAAAAGAAATTTCATTTCTATGCAACGATTAGAGATTTTGGCGTTGCGAATAAATTGTAATTAACTATGGTCTTCAAATTTTTGATATTTTTTTTTCAATCACACCTTCCGAATTTTTAATGTAATTGAAAGATCATTATATTATTATTATTATTATTATTAGTTACACGAATGTAGCCAATTTGCAATATTAGCAATTTGCGTGTTATTATTTTGTATTCCAAATTGGTTGCACTTCCTCTAGTGGTATTTTCTTGATTCGCTTCGTGCTATAACATTTAACATAATATGGGCGAAAAAATTTATTATTATTATTATTATTATTATTATTATATCTCATTTAATTATATATTTCGGAGCTTCACAGAAGATTCATGGAAATATGAAATAAAATATATATTTAAAATATTTGAAAAGTGCGCTCGAGCGCGATTGCATAGCGCGCATGAAAACCCTCACGCAATATTCATCGTAGCGCGAACGTGCCCTTGTTCACAGAGATTCCTCGTAACCAACTGCCGCCCGTTGGGCGAGAGTCCAGACAAGTGTAAATTCACGTAAATTCGTCGACTATGACGCGATGCACAACGAGAGAGTAGGAGACAGAAGGGTTGAAAATTGCATCAGTTCGAAAAAAGGTTGCACGAACGCGGCCATTAAATTGCGAGGGTTAAATATGCTCTTACAATAGCGATCAAAAGTGATTTATCACGTGTGAAAAGGGTTTTGATAAATTTGGATAAAGTTCATTAGAGAAAACGTCCCTAGTTTTTAGTTGATTTACCCCTTTTCTGGGCCAATAATTTTTACTAGCCATTAGAACAAAAGTACAGTTTGCAAATGAAATTTGAAGATGTAAAATTTAGGAAACTACCTGTAAAATAATTTGTGAGACTATAATTAAAAATAGAGACAAAAAGATACGCATCATCATTAATATCGTTTTTCATACGTGCTGGTAAAATTATTTTGGCCGATCGCCGGTGTGTGTATAGATCGAGGTTCAATGAGAAGTGTGAAAAGCAAATATTGAAGCGTGTGAGAGGACGATTCGTGAGTTCGGGGGTGTGAATAATGCGCCATTTAAACGGGGGCGTCTGGTCATCGAGGGAGCATGTCGTTTATGCCGCATCAGAGTTCGCCAAATTTATTCCATTGCTCTCTCTCTCTCACACACACACACACACACACGCGCACACACGCACACTCAGTCTCACTCTCTCTTTCTCTTGCTACCCCCGCAATCCAAACAAGTGTACATGTGAGGGTACGTCTCCATATACAGGGTGGCCCGATTTGCCCCAATCTACTCGATACCACATACCCATTTGATTCCCTATAAAATGAGTTCTTATGAATATTTGGAATTTTCATGTTCAACCATGTATTTTACTTCATTTTAACAATTTTTTTAAACGTTGCTATCATGTACTGAAATTTACGCAACAACGCGGCAAAAAATGATGATTTGAAAAATTCATCACTTTATAAACTTTTTTTTATCAGTCCTTATTCATTTTGAATCAATTTTAATACTGCATTTCAATTGTTCCTCCATAGCCGTTAATTTTTTGTCAAGTGTATACTAAAATTATCATATAGTTATGACATTTTTCAGGATTGTAATTATAAAATTTATATCCATGATATACATGCACAAAAGTATTAAAAAAAATAATACTTTATCGCAATAAAATATTTGCTAGTTAAGATATCATATGATAAAAAAACGTAACAATAAAATATTACTGATAATTAAAAAATTAATTACAGTATTTATTTTATTTTATTTTATTTTTTTTATTGTTCTTGCGTATACTTGCGGGTTTTTACGACCTCATTCCATCACTTTAACCCCACTTTTCCCCCACTTCACTAATTTCCTTGTGCCTGTGAGAGACCCCTCAAGAGTATTGCCCACAACCATTCTTTCCTAATGCACTACCGTATCGCATTTGCACGAAGGCCAAGGGAAACTGTTGAAAACTTGGCCGATGTAGGCGGCTATATTTTTACTGAGTTCCAGTTGGTTAGCAACATCAGACACTCTGAAAAAGTGCCTCCCGCTCACCGATTGATGCGCGAGCCGGCGCATGACTAAACGGTCACCCAATCAAGTATTAGCCTTGCCCGAGGCTGCTTAACTTGGGAGATCACCGAAACTACACACCGATCGCACACCCATCGCTGTCGGTAAATTGATTAAAGTAATAATATTCGATAACAATATGATCAATGGTAATAACTTATGAGATCATAGATTTCAAGCGAGTTTCAACAATTTTAGTAATTCGTGCTAAAATTTGTATATTTTGAAGAATTTTATCATTAGAGAAAAAATAATAAATAATAAATATACGTTCTTACAATTTTGACACAGTTTTGTAAAGAGATATTTCTCAATTTTATCTGCTCCTGGAATAAAAACATCTCAGACATTTTTTGGAGTTTATTTTAATTGGACATAGATTAGATTCAGATTTTTCAATCGAACTATAACACCCTGTGTATTTTTCTATGTAGGTATATACATAGTTTTGACTCTGCGAAGAGGCATACATGGTAGCGCTACTCGCGTGTTGGCTTTCGTGATGAATGCTCACATTAAAATGTCAGCCGGTATACGCCGTTTCATGGATATAGTCAATGCGAAGAGGTGGACAGCACATGTATATCGAAAGTTATACGATCGTACTGTATACCGGAATGTACGAGCGAGAATTTTGTCCGTCCAAACGTTTACGCACACCTATCATCGTCCACAGATGGACAGAACTACTGTAAACTCACTTGCGTTTATATATATGAACCGAGGAATGAAAGAATCCCTATTTCTCATTGTTTTCTTCAATTTGAGCTAGCATTTAAAATCATCCAGCATAAAATATGTTGCAAAAAAAATGTCTTATTCCAAAACGTATTTCGGAATAACGAATTTTTTTTATGCAAATAATATCGTAAAAATGCTGCTGATTGTTGTACTATTTTGGTAACTGAGACCAGAATAATTATTTATATCATGGAAAATACGTTGGGAGTATAAGAAAAAAATCTAGACATTTTCTTCATAATATCAAAATAGATTATTCAGCATTAAATATGTTTAAATGTAATTATTTTTTCAATATTTGGTTGTACCTTTCATACAGAAAGAAATATTATAATCTCGAACCTCCTCAAAATACATTATTTAACACTAAACATCGATGTATATTTTTAATCATTGAAAAAGGTTTTTTTTAGTTATTTCGCCAATATGAAATTTTATTTTGAATTTCAGTCTTTCACTTGTATTAAAAAAAACGTCGAAAAAGAAGTTAACAAATTATTCACTATTCACACGGACCCAGACACTAAGCTTTTCATTACGAATTTTAGATTAGAATTTCCCATATTGGGAACACGAAATTATTCGTCGTAAGCTTTTTATCGTTAGATAACGATCTGAAAGATAATCGAAAGAGAGAGAGAGAAAGAGATAAAGAGAGAATTACTCGGCAGGTTGAGCGACTTCCTCTTCAATAGTTCCAATTCCTCTCGTAAGATCCATATAATCATCGAATGAAGAGTAATTCGTAAAGTTTTGATTGAGAGTAAGAAATATATACGAAATCGTTCATGTGTCAACGAATTTACGAAGGATGAACGATCGAACTTGCTTGAGTTTACGTATATCCCCATAACCCACTTTATATACTTCAATTCTTGTCGTTTGAACGAACCTGCAGAGTAGTGTGTTTACCGAAAACTCTCGGGTGAGAGGATTTGCGAAGATGAGTTAAGCAAAGTCAAGCTTCACAAGAAACGCTTTGGTGCTTTTCGCTCTGCTAGTAAATTCGTTCGAGAATTCTAGAAATCTTCGAAAACTGGAGGATGAAAGCTAAACGTTATCGGCTTGTCTACAAGCTTTTAATTCAATTCAACCACACGGAGAGAAAAATCTGATAAAAATTACCGTGCTGTTACTATAATCGTCATGTAACAGACACGTAATGCAGTATTTATCGATGCATGTTACAAAAACTATGGGTTCTCATAAAAAAAATTACTATTTTGCTTAAGAGAAAATGTATTTCTCAGCACAAAATTTAAAATGAGACGACGAATTTGTAATTTTTCATCTGTTGTTACAGAAAATTTATTACACATTTCAGAAAAAATGTCTCGCGAAATCATAGAATTTAAAATATAATGACGAATTTTTCATAAGCAGCACAGTAAAAATTGAAGCTTCCAAATTTTTCATTTGCGACCACAGAAAAATTGATAGTCTCATTGGAAATAAATCCAAGACGATGGATAAATTTTTACCGTGCTCTCTTAGAAAGGGAGATGAGGAGCGACCCAGGGCGACCACAAGCATGAAGGTCACATGAAGGTCAAAACCGTATTTCCAGAGCTAGGTAAATCGCAGAGTTTGAAATTATTTTCATTCCTCTCTCCACAAGAGAGAAAAAGTGTGCGCGCATATAACGAATACTCACACTAGTGGACGACGCCTCTTTGTCTACACGGAATAAAAAAGGCTAGTCGAATTTCAGTGGCCGTGTGAGATAAGTGCAACGCATCTAGTGAAAGTGATTCCGTTAGTATGATTTAATTAAATAATTTATCGTATTGAGAGAACACGCATAGTGAAGAATATCGTATGATCGTTGTATCGTGTGATCTTTTTTAGCATTTTATAACATCAGTCAAGGAAGATCAAGTTAATTCAAGTTGAAAACATGACGCAATCGAACGAGGTTACGATCTCAGTTAATTTTTTATCCATATAAAAGGGATTGCTCAGTTTGATTATTTTTTGCGTTTTTCTTATCGTTGTCGGTATTTTGTGATGTCACTACAAATAGTTGTGACGACTGTTCTTTCGTTTCTATACAGAATATACAAAGACATTAGCACGACAAATTTTACCGTGCTAGCATGACAAATTTTACCGTGCTAGCACGGTAAAAATTCGAGCTGGTATTAGAAAAATTGTTAGTGCGTTGACGAATTTTACTGTGCTAGCATTACAAATTTTACCATGCTAGCACGGTAAAAATTCACTCTACGCATGATTTTTTTCTTTGGTCAATGCAAACAATATTTATACTGTATGTCAAAGAATAATTTTGAAACCTTCTTATAATTTTTCTAATGCTTGCAGTTCTCATGAGGTTTATCAGAGAGCATGGTAATTTTTTTCAGAAATCCCTATAAACATTCCAAGATTTTTCTCTCCATGCACCACCATGCCAAGCGAGCCTAATCCTTCAAATTTAGTACAAGAAAAGATGTTATTAGAGCAACGATAATTATTTATTTTATTACAACAACACTATTTTTTATTTTGTTAGGCTCATCCGTCACTGTTACCCAATCTCCCTCCTCGAACTTGTCATGCAGGTCAAGTCAGGCTTCTTCAATCGAATTTTCTATCATCATTTGAACCACAGTCTTTTCTTCTGAATCGCTACGACTTACTGCCCAGTGACCTGTTGATTGATGCAAGACAAAAATTTAATTTGGATCCGATTGTGAAAAAAAAACTTTATAAAAAAACGCGAAAAAACGTCAAACGCGAGGTGGACCCTGTAAAAGTAAAGTCCCATACTCAGGCCTATCGTGACTGGGTAAATGTAGACAATAAACCTAACTTTCAATGACAGCTTAACAAACCATTTTTGTTGTGTCATCTTCAAAATAATTATGTTTCATCATTCGTAATAATTGTAACTATTACTGCTAATAAAAAGGTGTTTTGATGAATTTTTAAAGATTTTCTATTTAAATAAACACAAAGATAGAGGCGGCAAACTTTCGAAATTAAATAAAATAACTCACTGCATTTACAACCTGTAGAAACAAATAGATTTCAAAAAAAAATATTCGAGAAAGACTTTGTCCACTCGTCTTTCAAATGACACCCCTTTAAAGGGATGAACAAAAATGTTTGTTTTCATCCGTCTTAAAAATAAGAAAAGTGCTACTCCAAACAGTTTGTTTTTGATTTTTGTGTTACATGTTTGTATTGGGTTCATACATGTATTTTTATATACGAAATCTTATTTCGATATCTTGATATTTTCACAGAACCCTAAAAATTCTCGTGAAAATCATCGTAAAGAACGAAAAACGTTACTGACCTCCTTCCTCGAAACAAGTTCTTCTCGCTCTATTCCAGGGAAGATGTCGAGCGTGTAATTTTAATGCACCGATTCCAGGAACCACGCGATAATCAATACGAGTCTCGTTTGTAATTTCGCTCAAACCGTTGGTAAAATCCACCGAGAATTTTCTGATTGACGACCGTGAATGTTAAATATTATATTTGCAGCATGAAAATTATATTGTCCACCCGGAAAACTCAGTGCTGCCGCTACAAAAAATTGTCATTTGGCATTAAATGTTACATCGTTGGTATTCGGAGATAATTCTTTTTTCTCATTCAGCAATCAAATTATTTCAATTTTAAAAACTGTCATAACTGTTGACATAAATTTAGTATGTCTCAAAGGAAAGAAAAAAATGCACCAAATTTCATAAGATGAATCTTCCAAGTTGTAAACAGAATAGCAAAAAATATGAAATTTTGTCGAATTCAAATGATCTCCAATTTTGGGATTTCTCTGTATTTTCTATTTTCTCTACATTATAACTGAATATTTGTTTATTAACCTTCGTCAGCTAACGATCTTTTCGGCAACCGTTAAAGCTAACGATGGGTCGTTCGTGTCTTTCACTTATTTCACAATTTTAAAACTTTTGAAAAAATCTGAAAAAATTCATGGGTCTTCTTTGGACCCTTAACTAAATGATCATAATTTGTCCCACCCGAAAAAAAAAAATTTTTAATAACAATTTCATGCAAAATATGGAGACGTGCAGGCATTTTTTACGACAATGTTTAAAAAATAATATCTCCTGTGATTTTTCAAATAAATTGAAAAATCCAACGCCATTTTTTCATCAAAATGACAACCTTTTAGGACAAAAATATGAGAAATTTCGAGGGTTGAAATCGGACCCTTACTTTTCATCCTGAAGAATGTCTATTTCCTGGCCTCCGTATATGTGTTTAAATGAAGGAAAGGATATTCGGAAAAACTTTTTCGTGTATGAAATGGTATTTTCTTATAATATTTATTAAATTTTTATTAACAAATGAATTTTGCGTATAAAATTATAGAAATATATACTTTTATTTTAATTTTTTTATTTGCAGTCTGAGCATACAACCATTCGATGCTCCTCGCATACGGGTTTTCCGCATCCTATACAACAAAATTGTGTTTTTTTATCTTTTGAAGCCGGACAAAAACACACCTTTTTCGTTTTGGTAGTCTGTCGCTCCTCTGAGGCTCATTTCCGAGTGACCTAATATTACGGACAAGGATACGCGTAAATGTCGCGATAGCTTTGGATTAGCCGTTCGCCGTTTCAATTGCGGGTGCACTAATTTCAATACTAAGTTTTGTATGAATTCAATTCTCGTCATATTATTATTTTCCGATATTAGGTTATGTAAAACGATTGCGTTTATTCCCGCTTGATCGAGTATACCAAAAAATACTCGCGTCGGCCATCTTTTTGTTGTCCGGGCAGTGGTGTACGCGGACATCATTTTATCGAAGACATCGACTCTTCCTTTCTTTGCATTATAAAATTCAATTATTTCGGGCTTACCCGATTATCCAGCAATACCTTTTCGGTGAACAGTCGATAGTAGAAGTACTACTTTATTCCTTTTTGGACAAAAAAAACGAGAGTGAGGCCTTTGCGATTTCAATACGCGTAACGAGTGTATCCGGGCGCTGCTGGTCTAACGAACGTTACCGGAATTTCCCGTTTATTTTTCCGGATCATTCCAACCGCGTCGAGGCCATATTCGTTATGTAATTTTTCACAAATGTTCACTGTTGTGAACCAATTATCGAATGTAATAATTTGATTTGTGTGGTGGATTGGCTCTGTCAAAACGCGAACGTAATATTCAGGTACTTTTTCATTCTTTTTCGGTGTGACTTTTTCTGCATACGGAATAGCGTTATACATATATGATGTTTTGGCATCGTTCATCGAAATTATTTTTATACCGTAATGTACGGGTTTTGACTTTATATACACGTGAGCACCGTAATTACCGCGAAAACCGAGTAGCTGTTTGTCAATTGTTAAATTATTCGAAGGAGAATAATTGATTCGGCACTTTTCGATGAATAAGTCCCAGATCTCCCTAATTGGAGCAAATAAATCAGTCTCCCTTCTCTCGGCTCTAGTTTGCTTATCGTCAAAGCGTAGAACGCAGGCAATGAATTTGAAACGCTCGCGACTTATGACGGTTGCGAAAAATGAGGTACCGAATTCCGACGACCATATCGCAACGACAGACATTTTAGCTTGGTGTTGTAAGCCCGCAAAATACAATAGTCCAATAAATGCTTTTACTTCTATTATATCCGTTTCTCGGTAGGTCGCAATATCCTCGTCTTCGTCCCTCGTACTCAGGTAATTTCATATTTCTTCGTTGGTGTAAGTAACGATGATGTTGACTATTTCGTCCGTGAATAATAAACTCCAGGCGTCGATCGTGCTCCGAATGGTCATGGCGTTCGCAGTTGGAGTGGGAAAATGAACTCCCAGTGATGTAGACCTTCTTCCTCGATTTTCCAGTGCATTTTTCGACCACTTATAGCCACTTTTTCCACGAATATAAACTCTCGTTGCCTGTGTTTCGCCCGGTTCTTCAACTTGCTGCTCCATTTCCGATTCAGAATGCGAATCTTCGCTATTACTTTCAAAATTGTCGCATTCTTGATCTGTACTCGCGACTTCTTCATCCTCGATACTCTATCTTCCTCTTCTGAGGCTTCTCCATCGAAATAGTCGACACTTTTTCGACGCCGGAGCGCATACATAATCTCGCTGGGGTTTCGTGTCGCCATTTTGCTATAAAAAAAAAAAATCCGAGACCAATTTAGATACACTTTGTCTGATTAAATGAACGTATTTTTCACGAAAACATAAAAAAAAGTCATTTTTACTTACGTTGAAGCTAACGATGTGTCGTTCGTGTCCTCCGTCGACTTCACCAGCTCGCTGGTCACGAACAGAATGAGAGAAAATTCCGGGACTTGGCCCGCGGGTTACCCCCTCCCTAAACATTTTTCCCCCCTCGGTTCCAAATTTTTACCTGCAATGGTCTACGAGAAAATGTAACAGAAAATTTTTGCCCGGACACGAATGACCCATCGTTAGCGTTGGAGGGTTAATTTAAAAATTGGTTTGTCAATCTTATTTTGATGAATATGAAGAAACTTTGTAACATTTTTTTTACACCAATTTTTTTATAATTCGATTGAAAATGAATTTGCTGATGAAAAAATGAGTGTGATAAATTCTGAAAAATATTGATTTGTGCACTAATGTAAAATTCTTAAATACTAATTGGAGTTCTTAATTAAAATTACTTAAGCAATGTCTTATAGTTACATTGATTAATGAACGTACGAATTATTTTGCAAAATATTTCATTTTTCATACTTACGTGAAGATTCTGAAGATCCTTCCGCATCTTTCTTATTAACCTGCCAAAATGCAGAATTTAATTTTATAGTAGTGTCAGTTGCATTATTTTGCGCTACAGTTTCGTGTAATTCTTGCCATACAAGAAAGCTCAGGACGAATAATTTCCACATATTTACTGTTTTTTTTATATAAAAAATGTAATTACGCGTCAAGTTATTTTTATACATTTATCTCAGGACAGAACTGGACGTGACGAATGGCGACAATGCTCTAACGAAGCGTATGCGATAAATCTTCATTTTATATCGGCATAGGGAAAGAGGGGAAGTCCTGTTTATCGTGAAAACGTACAAAAACAAAATATACATAGTTTGTACAATCTATAAAATATCAGGCAGCTTAACTCTGACTCTTAGGAATCTGTACAGATTTTTTTATGTTAATAGTTTACGTTCGCCAGTCTCTAATTTCGTGAATTGTTTTTTATAAATCTCACTGAACTAAAATACAGTAATTTTCGTCCAACTTGAAAAAAAGTTCCCGATTCGGCCTGTATTTTTTTTATGCGTGCTTAGGCACAACTTTTTTTCAGGTTCACCATTTTAAATGAATTTGTTTTTTTATTTGAAACCATCTACTTTCGAAGTTGCCCCATGTTACTGTAACATTTTGATCGCTAGCATATTTTAATACAATGAGCATATTTTTAGAAAAACATCAGTCAATCAATCAAGTGTGCAAAAGAAGTGCAATTGAAATGAAATCAATTTTTCAATTAGCATTTTTAGTCATATGTAGCGTGGATAACTCTATTTTTGAGACTGATCGATGGAAGCGCGAATTTGGAAACTTTAAAACAGGACTCAAAGTATAGATCAACACTGGAGAACTTGTCGAATCAACCCTTGGAAATTTACCTCCAAAACAGGCCTGTATTTTTGTTAGTAAAACCGTTAAATTCATCTTATACGCAAGACAAAATCCCGTCAGGCCCAAGCAACTTATAATTAACGATTATGAGTCCGTTATCGAGAGCAATTTTGGAGGCAACAAACCAACGTATTTCGTTACCCACGGATGGATGAGCGACAAAGTACTCGGTCTTCTAATTTATTCGCGATGGTAAGATTAGTTTAATTTTTTATTTACTCTTGTATTCCGAATTAGTAATTGCGGGATCGATTAATTTACAGTGTATTTGAAAAAAAGCGATTCAAATGTAATTGTCGCTTATTGCAGCCCAATCGCTTCTTCTTTTTATCTATGGGCGACGAATTGAGTGACAGACGTAGGCGGACCAAGAACTAAGATGATAAAGTATCTGCGAAGGATTGGTTCTTTAGAATTGGAGCTGATGACACTTGTCGGTCATTCTTTGGGTGCTCATGTTATGGAAATTGCTGGTTACGGGACACATAGTCAAGTCCAAAATATTTTCGGTAGTTTCAATAAAAACGTCTCTTTTAGTAAAAATATCTTTGATTAATAGTTTTTAAAGTTTTTAACTGAAATGAAAGGATTCTAAAAATTAAGAAAAGTCATTATAAAACTAAAAGAACAACATTAATTAGCGTAAGATTTTGATAATTTTATACAGCATTTTTTTGTCGTTTAAGATTAGATCCAGCTTTCTTTTTATTTTATTTTTCTTTATTTTTTTTATCCTTGCAATAGAGATTTTCGGTAAATCAATCAATTCAAATATTGGTTTTTGCAGACTTGAATGCATAGCACTTGAAGAAATCGACCGCGACGTTTGTCACGGACCGAAAATCGCTTCTTTAGGCGTTACAAAAGTGAAAGATGAAAACAATAGTATTTTCTACACGGCATCCATCCGGAAGCCATAAACAATTGGAACAATAATGGCCAGGAAAGTCTCAAAACTAGAATAGTATTTTGTATTTGACGACAAAGTCAAAATCATCCTTCGCAATATAATCTGGAAAATGAAATTCTTTACAAAAAAGATATCATTTTTTTCGAGATATTAATATTTTTTCAAATATTGATCAGCCATTACGAGGACGAGAAGTCCTTTTCACAGTTTTTTTAACTTGTAAAAAGAATGGAAATCAAAAAATAGTTGAAAATTGAAAAATAATAAACTTTGAAAAAATCAAACAAACTCATTAAAAAGAAAAATTAAAAGTAAAAATTCAATATGTTAAGAGCCATTATATTTATTTTTTCGGCACCAGCCATATTTTTTTTAAATTTGGTTTTCGTTTTTTTCGTATCGTCTAAATTTTTGTGAGTTCTAATGAGGCTGAATACCTTTTTTTAGGTCCATTAGATCCAGAGATGGAATTAAAACATATAAAAAATGCTGACCCACTTTTTATAGAAAACTTGGTTATTCAAACAAAATTTTGTGTTCTGTATACATTGCGCAGATGAAGTACCATATTTCAAAGAAATTTTTACTAATGATCGACAAACTTTCACAATTCACCCTATCGGCTTTAACAGCGAGCTGAAAGGAAATTTCAACCCTCAGAGACCAATAAAACAAATTGCTTTGAAATTGGACAACGAAATTTTTTTTCAACTTCAATTTTCAAAGCATTTTAATACAAAAGGATTTCCGAATTTTCTATCAACGCCCATATTTCGAAATAGATAAAAGACACTTTTGCGTCATTGTTCATCTATTACAAACGCAAATATTTCTAAAACAGAAGAATTTTTTATTAACTTTGTTTACACGAAAAAAAGGTGAAAACATTTTTAAACATTATTTCGACTGCAAATGTAAACAACTTTTTACATGTCGTGGAATATCAAGATTCGAATAATGGAATTTACACCCCGTTCAAAATGGACGAGGAAATGAAGGAAATAGAAAAATATTGATTTTCCGAGATAGAGGAACATCAAAAAGAAACCTTAAGTAGAATGGCGAATTAATTTTATTTTTTTCTCTTAACCAATTTCAAGTTTGAAATACTAAAAAAAATATTTATATATATATCTTCGCGTACTGTGCGAAATATGCATAATCTTAAATTTCTGTTATCAATTTCGTCTGATTTAATAGCAATTGTGATTAAATTAACAAACTATTTCAACCATATTCGTTTAGGAATGTAAAATCATGAATACAAATTTGGCTCACGTTCTAACATTCCGGGCAACTCTCGTATTATCGTTTTGGTCCACACCATTTTTGGTCTCAAACACATGCTGCTATACATGATATTCAAACGTGAACACAATTTTCCAAATTCTATTTGCCATGAATACTCGAAGGCTATGCGATGAAGAATAAAAAATGTAAAAAAAAAAGAATTTTCAATGGCACTGCAGACATTGCATTGAAGTGTAGAACGAAAAATGGCTGTATTCATGATTCAACACTTTTCACTTGAACGAAATATTACTTTTGAGTATTCACTTATGTTATTATGATTCGCGACTTTTTACATTTGTGTGCTCTGACCAGTGTAGAAATCTTAAATATTATGTTAGAGGTATATAAAAAAATTTCAATTCAACAACATTATATATGAATTGTTGTATTTAGAAAATACATTTCAAAATGACCGACAGCGATGACCATACGGTCGGTATGTGGCTCTGGCATACATTCCTATCGAGGGGTTTTTCCCATAATGCTTATCGTTCCCTCTTTGCTTAATCGCCAGTCGGAGCGTATCTCTAAACGGGTCGTTTACTGCATCAGCTTCAAAATCTGCCAATATGTTAAACACTTCATATATAATGTTGATTGATAGCTACTTATTCAAACGCGAGGACAAGCATCATCCTATCACGACTTTCTTCCATTTAGCCATGCACTGGCTTGCATATTAATCGCTGAACGGGAGGCGGTTTTTCCGAGTTTTCGATGAACCAACTAAACTTCCAGTCCGAGGGCCAAAGGAAATTCTGGAAAACCAGAGTTTTCCTTGGCCCTCGAGCAAGTGCGATATACAGTAATACATTAGAAAAAAGTGGCTATAGGTGACTTTCGCCCTATCGGAGGTTTTTACAGGAGCATGGAAATTAGTGACGTGGAAAAAATGTGGGGATAAACAGATGGAATGGGCTCGTAAAAACCCTCAGGGATAATAAAAATAATTTTAAAAAAATATATATTTGAAATTGTTGATTCACCATAAAATATTAAAATAATTTTCACTCTTTTTTTTAGAGGTACATTAATATAAGAAAGGCGCTATAGATTTATTTAAAAAAAGTATGTATTCAAAGCTTCTAAATCGCATCCTCAAATTACTATTCGATAAAAAGAACACCAATTTGGCCATGACAATATTTTTTTTCAATTTTTTGGAGCAGGCACAAATAATAATAACATAGTTATGGTTCTATGAAAAAAGAAATATATTTTAAGTCTCCAAATTGTATTTTTGATTGACAATTGTTGAAAGATCACAAATGAGGCGGTCATTTTTTAATTTTTGGAAGGTATTAAAATGCTTTTATGCAATGAATTTGGAGAAGGGAGAGAGAGAGAGAGAGAGAGAGAGAGAGAGAGAGAGAGAGAGAGAGAGAGGGGGGGGGGGGAGAGGGAGAGAGAGAGAGAGAGAGAGAGAGAGAGAGAGAGGGCGAGAGAGAGAGAGAGAGAGAGGGAGAGAGGGCGAGAGAGATGAAATAAAAGAAAGAGCGAGAAAAAAAGTGAGAAAGGGAATGAGAGAAAAAAGTACGAGATCGTACTAAACCTTCCAGGAACGAGGGACTCGGTAAATTTTTCATTACAACCTGACATTTCCTACATGGGAGAAAATGACGGGAGCACTCGCTTGTGAAATTGAAATAACCGACGATCGAAAAACGGCTCGATCAATTTTTCCCGAACGTTGTCATGGGCAAAAAAAACCAAAACGAGATAAAGAGAGGAGAAAAAGGGAGCGGTGTATTAGAAGTATAGGAACGTAATGCGCAAAAAGGACAAAATGATGATGGAAGGTTTTGTGGTTTTGGACACATTTCACCTCACAGAAAACGATACTGAACACCAAAGTTCTCATGGAAAATTTCATTTTCATTAGCAAAACTTCTCCCCCTCCACTCCTTTTGTACTCCTCGCCAATATGAATATTTGAATGTAGATTACCTTGTCTTATCTCATTTGAATTATCAAGAATCGATCGATATCCCAAAATTGTTATGCTATCCTTCACAGGTAATATTACAGACAACTCACTGTCCATAGAATTTGCCGTTCGTGAAAAATCCTATATTCAATTTCTTGTCAAATTCTATTTTGTACTCCCGATGATAGAGTTTATCAAAGTATTTCAATCTCGAAAATCCTAACAGCTTCGATCGTGAGTTAAACGTACACCCGAATCGCGTTTTAACTTTCAGTTTCAATATTTATGTTTATAATCGCGTATTGCTCTTCAAGCCTTCAAGAATACAGAAAATAAAATTATTTACAAATTGCGATGATTATTATTATTAAAATAAAATTATTTACAAATTGTGATGACAACATTACAACGATAAATGATTGCGTGTTGTGGGGCTTCCCCCGCGCGCGGTGTGCAAGTAACGCATTCATGTCGACACTACTTTCTGTACCTCAATCAGCTCTATAACTTGGAATTTTTTATATTTATTAATCACATAATTTATTAATTTCGAAAACTTTTTTTCTTAGTCCGTCGTACCATTTTTTATGGTATTTCGTTATAAACACTTTTTACAGACAATTAAAATATTAAATTTTTTGTAAAAAGCACATACCTAATTGAAAAAGCCACAAGTTGCTTATTTTTTTTTTTATTAAAAAAAATTGTATCAACAGACTACAACGACAGCACTATATATTACAAGAATCTTTTCGATTCTTTTTCGAACCCATTTATCCCTGCATGATTTATCATATCAACCGCGAGAATGTTTCTTTGCTGGTGATGTAAACAACATCGAATATTGTATTCCTTTTGCGGTGGAAAGAATCCAAAATAAATTTTTCCTTACATCGAAAGGACCAATTGGTAATGTGTTCTCGACATTTTGTTAGAATGTTTTTTTATTAGAATTTAAACAAAATTCCTGAATACTCCTAATTTTTTGAGTGCTGGACGCAGGAATCCTTTAATGTAGTCGTTTTTTTACAATTTAATTACTTGTGGAGTTCATATTGATTTCTAGAGATTTAAGCAATTATTGTAAGACCTGTATCGTTGCGATGCTACATAATTTCTTTTTTTTTAGTCTTATCCAATACTTTAGCATATTTCTGCGAATTTAAGCATTCTTTGTTTTTAGTTTTTGTTCAGAATGCAAAAATTAAAATTGCAAATATATTAAGCGATTTAAAAGAATACAAATAAGGAAAGCGAAATAAAATCGTTTTACCTAATTCGATGATGCCAGATCTACGACGGTTGGAAACCTACTTTTAAATCAAAGCTATTATTAATCAAATGATTATTTTATTTTACTTTATGCTGTTGTTTATGTTGAAATTTTATTTTCATGTTTATGTTTATGGTTATGTTGATAGTTTCCACGGATTTTCACAGCCTGCACGAGCAGTTATTAGGGAAATAAGATTTAATCAATCTTTCCGGTTGAAAATTGAGATTCCTCGAGATTGAATTATTTGATTCGATAACAATCAAAAATTCTCTAATTTTGCTCCCATTTTGCAAAATCGATGAAAATCGAAGTACTGAAATTTTATTTAAATTAACGCTTCGTAGTTTTACAATATAATTTATTCTTAATGCCTCATTCGTAATACGACCCTTGATAATGTTTTATATCACATCTCACGAATTAAACTCATTGGATCACTGAATACTAAATGTATTTTAAGCTATAAGTAATAACATAGCAATATACAATCATAATTTATTATATATTTTAATTTATATTTATAAACCTGTGGAATAGATCGAGAATTTTTATTTGTTAATCTCGTTATTTTTTAAATTAGCAAAATTGTTATTGCAGCATCAGCCTGCGGTTTCGTAAAAAAATGTTATGAACACTTGAACCTATTTTCAAAGCTCAAATCTGCCAAATAAAGGACGAGAATATAATAAAAAAGAAAACTGATTCCAGCAATACAAAATTCGTCAGAAAATATTAAATAATATGTAAGCCGTTAATCTAAATTCCTGAACAAACCCTTTCATTTTATGGACATTAAAAAAAAAAGAAAATCAAGCACTTCCCTCGTTTTAAATATGAATCGAAAGTTTCTCTAAAAGTTAATATATCAGTGAAAAGTAAAATGTGTCAATAGATGATTGGATAAAACGTATTGTTGAATAGTTAGCAATATATTTGCTCACTATACTCTTTCGAAATCCATAGTTGAATACATTCTGTCCTATGTTGAAACCCCCAATCTCAAGATAGTAGCAAGGAATAAATTTATTCAAATGGTTAATGTTTATTTTATTTTTCGATCGAATTCAACCAGGATAAAATTTATTTGAACCAATATTTCATTAGTTTCTCAACATCGCTGCTTTTTTATACCCAAAATAGTATTAATTTTTTTAAATGATTGAAATTCCGATATTGTTGGTTATCATCATAAAATAGTTATTTTTATAGGATGTGAAGTTCTTAATGAAAATCAAATGCGCTTTCAAAATTTCAATTTGGCTCAGAAAATGTATTGAATAAAAACGATAAAATTAATTGTATTTTATGATAATAGAAAAAAAGTATAACATTATTCCTTTGAATGAGTCATTCGTACGTTGGTTAATAACTGCAAACAAAATGTTTTCCGAGTGATGACTGTAATTTCTTGTTCGCACATATTCTGATTTTCGTTGATTCCTGGAATACTTTAAGATCGATAATTCATATTGAAAGCAGTAATGACATTCCACAAATTCACGTCTGCGATGACGCGAAACCTTAATTCCCCGCATAAAAGTATAATCTCCTGATAGACTTTATTTGAGAGCTATGGAAAATTGTTCCGAGGATATTCCTCGTGTCACAAAGGAGGACTTTGCGAGAATTCGAAATCAGCGATTTTAAAAAGAGATGACAATCCTGCGATAATCCTGGACGCCGAATTTTCTTTATATTAAAAAAAAAGTAGACTTAAAAAAATAATGCGATGTTATTGTCATCATAAATTCAATTTCGTCTGAAAATGTTTCGCTCAATTTTCAAAAAAAACTATCAAAGATAAGGGATTAAGTGGCGAATGACAATTTTTCGAATTATCCTCGATTATCGTGTAAATAATCAAGAGACTGGGTAGAGTCTCGGGACAAGTCCATTGACAGCCTGTCGTCTGCTGGCCCGAGACTCGCCAAGACTATATTTTCTCTGAATAAAACGATTCGCGGTGGTGGGGGTAAAATTGGCATGTTATTTTGTCGAATTGTGGAGCTCAGGAGCCGTTTAGTATTTTGAAAATTGAACTGGGGATTAATAGAGAAATTCTCCTTCAATTGAGCCTAAAATCAGCATGATCGGTGGCGTAATTGCTGAGAAAAAACTTTGCACAGGCTCAAGATTATACTAAAACCTCTAACACATCGAAGGATTCATCGTGTCTGTACATGCGCGTGCACGGAGAAAACGGATCTGTTTCATCAAGTGACATTTAAAATGTTCTTTTAAAATATCCTCTATACTTTGTACGGAATATGAGAATTTAGGTAACACTCACAATAAGGCATTGTAATTTTTGCAACTCGCACTTTTCCTTTGAGTACGATGTAAATAGTTCTGCATAAACAAGAAATTATACTGTACGCAAAATAATATTTCGATGTACTTTCACGAAATATTTACAATGCTCTTTAGGAACTATAACTGATGAGTAATCATGCCTTGAAAGTGAGAAATTTTGAAAAACAGCATAGTAAAAATCCACCTTCAATAAGAGAATAAATACCAAATGCGTTTCATTTTTCAGTTCAGGCATTGTATAGTGTTTCATAATAGCAGAACTTATTGTCTAACATAGGAATTTTCCGTTTCCGTATTTTTTATGTTGCTTGATGGCTAACGTAACTGTTACTCCTATGAGATGTATTGGCTGCACGATTCTCGTTTTCGCCGCTATGTGACGCAGAGCGCCGAGACTTTTCTCGCATAAGGTATCACTCTGCGGTGAGCATAAATTCCGCGAGGCAAATGAGTTCAATTATTCGAGCCGATTCTATCCAAGAATGTGGTAACGAATATTTATTTTCACCTAAAACATATATGACTTAATGCTTTCTCTATACACAGAGGATAAATATGTCATATAAATATCGCACCGACTATACCAAGCAAAAGAAATTATTCGTTTCAATTATTACATGTTGAATTATCTAATGCATGTAATCCCCCAACGCATTTTTTACTATGTGCATTGAAAATAGGTTACCAATGCAGATATTTAACAATATTATGAAGTTCTGAATTTTTACTGTGCCACAGTATACATTCTGATGGTACAATGATAAAATTTACTATGTCACAAAATATACATTCTGATGCCACAATGACAAAATTTCCTATGTCACTGTATACATTCTAACGCTATAATTATAAAATTTTCCTCGAGTATATCGAATTTTTACTATGCCCATTGTGAGAAATGCATGTGTAGAACTTAAAAACCAGTATGCCAAATACCAAATAAGGCTGAACTACAGCATTATTATTATGCCGGGTAGAGCTTTTTTTTATTCCGACGTTTTAATAAGTACTAAAATTCGTTACTGTCCTCAAAATACTATGTTATCTTAGCATTCATCGTCTGGATTTCTAGCACTATTTGTTTGAATTTCTGTCCTCGTTTTCTCCGTGTGCACTAATACAAGCAAGGACGATTTGTTGCCTTCCAGCTCTATGATTGGTTGCTACCGAATCCACGTTATTTTATATATCTGTAGCGTGAGTCTGTCAGTTGTGATGGTCATAAAAAAACGGAATTTTAACGTTACGAAGTGTGGGACAAAGACAAATAGTAAAAACGTTCATTGCATAGTTCAGTGTAAAATAATCAACTTTAGTTTATTAAAAGTGGTTGTGTGATCAAGTCTCTGATTTGATTTATCCATTCTGTACATCGGAACGTGCGAGCGAAGTTTTGAAATCCGATGTGTCGCACTTACGAGCCATTTAGATAAAGTTGTAAGATGTTAAATTTTATAGTTCAGTGAATATACCATCCGATAATACCGGTGAAAGTATTTTCGTTCGTTAAAAATAATTATTATTATAATAACGCATGCTTTTATAGGATTTACGATAAAAAACATAACCTCAACCACTAGTCTGCCTGAGTGTTAATAAATAACGAAATGCGTAATGACATCGATAAATTAAGAAAAAAAGTTATGTCGGAATTCAGCGAAAAAAAAGGGTTGAGCATTGAATTTATACGATAAAGTTATACGTCTACCAATAATATTTATAAGTGTTTTGATACCCCGCGACAAAAATAGGTCCGATAACCTATATCTCCGAATTTTTTTTTCCAATCTTAAATTTTATTCCTCCATGAGGAAATAGCACGCAAATATTATGTTGATGAATTTAAATAAACCATCGAAATTTTAAGTCAAATAAAATGTGTACAAACTAAATTTGTTGTGGAATGGTTATTTTAAAAAATTGTCGTATTTTTTTTCCATATATTTCAGGTTTGCCCTACGGCCACTTTTTTTGGCTCATTGGTATGCAATGGTTCCATACCAAATATGTGTATTTCTAATTTTTCACTTTGACTGTGGCAACATGAATTAACGCCTTACATACGTCCAGCAGCGCCTAAAACGCGCTAAAAGAAAAACTGTTTTTAGAAGAGATAGCAATAGAAATTAATAAAAATAATTTTTACACATTGTTTATTAGTATTTAAACTTTATAAAAAAATTTATTTCATTTTTTTTTCAAAAATTACAACATAAAAAATCACGTTTCCCGAAGCACTGTGAAAAAAAAGTTGCTCCACGGTCTGCATAATTTCTTCTTGAAATGCTGATGGATCTGCAAAACGTAAAAAAATTCTTGTAAAATAAAGTTGTAGTTATAGTCTGTCGAGCCGGATTTTTGAAATTCGAAAAATTTTGGCAATTTACGGCAGTTTAAAAAAAAGTGTGCATTTTGTGTCATAAATGTCACACTTTAATTATGTTTATAAAATTTTTTAATCACAACATCAAAAATCCGGCCCGACAGACTATAGAGAAAATAATTTCGAATATTTAAAAAAAAAAAGCATCAAAAAATATTAAAAACTGTATGAGTTATCATACAGACCGTGCCAGAAAAAGTAGTTTTGAGAAAAATGCATTTAAAGTTTCAAGTGCGCGCATCAGACTCTCGTTGGGCAGTCACGTTTTCTATAATAACTTTCGATCTATGGGGAATTTGTACAATAGACTTACACAGAAATACGCCTAAAACTATAGAGGATAATAATCTGTAAAAAAAAAAATCGATTTTTTGAAAATTCTGGATGTATGTAATGCCTTAAAAAATTTGTTACAGCCTGGCTGCTCATTTCTGCATGGGATCAAAATTTCTATCTCCGTGACGCAATGGATAAATTCGAGCATTGAAAAATCTGGTTGGGCCCAATGAATGCTAAGTTTTTTCGATTTTCTGCTTTGGTTGTAGCGTTATGAATGCGAAAAGTTGTTTCAAGAAGACTTTGGATATACTTTTTCTGATCAAAATTTGTATCACTTAAATGCAACGAATACCAATAAACTTTGAAAATTTAGTAAAGTTAAATGTGTAAATTTAAATTTTGTTCAGCCTGCGGTCCACTAGATTGTTTCACTTTGTCACTTTGGTTGTGGCACAATAAATTTTGAAAAGCGGTCTTGGAAAGTCTTCCGATCTTCTCTTTCTGATTTTATCAAAATTTGTATCATCAGATTGCAGTGGATACCTACAAACTTTGAACATTCTGTGAAGCGATATGTGTGAAGAGCATCCCCATTTCTTGGCTCCGAATGAATTGAAAAATTTGTTACAAAAAATCTTTGGTTGCTCATTTCTGGATGAAATGAAAATTCAGAACGTTATGGATACATCCAAAAATTTTGAATTTTGTTGAGCGCAATGTGCGGTATGTTTTTTTACTTTTCTGCTTGAATTGAAGCACAGTAAATTTGAAAAGGTGTTTCATAAAGTCTTCGGGTGCTCTTTTTCCTGAAGTATCAAAATTTTCAGCATTCGGAATGCATCGGATACTACAAAACTTTAGAAGCTTTGAGAAGCGATATATGTGTTGTGTATTTCCAAGTTTGGCTGCGATTATGGTATTATAAATTGAAAAATCATGATTCAGAAAAATTTTCTCTACAATCACTCTGACTTTGATTTTATCAAAATTGACCCGAAGATAATGCAACTGATACAAGCAAACTCCTTGGCATGATCCTGATCTAAGTTTGCTTGCTTTGTTGAATAATTTGTTTTAAAGTACCCATAACATACTATCTGAACCTATCACTATATTCAATGAGAATATTAAAATAGATGTAAGCTATTAAAAATTTATATTTCATTTATATTTCATTATAAATGGTATTTATAAATATCATGATTTCACCTCGTTGTCAATAAAAATAAGACTACAGGAACGCATAAACTTTTTTCACAGTGGATTCGATATGTTCTCTATTTCTATACAATTACTTAAAATTGTATTTTTGATGTTTCATTTATTAAAAGTAAGAAATTTCGAAAAAAAATCTCTTTTCCATTTTTATCAACGATAAGTCGGATTGGTAATATTTTGTACCACAAATACAACATAATGTACAGAAGTTACTGCTATTCAAATATGTTTATTCGATAAAAACGAATTTTTAGCTATCAAATCTACAGAAAAATTCTGTCTGCCTTGAAATCGCGCTCAAAAAGTTTGGGAATTCAATTAGTTTTTTGAAAACTAATTTGTTTTCAATAATTCATTTCTCAGGCGCCCAGGTTCTGACGTATTTGCGTCTGAATCCAAGCAGCCGAAGCTATATGCCAACAAAATTTAATTGGCTTGCTAATAGAAAAAAATTCCAGATTGGGAATTTCCCCCCCTTCCTGCCAAGTTATAATCGAATAATACCTTATTAACGAATAATTAACATTTCGACAATACCCTAAACCTGTAGTTAACTCTTTCGAAAACATTATAACTTTTTTCGTTATCACTGGAACGAAACGTTCCTATATTCAAATAACCCCAACAACAATAAATTTATGGTGGGAAATCTGTCCCATTCCCTTATGTCGAATTAGAAGAGTGAACAGTACTGATTCCTGTGACTGAAATAAATCGATGATGTAACGATACGAACACGTTGTAATTTTATTTGTTACGTACATACTCTCTTAGAGTCTATATAAAGTGGAATATTTGAAAATACCATAGAAAAAAGAAGTGACATCAAATAGCAAAAATCCCCTCCCGGAGAAAAAAAACCCGGAAAAGTACATTGGTGGTCCCTCGTTTTCCTATAATATCACGAAAAATCGTACAAAAGATCCAAAACTCCACTGAAAGCAATTTTAAAAAGTGTTTACCTATTTTTTCATTCCGAAATCACAATAAATTTTACCTTGAATTTGTTTTCACAGAAAAAAACAGTAGTTGAATCATTAAAAAATTAGCGTAATGAAGATGAGAATAATACTACTTATAATTGGTATGTAAGAAGTATTAATAGTCTACAAAAAAAGGTTACTGTCTAAGTTACGTGCAGCAGTAAAATTTATGATATTAATACTCGGACAAGTATTCCTTTGGTGATGCAGAAGATATCAACATCGACGTACTAAGAATACTTAACAAAATTGTTAAATTATAAATATTATAAATTGTAAATGTTATAAAATTATGTTTAAATACATGTTAAGAGTACTTGTCCGGCCCATAACTTTTTATTAAAATTGCTAATTCAAGTAAAAATCAAATTAGTGGTGGAGTCATGTGTTGCATTTCAGCGGCAGCGACTTACAAGAAAATCAATTCTTCTCCAAATTTCAGGGAACCCTTGTATCATGCACAACATTTGACGTCGATTCATTCAGAATGAAATCCTATTCGTAGTCGTCATAAAATTACACTAACATAAGACTCAGGCAGTTATGAAATTTCAAATTTGTCAAATTGTCAAATTTGAATCCAAGGTTTTAACATCACGCAAATTCCATACAAAATAATCTAGGTTCGTTGATTTCATTTTAACGTTCTTGGCCGCTAACCATCAAGATAACTCTTTATGTTTTAAAATGGAGAATTAAAATTGGAGAAAAAGTGCGTAATTATGACCCTTCAATTTTGAGAGAGACCCCTGATTTTTACTTGAATTAGCAATTTTAATAAAAAGTTATGGGCCGGACAAGTACTCTTAACATGTATTTAAACATAATTTTATAACATTTACAATTTATAATATTTATAATTAAACAATTTTGTTGAGTATTCTTAGTACGTCGATATTGATATATTCTGCATCACCAAAGGAATACTTGTCCGAGTATTTATATCATAAATTTTACTGCTGCACGTAACTTAGACAGTAACGTTTTTTCTAGACTATTAATACTTCTTACATACCAATTATAAGTAGTATTATTCTCATCTTCATTACGCTAATTTTTTAATGATTCAACTACTGTTTTTTTCTGTGAAAACAAATTCAAGGTAAAATTTACTGTGATTTCGGAATGAAAAAATAGGTAAACACTTTTTAAAATTGCTTTCAGTGGAGTTTTGGATCTTTTGTACGATTTTTCGTGATATCATAGGGAAACGAGGGACCACCAATGTACTTGTCCGGGTTTTTTTCCCCGTGAGGGGATTTTTGCTATTTGTTATTATAAATTTGACTCACTACTGGTACTGTAGCAGAGAAAGGCCTTTGTAGCCCTTTTTTTCCTCAGTGCGGCTTTCGTTTCAACGAATGATAACGTATACAGACACGGATACCACAAGAAACTTACCATACCTCGCACCTTTTGTACCTTTTGAGTAATTAAAACATTTCAGAGCGCGTGAGTGCTAGCGCAACGGTTCACGAAGAACGACTCTCCGGTTCTCTTGAACTCGCTAGGCAATTTTTTTAGTATTCCTTTACTCTTTAATTTTTTCTCGACAAAAGAATATTACGTACGGTTATTATTACAAATATAATTGCATTTGTTATTTATATATTATTATTCATTGCTTGAAAAAACTTATGACCATAGTAATTCTGAAAAAAATCGTCTCCTAGAAAATTTACTTTATGAAACATCAAGCAGCATTGCTTAATTAAGAGGTTACTTATTGTTTGATAGAATTTAATGTTTGAATTTTTTGTCTATAAATATACAGGCAGGCTCAAAACCAGTGGAACAAAATTTTCTTTTTCAACTGCTTCGAAAATGCATGGCTCGAAAAATACAACTGATTTAAAATAACCACAAAAGCCGTCTGTAGCAAATTTTCTCAGCTTTTGAATGGGACTTGTTGCATTAAAAATGACTGATCGGTCAAATTTTCGGAGCAGTCAAAACAGATCATCGTGTTTCACTGCTTTTGGACGTAACTGTATATGTTGTACTCGTTGTAGTATATTGAAAAATTGTTCAGAAGTGTGATTCAATCAAATAATTCATGAGCCAACAAATGTCATAGAAAAATGTTTCGATTAAATACTTTTAATCAAATAAAAGCTTCTTCCATAAATTCATCATTTTTTGTGACGAGTTGTTTCGAATTAAATTCAATTTTGCATCGTCCATGCAAGGCCAATCCAGTCAGAATTAGCTCAGAGCTTAGAGAAGAGTCCTCTATCTTGAATAGCATAAAAAAACATTAGCAGATTGTGTTGTTACAAAAAAAATTATACAAGATCGAAGGTAATTTTGCTTATCAAATAATTGATGTTTAGTCAACTTATTCAATTTTTCGGCCCTAAGCATAAACAAAAAAGAATATTTACGTGATACAAATAATGAAAATAAAGGCACATATATTAATATTTTTGTAGGTATAACATGTAGATTTTATATTAAAATCTATTCAATCGTAAATGTACCGAAGACTCTTCCAATGATTGAGGTCTTTAATTAAAATACCATTTGCTTTGCAATATATATACACAATATATTTGCTTGACTCGAGAAATTCATAATTTCATTCTCGAAGCGTGCTATTTCCGGGTTTAAGAGAAACATGAGTCTTTGCTTTCAAAGTGTCCCTCTCAAAATGTATATAAACAAATTAATATCACGCTGGACGGTTTACAAAAGCAAATGGGGCGACAAAGGCGAGGAGTAGGGCCATTTCCGTTATTTCGTCATAGAACAGGATAGATGTAATGTCAGTGACATCAAGGGCTAATTAAATAGTCTTCAAGCGCGACAGATAGCCCTATACACCTTTTAATTCTAACATTTCGCAGGTCCATGTTTTCTCGTCTGATGTGTCTGGAATACCGTTCGAACAAGCCTTTCCGTATACCCAGAGAGAGAAGAGGGAGACCGAAGGGTTTCGATTGTGTTCAACCGAGGCTCGACGAGGAATCCTCCTCGTCATCCTCAACGTCGCGTTTTCTTCTCCGGGAAAACACAACGCCAAATCCTTCAAGCATGATTAATAGTTTAGCTTGTTTCTCCACGCTATATCTGGTTCTTCCTCCTCATCTCTGTCTATCTGTAATTCCTCGCTCTTTTTTCTTTTCACGTTTTTCTACATTATTTTCTGCTTTTACTTCTTCATCTACTTCTATCATTGCTCTTTTTTCTTTGTTTAATTTTCTGCTCTTTCTCTATGTCTTTTCCTAAATCCTTCTTTCTTCTCTCTTTCTTGCTTATTTCAATTAATTTTCTACTTTTCTTCTAACTTTATTTCTCATTTCCGTTTTTTTTATTATTTTTTCTTCTTCAACTTCTTTTTCTCTCTATCTTTATCTTTCATTCCTTTTTTTCTCTCTTTGTTCTTTCCACGTTTTCTATAGCTTTCTCTTTGATTCTCTCTTCCATGTACTTTTGCATTCTTTCCTGCTGTTGGTTCATCTTTTCCTCCCTGTTTTTCTTCTTTTTCTTTTTCTTCTTTCTGACCTTTAGTTTGTCTTTCTTCATCTTTGTCATCCATTTGTCTTTATTTTCCTGCGCATTCTCTAACTTCCTTTTTCCTCATCCACCCTATTTTCCTCCCTTTCTCTTTCTTCCTCTGATTATTCTTCCATTCTTCTCTTTAAATGTCTCTCTCCCATGCATTTTTCCATGACTCTTCCTTTTTTATGTACTTTTATGCCCTCTTTTTGCTTTTCGTTCATTTTTCTCGTTCCCTGTTTCTCTTTCTGCCAACGTTATTTTTCCTCTTTCACTTCATATCGCTTTCTTTTACGTCACTTCCTCTCTCCTTCATTGTCTCACTTGCTCAGGAACTATTTATCATTTTACTGTTTCCCGTGTTATCAATTCTGCCGACTGTAACGAGCTCGTATATGCTCGCGAAACTCACGGCTTCCTTGATTTTTTATTTATCCTTTCAAAGAAAACCGAGAAAGCTCTCAGTGGCACATAACAAATTGTTGTTTCCACCTATCATACACCACACTCATAATAGAGATTATAACGCTTTTTTTAAAATTTGTATCTGAACGAGTTTATCATTACGTACAAATCAATTTTTCATTGCCCAAATGAAATGTATTGAAAAAATAGATTTTGCCTTTTCTCAAGATGTGTTGTTATTAATTTTCGAGTAAACATATGTTTATTATTAGATATTTATTATTCAATATAATATACAATCATTTAAGGGGTTTCACGAGGGTAAAAAGTCGATATACGTGCTCGTGACGAGTTTCGTAATAACAACGATGAAAAATGGATGAAGAAATGTTTTTTACTTCCAGGAGACTGCAATTTTACATCTCTAACCCTCCATCACACGCGCTAAAATTCCAAACGTCGCTACACGCGTCACGAGGAATTGCCGCAATACTTTTGAACCGTTGGTGCTCAAGTGCTTAGTAGGAGATATGGCAACGTCGAACATAAAATCATATGCACGACTCTACACGCGCTAGCGGGGAAACGCCGCATTTCTTGCACTTACAAGGAACACTACTTTGGTGTCCGCCTCCGATTTTCTTCAAACTTCTGTATGTGAAAGAGCATTGGAAACTAAGAGACACGTATTTTTTTTTATCGGCGGAAAAACGGTTTTAAGGGGTGAAACCACCTTTCAAAATAAGACATGTCAAGGGGTGGTTTTGCAGTTTCACCAACAAACACTCAACCGATTTCGATAAAACAAATACCAAAATGTTTCTTATCCACGGCGATGAAAAGTCCACCACGCGAACGAAAAAAAAGTTAGGGGGTGAACCACCCCTGCATTTATCTGTTTCTCACCCCACATTAAAGAGGGGTGAATATAATGGAATGGAAAGGGATATATTTCCATAAAAACATCAACATAAAGTTCACATATTTTCGTATTTTTGAAAAATAGCAACCTTAAGGGAGTGAACTACTCCTCATTTGAATTTTCTTATTGCCGTTGTCTTTTCCCTGTTTTATATGTTTTTGCCGATTCAAATTTTTGCCTTCATCGACGTTACGAATGTAATGGTTTTAAGCACGTATGCATATCTGCGTTAACCTCAATCGGTACGGGGGAGGTGAAGAGGGAAGAGCTACTTCTTATTCACTACGATTTCAATTGTTATGTCTGAATAAGTTCCATAAATAGCGATTTGTCTCGGCTATGTATAAACATATTTTTAATACGAGCTTAAACACATATTGACAATTGATCAAGAAGAATTAACGCAGAATTGTATACATTGCTTGACCCATGCTTTTCAATTAGTGATTTAACATCTTGAACAAATTTTTCTGCATTTTTCTGTAGAAACGCTTGTTCCTTCACAGTTTTTCTCATTACAAATTTATTTATTTTTCTAGAAACAATGCGATGCAATTTCTTCAATTTCCATAGCCATTTATTAGAGGCTCGAAATCATATATCTTTATCGCCTATTTCTTTTTGTGCCTGTAGAGCCCACTTTCGAACCACCTGTGTTCAGTTGATGTATCCAGCGTCGTAACTGGCATGTGGATTTAACAGATTTGTATTTTTGCTTGACGGTTTCGATACTGTAATTCATTTTTTTACCAGATCTCCAGTATTCCACAGCTTTTTTTTTTTGTAATCATAGCTCAGCTCATCGTCACTCGAATAAGCGTCGGAATGGATATCTTCATCATCTTTTTGCCACATGGTATCTTTAACAGCATTTGCTTCGTACTTTTTAAACGGTTCTTGAAAATCTAGAGTCTCTTCCTGTATCATCTCAACTCCATTGTAATCTTGCATAGAATCAATTAAAATTTTTTCAAAATTTTCCTTCATCTTGAGTTTGTGTAATATTCATAGCCTCAAATGTAGGCAGTAACAGTTTAATAACGTTGATTGGATTAACTTTCATGCTGGTAAAAATGTTACGCACAGCACACCGAGAGCACAGAAAAGGAAGCACAATTCGAAGCTCGCTTAAACATGTACTAGTACAATGCGAATGGTAACCGTCTTTTAAAGCAAGTATCAGAACAGAAAAATATTCATTTATCTTGCAAAATCTGATAATGGTTTTATCTAATATAACTACACTTGAGCGCTTTGAAAGGCGATGACTAATATTCGTCATGACTAATACCCCGAGTATTAGAATGCCAAAAACATCAGGTGATCATGACTACTTAATAACATTCTAACCTAATGCAAACACTGTGATTACATATTTACGCCTCTATTTTTTTTTTATATCGCGGGTATTAGAATGGCAAAAATATCGGCTGATCATGACTACTTGATAGCATTCTTATCTAGTACAACCACCGTGATCACATCTCTACGCCTGTATGTTTTTCTTAAGATTAATAAAAGTGCCTTGTAGGGACACTAATTGTAGATCAGCACAATACCTATTAGTTTACGCATAGATTACAATTTTCCCATTATCATCAGAATAGTAGTAGTGGCAGCTCCCTGCCTCCCCCCCCCCCCCGTCCTTATTGAAGTTAATGCAAATATGCATACGTGCTTAAAACAATTAAATACGTAACGTCGATGAAGAGGAAGCAGATTGAACAAAATAGATGGAGAAATTTTTAAATCGCGAATAATGAGGAAAATAGAGAGGGGGTGGTTCACACTGTCAGGGTGTTGTATTAATTTCGCAACATGAGAAAACGTTGATTCGGAGCTGTTGTGATATTTTGAATCCGCAAAAACATATAAAACAGGGAAAAGGCAGCGGCAATAGGAAAATTCAAATAAGGGGTAGTTTACCCCCTTAAGACTGCTATTTTTCAAAAGTACGAAAACATGCGAACTTTATTTTGATGTTTTTATGTTAAAACCGTTTTTCCGCCGATAAAAAAAAATACGTATCTCTTAGTTTCGAATGCTCTTTCACATACAGGAGTTTCAAAGAAATCGGAGGCGGACACCAAAGTAGTGTTCCTTGTTAGTCATATTAAATATGATTTATAAAATATAAATTGAAAATTATCCTATAATTTTTTGTTTTATTGCTTTCTACCAGCAATAATAATACAGAAATAGCTAAATTATCACAAATGTATCATTCACCAATTTTTTTTGATTAATGAAAAAGTAAAAAGTGCGGTGTTTCGCTCATAGCGCGTGAGACAAAGGGCTAATTATAAGTAATCTCAAAATAGAAATTAAAAAGCTTTTTTTTTTTTAATTACATTTTTCAACCGCGTTGACAGCGAAACAAGAAATCCAACATTTTGACCGCCTCAATTAAGTTGCTTTCTGTAAAAAACATCTCTCGTTATCATCCTACGTAGCAGTTTTTGTATTGATCAAACTGATTTAATTTTACACAAAAAAATGAACTTTTTATACACGAGAAGTTAGTAAAATCTTAAAGTACTTTGTCATATGCTCGCGATTTTCTTATTTTTCAAATTTTCTGAATTCTGGATCGTACAACGACAGCTACATATCTGTTGATTTCAGATTTCCTTGGTTTTTTTATTTCAATTGACATGTACCGCACGCTCGTGTTTTTGTTGGAGAAGTCTCTTTTGACTTCGTACATCCCACCCTTATACATGACCAGAGCGACTGAAATTGTTCCATTGTGTTGTTCCATGGTAATAGTTTACAGGTCATGAAATAAAAAATTAATATATGATATTGTTTACGTTAAATAAATTCTCAAAAATTTCTTTGTTTTTCAGTCTGTTACCCTGGTGAAACCCCCTAATTTAACATTTTATAATAATTTGGAAAAAATAGTCCAGTAATATGAATAAATAATTGAAAATATTACAATGATTAAAAGTTAAGTATACATGGGAAAAAAATCCTTTTAAGAATAACTCAAAAATATTTTTGTTTTTCCAAGCAAAAGATAAAATACGAAAAAAGAATAAGGAAAAGAAAAAGGAAAAAGAAAAAATGAATATCCGAAAATGTATTATTTTTTCGGTAACAAAAAATTAACATATTTTGTAATTGAAAAATATTCAAAACTTTTTTTATAATTGAACGAGTGATCAATATTAAATAGAGAATAACTTTGCAAAAATAGTTTTGTTTGTGTCCATTTCTGCACTGGCGGGAAACGCACCAAGTGAGTAAATTCTGCAGTAAAATAAGAGACGATGTGGGGATAAAAAAATGATATTGACCCTTTTTATTCACGAGAGCAGACTGCATTGGAGCGAAGATCAATTTTGGATTCTCACCTATTTAAATGAAGCTTGGCAGCGCTCGTTTTTTTCCAAAACTTAGTTAATAATAAATCCGTAAAAAAGTCATGTTCCCATAGCATTAGCATCGCCCAAGGGTAGAAAAAATCCCATTTTCATTTTTACAATCCACCGGTCCTTGTTTCGACCCCTCCAGGCTGTGTTTTTATGCTCGTAACGGCATAAAATGTTGCTCGAGCGAAAGCGCCAATCACAGGGTGAGAAGAATGGAGAAGAGAAGAGAGATGAAATACCGGAACACGCGACACGCCATGTGCCAATGACATTTATGCACAAACCTCTCTCTCTCTCCCTCTCTCTCTCTCTCTCTCTCTCTCTCATTTTCTCTTCGTCTTCTCTCTTTCTTTCTTCTGCTGTCTCTTACTTTTCTCTTTTTTTTTCTTCGTCACTCTCTCGTAATTCGAATGCCTGAGGATCCCTTCTGAATATTTGATTCTCTTTACACACACCTAGCGATATTATGATTGTCACGTCGAAACGTTGTACACCCCGTTTATATGAAATATACAACTGTGTCGAGGATAAAAAAATGTTTTACGAATTTCTTTTTCGAATATATTTTTCCAGAAATTTTTAACCCACTCTGCATACTCGGCTAGAATTAGAAAGTTACCGTATTTAAATTTCACGTTAAATTACTTTCACAATGATTAACGCTGAGTTGTTTTCTGTATGAATTTATTTGATCTACACGGAGAGAAATGTTTTAGAATATTTGTATTATAAAAAATTCCGGCAAAAATTGCCGTGATTTCCAAAGATGTGTGTGCCATTGTCAGGCACAATAAAACATGTGAACAGTGCATATAAATGTCACCAAAAAGCAAAATTATTCTTCAGTCTCACCCTTCGAGATTACAAAGATAGTTCAGCTACTTTCGGTCTACAATCCACACGTTTAGAGCTATCTGATTCTTTTTTTTTTTTTCAATACCCGCTTAGTCTCTCCTCGCGTCGTCACTCGTTTATTTCTGTCATTAGTTATTTGTGTATCACACATGATACAGGTATGAGCAAAGCGTCCGCATTTAATAAAATTTAAGAAGACTAGAACGAAATGGGGAAACACAAGAAAAGATCCCACAGCGAAGATAGCGATAAAGAAAGTAAAAGAATACGAAGAGAAATGTAGGAACTAAAAAAATTGGTGCTACGATGCTTACCTCAACCCCTACTTGAAGAAACAAACATGGAATCGGAGGCCGAGAACGACAATGAAAAAATCAACCAAGGTGAACATTTAGTATAAAATAATAAAAAGGGCAGATCCTGTACGAGAGACAAGGCTCATCCTCAAGTAAAAAATCAAGCCTGCACGAGAGACAGAAAGATGGTATAGGGAAAAAACCAAATGTCACACGAGAGGTGATACGGAAAAAAAACAATAGACGGCTTTTACACATACATTTGACGTTTTTACGTTAATGTAGCTTGTCTAATCGTATATATGTGAATCAGTTCTTTATGCTCGCACACATACAAAATAAATACATGCAAAACTAGTCGTCTTATATCGGTTTTTTCAGATGACTCAAATCCAGACAATAATGAACAAACAGGAGGGCTTAACCAAAACGATTCGGAATCAAATATTGACCGAAGTTTATCCGATTCGGAAAACCTGACAGGCGTATCTACGAGCAATAACAAAGAGATGCAGTCGGAGGCACAACCCGATCAGGACCATTCAAGAAACCAACCGACAACTAATGTTCAAGCAATTCCACAAGGGAATGAAAGCCAGGATGAAAGCGTTACAATCACGGAACCAACGCTGATTTTAAACGAACATATAATAAAAATAATTGGCAAAGAACCAGAAGTGGAGGAAAATTGCTTGAAAATTCACTCAAGCATATCAAACCGATGAAACCCATGACTGAAATCGGGTCTGAAAAAAGAAGTAAAAGATGAAATGTTGAAAATGTATACACGAGCTGGTCCTTGTCAATTGGAAGCTCCAATTCTCAACCCCGAAATAGCATCTACATTAATTAAACGAGACAACATTGAAACGGGACGATTATTTCTGCGCTACACAAAAATTGGCGGGATCCAGCTTATCAGCTCTCGCACCAGTAGTGTCCTTGCTACTGGAAAACGAGAGAGTGGACTCAAAAATGATATAGAGTAATATTTGGGAGGCGGCAATGATACAAGCGGAATTGCATCACTCACAATCGATTGTTCGCAGAGCCTATATTTTACCCAGCCTGACAAAACAAGTGGCGTCATCATTGGAAAAAAGAGAGATTGATACTTACCTATTTGGGGATAAGCTCGGAGAAAAAATCAAGGAAATAAAAGTCATGGACAAGTTGGGTCAAGAGTTAAAGATTCAGACCACGAAGAAAACTATTCCAAACAATTCGGAAAACTGGAAGGGCCCGTCGGGACAAAAGAAGCCAACGACCTCGACGGGCTACAAACCTAAATACCAACAAAAGGTGGCCACACAGAAGGGTGCAGGGAGACAAACGAATCACTACAAAGCGAATTCGAATCAGCACCAAACTCACCGACATCAGCAGAGCTCCAGCAAACAACGATTCCGCTAAATGAGATCCCTAACCAGGTGAATCTGGCGGGTAGACTGAAATATTTTTTGAAGGAATGGAAACTGATTACTTCAAATACTTTTATTCTCCAATACGTGAGGGGTTATAAAATTAAGTTTAGAGAAGAACCGCATCAGATATTTTCCAGTAAAGGAAAAATTTGGAGTACTCAAGAATCCTTAGAGATTGAAAAAGAAATCGATAGACTCCTAGGAATCGGGGCGATCGAAAAATGTTCAGAGACCCCGGACCAATTTTTGTCAAATTATTTTTTAAGAGATAAATCAGACGATTCGAGAAGATTTTTTTTAAATCTTCAAGGTCTAAATTCATTTATCGACACTAACCATTTTAAATTAGAGAATCTCAGGTCAGCATGCAGGTTATTGGAGCAGGAGATGTATATGAGGTCGATATATATCAAAGAAGCATATTTTGTTATTAAAATAAAAAAACATTACGAAAACGTCGAAATGTTTAGAAATAAAAATACCGGAGCATATAAAAATTTCCAGAGCTGGGGCTGTACAACCTTTATTAAACCTACCTTTTTTCGAAGAAAAACCGAATGTTTGTATTACAAAAACCTTACTTCACTATGTGTATGTGACCTAGAATCTGAGAGAAATAATGAAGATAGTTTATTAATATCTTTCAATAAACCCCACGCCAAAATATCAAAAGATACAGTGAGAAGATGGATAAAAAGTAGTCTCACGGAACTCGGCGTAGATAAAAGATTTACGGCGCATAGTACGCGCCATGCGTCGACATCAAAAGCAACGGAAAAGGGAGTCAATATAAACGAAATAAAAAGAGTTGCAGGATGGTCCCAGAAATCAAGAGTATTTGCGGATTTCTATCATCTCCCTATCGAGATTCGAGAAAACTAATTCGCAGAAACGGTTTTATTATCATAAAAAGAATAAAAAATTTTAACAACTCTAAACATCTACCTTTGTAATCTCGAAGGGCGAGACATGAAGTATAATTGAACCATGAAGCGAGCCCGCCGCAGGCGGGCGAAGCTCGATGATAATTATACGAATGTCTCGCCCGAGAGATTACCCACTCAACATTGTTTAAAACCGATGCATAATATAAACAATCACTAACAGATTCAATAAATCTTATAAAATCGATTTCTTCAAGGATTTTTATTTTCCCCAACCCAATCTTGCGAAAGCTTATAAGATTTTTTGTTTTTCTTTCAGTCAGACGACAAACTTTAAACAGAATGACAGAAATAAACGAGTGACGACGCGAGGAAAGACTAAGCGGGCATTGAAGAAAAAAAAATCAGATAGCTCCAAACGTGTGAATTGTAGACCGAAAGTAGCTGAACTATCTTTGTAATCTCTCGGGCGAGACATTCGTATACTTATCATCGAGCTTCGCCCGCCCTCGGCGGGCTCGCTTGATGGTTCAATTAAAATCAATGGTGTCAGTGCGATAAAAAGTAGTGTCCTGGCACTGTAAAATTTCATGTGACGATTGTCAATTTTTGCTTGCCTGAACATGAATTTCAATAGTGCTCATTTTTTAGTTTTATTCCTCATAATAATAATAATTAGTATTATTATAATTATAATATTAATAAGCTAATGAATTAAAGATTATTTATCAATTGATAATCCATTAATCAAACAATGAATTTATTTATTGAATAAAGAAATCATCAATGAAATCGAACGTTTTGAATCTTCTTTAGTTCGTTTTCAAATCAGAGTTTCAAATTAAATATATGTATGTGTCAGGACACGGTTGCGATAGGAAAAATTATGTTCGATTGGCAATTTGAATTTGAAGGAGAACACCACTCAATTTGCTGCTTCTTTCCATCCCAAGAATTCTTTTTTTCTTTTTTAGTATAAAAAAAATTGTCAAAGGTTAAAGACCATGTCATTTCACATGACACATCGGAATAAAAATAATAAAAGTAAATGACGGGCTCTGGCCTGGTCATCTTATGCAATAACAAAAGACGAAGTTTGAACCAAAAATTGCAAACAGCACGGTAAAAATTGCCTTGCACTGTATTAAAATTTACCTAACCCATCTGAAATTTAGTTGCGGTACAGCCATTAATTTTTCGTGCACGGCGAGTTAAAAAACAGTAATTTTGTTTGTAATAGGACTTTTTACAGTGCTTTTTCCGAAATTTGACTGTGCCGTATTACAAAAATTCATAGGCTTATGTTATATACTGCAATACGCATTGGAATCTTTAATTTTTTTTCGATAAATCGTTCCAAAAATGTCTTTCGCACCCAACTTGTAGTGCAGAGCACGGTACTTTTTGTGATATTTTTCTCTCCGTGTGGGTAATCAACGATACAGATATGGATTAATCACATTCCACTTCGTACATTATTTGAAAATTTGTTATTTACGTCCAATTATTATTTTTCGTTTAAATTCGTCTATATTTTTTTAGACAACAATCATTCAAAGGAGCATTTAAATTAAATTCCGTACAAATTCCGACATTGGAGTCAAATCAATTATGGATCACATCATATATTCATATTCATTTGATATATAATTTTAATCAGATACATATCGAACTTTGGGTATTGGTTGGAATGTTGAAAATGTTCAAAGTAAATGTGATCATATTTCCTTGCAATTAAACTAACGGATGCAAATGAAAAGGTGAGGTGGATACTAAAACATTAAATTTAATTATTTGATTCGGAACAGATCCTTTTGATGCTGTCAAAAACATTAGCATTGAAGCATTAAATTCATTAATTTATGTCGATTTGAATTAATACCACTGTTCAAATTCACGGATCGCCATAATATATATTTTTAATTGTAACATATATCGAAATATTTATTAAAAATGAGAAATAATACAAAATTCAACTCATCTAATTTTTTTAATTGACAAGAGGATAAAACGAAACTCTCACAATTCTGAATGGGATGAAGTAACATGGATTGAATTCTCCGAACCGGAAAATGTATTTTGAAAAATTAGCACTCATTTGACTAGTGTGAAGCAGCCATATTATCTTAAATCTGATCATCCAATTAAAACACACGTTGTTATAAAGTCGCATGACCTTTTTCGTGAAAAAAAAATATTCTTGATTTTTGTGTCGGGTCGGTTCTTGAGTTTTGAAAACAAAGTTTATCGAGCTGCTTGTATCAGTCCAGAGAATTCGTCTGTATGATTTAGTTATCTATTATCGGTCATCGTGCTTTTTCGATCTTCCGTTATCTACTTATTGCGTTAGCTAACTTGGTTTTATGTTTGAAAAACTTTATTTACAATTGAGACATCTTTTCGTTGCATCAAAAATGATGAAATAAGAATAACGTTCGCATAAAAACGCAGGAAAAAAATCAACTTTCTCACCTCCATCGCTGGAAATAGTTCTAAAATTTGAAACACCGATATCAACAATCATCACTTACTAAAATATGCACTTTAAATCAATAACTCCATTTTTTATTCAAACAAAACAACCAAAATATTATTTTATTCTTCCAGCGAAATATTGCTTTAAATTCTGTCGAAATTGCGTTCCTCGTATGTAACGATTAACTTTTTTATTGCGAAAAGTTTACGCCACGTTATGAAAAAAGTCGCCATGTTGGTTTCAAGTGGAATGAAAAAAATGTAACTTCGCCTGAAGTTGACTTTTTGTTTGTCACAGTCAAATACAAGCAACACGGAATTTGTTATCAAATAATGTCTAATGAAAATTCTATTTTGGAATTAAAAACACGAGTTACTGGTAAACTTACACGTCTCAATATTTAGACGTTCCATCATTAAATTATTTTAATTCATTTCGATTGAATTCAGTTATTGCCTGGTATATATTAAACTCAATTCATTTGTGATAACCCAGAACCACGGATTAATTACATTTACAAAAGGTTCATCAAATTAACACGAATGTTTAGCGAGAACATGCTAAACTCCACCCTCTTTGAGTACCGTGCCTTTCATAGTCAACAAACACTTCTTTTTAATTAATTACTTGCATATTGCACATAACTTCGGAATGTGCTTTTCTAGAAAAAATGCCTGAAAGTGCAACGAAAAATGAAATTTTATTTTATTTTTTATGTTCCTGCGTATTCCCTTGCGGCATTCCACGAGCGCAACTCATCATTTTAACCCCACTTTTTCCTCAATTCATTCACTTCCGTACGTCTGTGGCCAAGGGAAACTGAAAAACCCGACAAATACAGGCGGTTATATTTTTACTAAGGTTCAGTTGGTTATCACCATCGAAAACTCAGAAAAACTGCTTCCCGCTAAGCGATCGATGCGCGAACCGGTGACCGCTAAGCAGTCACCCAACCAAGTAGTGGCTTCATTCGAAGGTGCTTAGTTTGAGCGATCGCCGAAATCACACACGGTTAAAAAATGAAGTATTATTTTATTATTGAAAGAAAATCATAGTATTATTTCCATAGCATTTTCATTACTGGGACAAAATAATGTATTAAGGCCTTACATACGTCCAGCAGCGCCTAAAACGCGCTAAAAGAAAAATTGTTTTTAGAAGAGATAGCAATAGAAATTAATAAAAATAATTTTTACACATTGTTTATTAGTATTTAAACTTTATAAAAAAATTTATTTCATTTCTTTTTTCAAAAATTACAACATAAAAAATCACGTTTCCCGAAGCACTATGAAAAAAAAGTTGCTCCACGGTCTGCATCATTTCTTCTTGAAATGCTGATGGATCTGCAAAACGTAAAAGAATTCTTGTAAAATAAAGTTGTAGTTATAGTCTGTCGAGCCGGATTTTTGAAATTCGAAAAATTTTGGCAATTTACGGCAGTTTAAAAAAAGTGTGCATTTTGTGTCATAAATGTCACACTTTAATTATGTTTATAAAATTTTTTAATCACAACACCAAAAATCCGACTCGACAGACTATAGAGAAAACAATTTCAAATATTTTTTAAAAAAAGCATCAAAAAATATTAAAAACTGTATGAATTATCATGCAGACCGTGCCAGAAAAAGTAGTTTTGAGACAAATGCATTTAAAGTTTCAAGTGCGTTTCGCTCGAGACATCTACCTGCGCGCATCAGACTCTCGTTGGGCAGTCACGTTTTCTATAATAACTTTCGATCTATGGGGAATTTGTACAATCGACTTACACAGAAATACGCCTAAAACTATAGAGAATAATAATCTGTAAAAAAAAATCGATTTTTTGAAAATTCTGGACGTATGTAAGGCCTTAAGGGGACTAGGCAGCGAAAATAGGCCAAAAATG
Source organism: Rhimphoctona megacephalus (assembly GCA_963989365.1). Lineage (NCBI taxonomy): Eukaryota > Metazoa > Arthropoda > Insecta > Hymenoptera > Ichneumonidae > Rhimphoctona > Rhimphoctona megacephalus. The sequence goes on from OZ022414.1 coordinate 48,318,008, forward strand.
GTATAAAATTCAAATGGCATTTGTGAAGAACGGAAACAACATACATACATTTTCTTTTTTGCAACGTTTTTATTGGAGTTTTGGCTATTAAATTCAGTGGTTGAGGTTTCAAAAATATAAATATTTAAGAGAGATATGAGCGAATAAATAAGACCATGCACTGCTCCCTCATTGCCACGATTCCGAGTGGCTGGTTGAAGTTTTCGGAAATTTCCAAAGGCCATTCCCTTCAGGGAATGTTCCTCCACAGACTGAACCAAAATTTTTTGAAAAAATATAAAAATTAAAACAATGGCGGCTAAAATTTGATAACAAATGTCATCCGTTTTTCGATGTTTTTCAAATTTTAGTCGTCATTTTTTTAATTGTTATGTTTTTTTTTTCAAATAATTTCGGTTCAGAGCGAAAAAAAAATATACATATGCTCGCCAATTTTTCTGAGATTCATATTTACATAAATTCGAAATAAGTATATCGACAATTCGATACTGAAAAATGGAAGGAAAACAATGAGCTTGTTTCTTAAGATCTTTGAATGAATTAAATGAGTATTTCTTCCTCTGTCTGGTGTCGCAAAACAGTATAAAAGTGCAAGTAAGAGAGAACAAGAGATGCTCGTTTTCAAGTTGAATATCGGTGTGACTCGGGCGACGCCTCTGGTGGAAAATTAACGTTGGAGCTTCCTGCGATAGTGGGTGCACCCTTACGAGTACACAGCGCAGCACAAGAGGTGAGTTATGCATTTGGTCGTTTCATTGGAAAGGCCAACTAACCCAGGAAGAGTCTCGTGGCGGTTTGGTCGCCTCTTCTCTGTTCTCTTTCTCTCTTCTCTTCCAGCCCTTAAAGGGACGTTTTGTCTTTCGTAGTTTCACGCGCATTCGCCTTTATCATTTGTCTTACTCGCCGAGAGATAGAAGCAAAGTTTTCAAAGACCTTTGGGGCCCCAAGTTTACAATTCCGCACGGGTCTCAGTAAATTTTCCTCATTGTACGAATTAATGGTTTATTCTCCATACGTCTAACTTGAAAAATTCTCCAGCACTCTCTTTCAAATTTTTTCAATCGTTTAAACCCGCCTATTTCAACATCAAAAAAAGTGGGACAAGTACGAATTAGACACGTGAGCCGGAGATTTCGTATCATCAACCATATTGTTCAACCTTAAGGAACTACGTCTCTTCAGGTTGGAAAAAGATCCATTTTTTTATCTTATATATTATATATCAAGTATTTTTCATAGAACTGCACTTTCAAGATTATAAAAAACTGTGAAAAAAAGCTGAAAAAAGAAAGAAACATTTTGACTTTCTATAGGCCAAAAATTGGCTTTGTGGACCCTCTTTTTTAACTCAATACCTTAATTTAATCTCGAAAAAAAATCTACTGTGAAGTGTGAAACAGTAAAAACGCTCTTTCATTGGTAATGCTCTACTAATTCTTAGACCATTTTATTCAAAGCTCTTTTTACTCGAATTCCACTAATTATTGCAAAAAAATCATCGACCAAAAATAATGCAATTCAAGATAAATAAAATTGTGATAATAAATAATAATAATATAATAAATAAATAATAATCAATAATCAAAATAAATAATCAATGAAGATGAGAAAGCTTTCCGAAATTCCGGTTTCTTTTCGAAAAATCAACAAATTTAGTCATTGGATACATAAAACGAATTTTTCCAAAAATCGTTGAAACCATATATTGAAAAAAAAAATTTTAAATAAATTAATTATAGAATAATTCTGTAATTGTTTGAAAATATTTTAATTAGGATTTTTAATTAAAACGTCAAGAAATCTCATGGTTGATGTAGGTATTAATGAATTGTCCACAAACTCAATTCAATAAAATATTAATTGACTTTGGTAACGTACAGAATTTGTACAGAATTTGTACAAATAGTACAAATTCTGACGTCATGAAAACTGAACATGGGTCTGCTACATAATTGAAGATAATATCGTGAAACGACAATTTACGTCTAGACATAATGTAAATCTTTAAATAATAGTTTGATATACCCATATATATTTATATATCTATATAATACACATGTTCCACTTGAAAAACTTTACAATATGAAAATCCAACGAGTGGACTATTATGACCAGTCTCTCGCCTCGTATGCATATATATATAGCCACTAATGTCTATATAGACAATAGTGACTATGTGCTAAAACCCTTGCCTGCTTGAGACAGGCAAAAAGTTTCAATTGGCCTTTTCTGTCTAGTGCTTTAATAGCTGCCCACAAAATGTTTTACCCTCGAATCTCAGTTTACTTTTTTTATTCCAGTCGTAACAATCGAAATTTGTTCTCAGAATTTTTTTTTTCCATTGACATTTTTAATTTCGATTTCATCAAAACTATTTTTTTGTAATTATACTTTTTGTCACTGTAATCGAAAGAAACTTTAGGAAATTGAATTCTAATAAATGTGGAACATTTTTCAACTTTATTTCCTTCTGTGAAATTTGAAAAATGAATTTATCGGCTATTTAAAAAATTATTTTTCTTTTTTTATGAGATCGTGAAATTGGTAATCTTATCACGAAACAGAATAGTGAAGAAAAAACAAAAAATTTCATGTTTTTTTAAATACCAGTCAAAATATACGAATTTCATGACCGGATGTTGAATTTATTGGAGAGTTCGTAGTGTATTAAATCGCCCAGTTTTATCGAAGACTCTTACGATAATGCGGTCACGAATCAACCATTTTCGTGGATAATAAACTCATTCGAATCTGAATGCTCTTTATTAAGGGCTCTGTCTACTTTAAAACTTTCAAAAAAAAAATTTTTTTTTTTGCATTTTTCGAAAGTTTATATATTTAAAAATATTCTCTGAAAATTTCAGAAAGATCAGAACATTCTAAAGGTATTTTTCCATACGTTGAATGCTACCTGAGCGCGCTTGTTCACCCCAACCGCTGCGTATACCGTATTGCCCGGCCGGAGCGGAGAGCTGGTGTAAATACCGCAAGGCCGAAGCCAGTAATACTTTACATAATTTCAAACATCCTCCTGCTCTTTCTAAAGATGTTCAAGAGGTTTTGAAACCCATCTACGAGGACTTGACGAAAGACGAATTGCTCCAACACACTTTCAATGGCAAAGTCATTGTTGAAATTGCATGTTATATTGCAGCCTGCATTTTCAATGAAGGGTACCAACCAGTATTAAAAATAATGAGTGTAATGGGCATCAAAATCGGTGAATCCGCGAATTGTTTCGCCAGTGCGCGCGATATCCAGCGCATCAACTTTGCGAACAGACACTCATTGCAGGCTTCTAAGGAGAGCAGAATAAAGCGGAAAAAGGTTAAATCGCAAGAAATTGAGTTACAGGAAGAGGCAGAAGGAATTATGTATGGTCCAGGCATTGCTGATTAAGTGTAAGTCAGATTTTTTTACGATTTTTTATAAATTAATACTTTAAACGCGTTTTTCTCGAAACAACGTTTTCGAACCGTTTGTTGAAAAAATCTCAGAAACTACTGAACTGATCCGTATGAAATATTAACCACATATTCTGTACACTTATCGCTATACCCCGTACCAGAATTATTGCAAAATTTTAATTTTTACTATTTTTTTGGCAAAAAACATGCAAAAAACACGTTTTTAATTTTTTTTGTCCGCCATTTTGTTATTTTTGCATATAAATTAATATTAGAGGTACGGGATATAGCAACTGTCACACTAAACCTAAAACCATTCAATTTTTTTGTTTCAGATGGGCCGTTGTTCAGATTTTCTCAACAGCGCACATCTACCTACTTTTTGAGGACTCCTGTTTACCTGGCATTTTCACACTAAAAAGTGGTTAAAATCAATAAAATTTTTTTTTTGTAATTTACGAATGTTTTTGTTAAGCCTAACAAATTTTATATCAATAAACACAACAGTATTCTTAAAAAAAATGAATATAAATAGCGTTTTTTTCATGCATCCAAAGTAGACAGAGCCCTTAAAATATATCTGTGAATTTACGTGTGTGTATGCATGTTCGATGAGCATCGTCACGATTTAACGTTTCCTACAAATGCACGTAGTAAATTCAGTGGTCAGAGAGAGAATTGTCTGAATCTCAAAAGTTTAGTCAACTCGTCAATTTTCTCAAATTGCCCAAGGCTCGAGAAATGATTTTCCGGAGTGCAAGAGTCTCGTTTTGACCGTAATCGCCGCAGGGTACCGTTAACTCAACCGGCAAATGATGATCAAAGTTTAATTGCACCCTTATCGAACGATTATAAGTACCAACAAACTCTGGCTTACCAACAATTACTCTCACATACTTATCTCACTAACCAGCCAGTAATTACTCTTAAACTTCAATAATTACTATCAAATTTTGATAATTATTACTAATTAAATTGATGATTAGTATTGAATGTCAATTTAGGCGGTCGAAGTTCACATCGTTGGAATGAAACGGAAGTTCTGCTCTCTATTTTTATAATTCGCAATTTTGCAAATTTTCACATCTTTTTTATAAATTCAATCTGCAGGATCAGGTCTACTAAGATGAAAACAAAATTATTGACCAATTTGCCTAGCTCAAAGCTCTAGAAAACTTTAACAAGCCCATCCCAAACTTTCTTTCTCACTTTCTCCCAATTCACTAATTTTCATGTTCGTGTAAGACCCCCCCAATAGTGTCGCCCACAGTCAATCTTTCCTAATACACCACTGTATCGCATTTGCACAAGGGTCAAGGGAAACTGTGGAAAACCCGGCTGATACACGCGGCTATATTTTTAGTTTGTTAACACCATCAGAAACTCAGAAAAACTGCTGCCCGATCAGCGATCACAGTGCGAGCCGATGTACGACTGAGCGGTCACCTAATCAAGTATTGGCCTCACTCGAGGCTGCTTGATTCAGGAGGTCAGCGAAGCCACACAATGACCGTGCACCTATCGCCGTCGGTTAAAAGGTAATTATATAAAAATTGAAAAATGTTTCGGTTTTTTCATTCCAAATAAAAATAAAGCACGGTATACTGTACGCCGATGAACAACTTCACTTTCGGAGTGTTTTAAACATTTGACAATATTTATTAGAAAAAATCAATGCTATTGTATGAAAACAATTGTTTTGTCATTTCGGAATATGTAATAAAATGCCCCGAAAGTTTCGAAAAGATATGTTTTATTAAAGCCGAGCAAAAAAAATCACAAAAATTATACTTTTCGCGTTCTAATTCAGGTTACGTCCCTCAATCATTGTCGTTTTACGTGAGAGACAAATTTTTCTTGTGTAATCGTTATTGTTGAAATAATGATTGATGGAAAGATTTATAATTGCAGCACCCAAAAATTATAATTTTCCAAGTTTCAATAATGATTTTTCAAAAGTTTGTTTCGAAAAAATTAGAATACGGCATCGAAAAAAACTAATTACTTAAACGCATTCATGACTATCTAAATAATTTCTGCTCAATATATTTTTTATTGCAGCTCAAAAGCAATAATAATGATTTCTTCGAAGTCATAATATTAAGTTTGAGTCTTAATTCCGAAAAATTACAGCTTGACGTGGATAAATCTATTTTTTTAATTGCTATAAATGTTGTTAAGATAATTGTCGCTCCGAAAATGTATTATTGTAGTTGAAAACTAATAATTGTATGAAAAAAATTCTTCGTTCGTTTTCGAAACCTATTAATTTATCGAAAAATCGTAATGCGACGTAGAATAAAAAAAAAAAACATCAATAGTTCATTTTGATATCTCATGTTTATTTCCTTTTTAATGAATGATGGTCAGCAAGTTTCATGATCGATTCATCTAAACGCACAATTATGCACTTTGTTAAACAACCAGACAAATATTTACACATAATCTCTTCGTTTCTCCTCCATTTCTTTCGTAATTTATTTTTATTTTTTCATTTTTTATTTTTTAGAATATCTTATCGAACATACCACATAGAAAAATCGACGTGGATTGCTAAGTCTAATAATTCATTCAATAGATTCATTCAATCGCACCTTGTACACCGATCGCTCGTTGCGTTTACCGTTAAGTCGATCTGAGTCGTTGACGTGTGAACGTTTACTTCGATGAAGTTTGAATCGTTGGAATGAAGCGAATTTTCTTTTTCTTTAATCCTAAAACCAATGATAAATTTTAGGCTATGAAAATTGGTCAGACTTTATTTGGCCAAATACTAAATCTGCTAAAAAAACCTCCTGAAATTGGATACTTAATTGACAAAAGAATTTTCGTGGCTATCCAACGATGCAAATTTCAATACCATTTTTTTTCACGGAAAATATTCCGTTATTTTCAAAATTCAATTGTTGTCGAATTTTTTGAACTTCTCGAAGATCGATTTTGGCGGATCTCGTTGCAACGTTCGTAAGCAAATCTCTGTTTCTTTCTTTCGCTCATCGCAGCTTCGAAACAATCCATTTTTCTCCTTCCAGGATTGTCGAACACTTTTGTCTCGTTTTTTGTCATTGCGTTTCTTTTTGCTTTTTATTTTTTGAAGTAGTATGAATTTCCAGAAGATTGGGACAGTTTTCCGAATTCACTTGACGCGTTTCTGTTGCCTTTGACGATAAATATCATTCGCAGGAGGCGGAGGAAGGTCCTCGTCTTCACTATCCTCTCCACCAAGACGACCTCTTCGACGTTTCGAGCCAATGCTCGAACCGTCGTTCGTTTCGTCCACTATCCAATGTACCGATTTCGCGAGATCGAACAATTTCGTGTCGCAACCGTTGTCGGCGACTGGCATCGGCGCTAAAAATAATCGATGACAAAGAAATTAACGTACCTCGAACAATAACTGAAGTTTCAATTACACTGGTCCACAGAATTCGAGGTTTTTTGTCACATTAATTCTTTGTGAATCGATCAATTTTGCATTTTTCTAATGTCAAATGTTGCTTGAATTTTTTGGAAGAAACGTAAGTTTTTTTGTGAGACTCAATTTAATTTGTGATCAAAAGTAAATATTTTTTTATAAAATTTTTACATTATTTGTTTTGCAACGAGGTAATAATTTTCAAGTCTGATTTTTGAACTTTCTCGAATTACTGTCTGGAGACAAACACACGAAAAAATCAAGGGCGATTTTTTATTATTTTAAATACAATCAATAAAATAAATTCACGAAGTAATTATCATGAGACAAAAATCGTGTTGACCAGTGTTATTTTTTGATTTCTCAATTGAGGCACTCTTCAAGTTTTGACATACAATTATTTTGTCGATAAATCCTACCATGCTCTGGCAATTGAATTCTGCTAAATACATCCATAAGCAAATCGACCGCAACGAAAGGACCCCTGAAACAACCTGGTGGTGGCAGTAGAGTGCACAATTGTGCGGCCGTTGGTGGAAGAGGAAAGGAACCACCTAAAATTTTGCATACAAAAATCGCCATATTATTTATTTATTCCACTTTATTTTCATAGAGATTATCGAAAGTTATCCATAATATGAACTAATTCGTGAATGTTCCAACAAAACGTTTTGTTGTAAGTCAGTCCTTAGCGACATGATTTTTTTTGTTTTTTTTTTTTAATTCTTTTTATTTGCTGGAAAGTCAATTTTTTAAGATTTTCTAAAAATTTCTTACAGTTCGAACCTCTACTGATTAAATATAAAGACATCGCAAAAATTACTTCCACTAAAAATTGTATACCGACATTTGCCGACATTTCAATTAATAAAAAAGTTATCGGCATTTTTGTGTTCTTACAAATTCGCAAAATAAAAAATCATCACGTGAAATGGAATGCCTCATATGTAAAATGAAATTTGTCCTGCTCAAACACAAGATTTAAAAACAGAAAGAAAGCGATAATATGGATAGACTGACCTGGAACAGGATGTTCACCGGGCAAAGCATTGACTTTTGGTTTGTAAGGAATCATTTGAGAGAGATCTGGCCTTGGTAAAACGGTTCTGGTTTCCGAAACTTCGGGTACGCGTGGCATATTGCCAATAGGATTTCTCGTTCCGCCAGAAACTTCGACATAACCGATAGACCTCAATTCCATCGTCGTACAAGGATAAAGATCTAAAAATTTGTATCTGTCGACCAATTGTGCCGTTTCTTTTCCCTCGAATTCCTTCAACTTTTCCAAAACTGCACTCCGTCGTTTCTCAACCTTGACGATACTCGCGAGGTCACCGATGTTCGACTCGAACTCCAAAAATCGATTCCAAATGTCACTGCAAATTTAATTTACACAATTGAATGAAATTTTCTTTTTTATTAAAAACAAATGGAATAGAAAAAATAAAAAATACAAAACTTACACAGATTTTTCGGGTTCGAGGCTTCCCGAGGATAAAACACGCTCGAATAATACTCTTGTGTTGTTGTCCTCTGAAAATATTTCAATTAGTTTCAGATGAACTTTCTCTATATCGAAAAAATAATATTTCTGGTCCTTTTTCTAATCACGGTATTGCCGTTATTTCTCATACCATTTAAATGTGATAAATAATCAATGTAGCACAAAATATATTCGGGATTGTCGGCGAATTTTTTCAAGCCCAATTCGAAGATACGAAAAGCAATGTTTTTGTCTTTCGTACAGTAATACTCCATCAACGCAGCTGCGACGTAAACATGATGATGACAACGTTGATCTTCACGAGCTCTCTTGAAAACTGTCCTCGCTGATTTTATTCCCTCTGCGCGTCTCGCAAATTTCATATATTGGACGTACGCCTATCAAAATGAATGCTCGTAGAAAAATGGACTTGACGTGACAAAAACGTGAATGAAATACAACTCTGCAATATATTTGGACTACAAATTCAACGAATCAATTTCGAGCTAAAAAAATCGAACCATAATTATAGAAAATCGACGGTTTTCAATACTTTTTTTTTATTGATTATTCCAAAATTGACGTCTAAAACATTCGATATTCAAGATTAAAGATAATTCTAGCAAAAATCATTGAAATCGATGATTTTATTTCATTATTTTTGTTTATTCCAATATTGATGTCTGAAATCTTCAATGATTGAGCCTAAAACAAATTTGAACCGAAATATTTGTAAGCAATGATTAATTTTTTTTAAATTTATGCCCAATTTAATGTGCTTAACGTTTGATGTGCATGTCTGAAAGTAATTCGAGCTAATTAATTGGAAGTCGATTATTTATTATCTTTTTCTTTTTTGTTTGCTGCAAATAAGTTGTTTTCAAATATTTTTTTGACTATTAGACGTTCCATTGTTGTAAAATTGATTACAGTTTTTATTACCATCAGTCGGTGTTTTAGGAAAAAAAATATAAGAAACGGTTTACGAACCAGTGTTGGATCGATGTCGGGAATATCGAGAAATTTTTGATATATCTGATGAACTTTCTCGTACTTGACTCGTCCTTCCTCGAAATCAGCGTGTGCAAAATAAAGTAACATATTTTTCGATAGCAAAGTGTTGGTCGCTCTCTCGAACATCGTGCCTGCCTCGTCGCTCAAATTTTTAGCCGCGTTAACATCACCCTTTTCCGTCAAAATTTTCGAGCTCAACTCAAGAAAATGTGCAGCCTGATGCCAAACTGCTGGATGATGTCCGAGGCAAAGTAAACATTGCTCGATTGCGAACATCACTCTTCGTGCTACCAAAGACGTGTCTTCAGTTCGTAAAGGATTACTTCGCTCCCAAGCTATATATTTTTTCCACAATTCCACCTAACCCAGAAAGCAAAAAACTCACGTATAAATAATTATTCGAAAAACTTTGTTATTCGCTCAAAAGGTTTTCTTGGTACAGTGCAAATTTCGTAAAGATTAAAGAGTAGGCAGCAGAAATTAATCAAATAAATTAGCACAAATTTATTTACGCTGTGAAGGTTTAAATACATTCTTATTTTATTGGTAAAAAATTTTTTTAATTAATTGGGACAATGTTATAATCTTATAAACTTGTAAAAACAAGTTTTCTAAACTGAATCGCATCATTTGTCAGGATGAACCACAAGTATATGAAACTTATTGGCTTAAATGTTATGTCTTTTTCGATTCATCAGGATAGAATTGAATTTTTCAGATATAATTAAAATGCATCGAAAGTTTCTAAAGTACATTGAAATCGATTAGAATTCTTGATACTTTTTAGGCTCTTTCAGAATTTTTTAAGGTTCGCCACAATAAATTCGAATATTATATCATTCCCAAGATCAAGTTCAGATTTTTCGAGGATCACAAAAATAAATTGAATATTTTTGAGGTTCACAACAATAAATTTGGAGTATCTAAATTTTAGAAGTGGAGACTCGTATTTATTAAAGATCATGAGAATGAATTTGGCTTTATTAAGATTCGCGAAGATGAATTTGGATATTTTGGGATTCACCAAAATAAAGAAATTAATTCAACTTTTTGCATAAATGCTTCAATTTTATTATAAACGTTGCATTCATCATTTTTACCTGTTTGATTTCTTCGATATGTCCCGTAGGTGGTACACTAGGTGCACTTCTATTGAGTCCTCTTGTAACAGCTTCCAATTCCTTGGCAACTCTTCTCGCGTTCATATAATCTCTCGATCTTTCTATGGCCATTTTTTCTGCTATTATAGGATTTATATTTTGTTCAAAAGTCATGTAATCCTTCCATAGTTGTTCCATGTTTATCATTGGATTAATAACGCTACGTTGATAAACCTGCAATTTATTTACTTTAAATATTCAAGTACATTGAATGTTGATTACTATTATTACCAAAGTCAAACATGACAAAATCCCCCCATGACGAAAAAAAGTTTCTAATTACTGCTTATTAGGAATGTTTTCCTTTCTTTTCAGGCAAATCTTTGTTTTGAGTTTTTTCAGTTATTTTTAGAGTTTCTTTGGGGTGCCAAGAGAAATTTCTCGTCTCGTAACTTTTTACCTTTCGTACGGCACTAATTTTTTGATTTTCGGCATAAGAGCCAACGGCCTCGACGCTCTTGAGAAACGTAACGTAGTCGTTCCAAATACTGTACGAGTGTATGTCCATACCAATTTTGTCCAACGCAAAGTCATAAGCCTGCGCCATTTTTTCTCTAAAAATAAGACATAAATACGTAATTAAATTTTGGAAGTCAGCCTCACTGAGTACCAAATTTCTTTAAAGTACCAATGAAAGTAGTCACCTAACGTAAGCAAACAAAAAGTAACGAAAAACTTATTTTTTTGTTTATCGCTTACGAAATTTGTTTAATGACCATTTATTTTGCAGTTTTAATCCGTGGAATTTTAATAAAGTGATGAAAGAAATTTTTTTGAAATTTGCTCGACTTGAATATAAAAAAAACGTGGTAGTGACCAAAAAAGCATAGTTGCATTTCAATAATGTAAACTTTGACATCGTAGATGTATACTGGATGTCTTAAAGACAGTGATAAAAAGGGAAATCAGCGGATTTTCCTTTCAATAACTTGCATTAGGGGACATTATTACCAATCGTATTCGAACTTTCGTGATTTTTAAGAAATTTACTACCTTTTTTGACATGAACCACCATTGAACTAAAATTATTCAATGGATACTGTTGCATTTTGACTCTGACATGCTTCAGTAATGTAAGCTACTTGCGCAAAACTTCATTTTTTGTGTTTGAGACTAATTTGAATAACATATTATTTCAACAGCACTTTAAAAATGAGATGTATGTTATGAAAAATTGAACGTTTGTAGAAAAATAACAAAATATGTTGTTTACAATAGGAATGCTCAAGTAGCTACATTACTTGAACCTTTTTGGGCTAAATTTCAGCTGTATCCATTGAGCAGTCTTAGCACAGTGGTATTTTTTTTGTTTGTT